>OZ022584.1:20110146-20290146 GCA_963669155.1 Arbacia lixula
ATTAATGTTTTAAGCAAATTTTCCTAACAGTCCGCATCCCTCATCAGCACCATTGAGCTTGTGGCCACTTTATCTTCTCACATCTCTCTTGCATGTATGACACAGCCATGTAAAGTGTAGCTCCAGCAAGCAGTTTGTTAACAGGGTACTTTCAACAAGATCTCAGAAATCGCACCATTCAGCATATTACAAATGTTAGCTTGGCTATACCATACTCATTCAGTTTATTTCTATAATTAGATGAACACATAAAATTTCAAATTTGTATGGTGTATCGTTCATAAAACTAGTAAATCTTTAAAAGGTTCTTTGATGCTTTATATATTTAATTCCTGCTCTGATGAATCTGTGATAAAATGTTCTGGCCACCAGTAATACAGTTACCATAGCAACGATTCAAAAGGCTCTTCAGGGCCAGGTAATGAAACATCAATGCCTGTGGAGTGTCTAGTAAAGTTATTAGTTACCAGAGCTGTCTGACAACATGATAGCATGGACAATGATGGACGTTAAGAAATCAAGACGTGACAAGTCACCGCTTGCATCTCATTTCGAGGATTGTCAAATGATATAAAATTGTAAATGTTGTATATTTTGCTCTGTTTTAATTGACTTTATTAGTTAACAGAATGTAAATGATAAATTACCAGATTTTCATTCACATATTCATTCAAATTCAATGACTCAGGCAAATATATTTAATATACCCCTCAAGGCCAGTCAATATTATATGAATATTTCATCCTAAGATAAACTAGGTAAAATGTAACACATGTTTATCATGTGAGTAAAGTAATGTAGTTAACCTATGACCCCTTGAATCCATGACAAAACAACAACATGGGGGCTTCATTTCATCAAGAAATACTGTTTTAGCCACGCAAATTCCAAGAAGAATCACTAATGAATATTTTTCATAATCCAGTTTTCCTCGGTCAGGTGGCAACGCCTCACAGCAGCCTGATCACTTTCACTCTACATCGTCTCCTCGCTGTCAACCTTGGCGCCCAACGGAGGGTGAAAGCACCCCCGGCCCGAGGGCGGGCTGCACATGGCCTACGAGTGTTCTGGCACATCACCTCAAATGAGTTACGAACGGAATTACATATAAAGAATGACTCAAAACCCAATTGAAGGAAATTTTTAAAAATTTCAGCAGAGTTGCTTGCTCCTGCACTTTGCCTGGGATAGCAGGAGTTAAAAGTCTCTTTATTAATGCATTGTTAATGCATTGCTGTCCCAGTACACTCCAATGGTACAGACCAGTATTTGGCCTTAGAGTAAGTAGCTTTCCATATATTCTTGTGTGGAACAATACCAATTCCAAAGGGTATACAGTGTTGTATAACTGTGCTTCGTACCCTGCATCTGATCAGTTATGTAAACAAATCTCTTTTTTGGGTTTACATATTTTTATTCGTTTTACTAATACTGATGTGTAAATTAGTGTGGTTATTTATACATAAACCTAACTGAGTCTGAATCTCACTCAGTGCACGGAGTATTCAAGTCTTTATCTTAAAATGCTGAATGCAATAATACCATCTTAACATCACGTGAGAAAGAGGCAGTGGTATGTGAAAAGCAATCATCTCCAGACGGAGGCGGTAAAAAGCCCGATGTTATGCTTCCACAAACAACCTGAGGCAAAGCGTTGATACAGGTTATCAGAATATGTCACCGGCTCTTTTCCAGAGAATACACAATCTCATTTCCCTTGCTTTTCTTAATCAAAACAACTTATCAAAATTCAGACAATGCAACTACAATCTAACAAGACCCCAAACTATAGAGGACAAAATATCACTATAATTGTTCTGTTGGCCTTCCTATCGGGCCAAGGCACTTTTTAAAAGGCTGCATGGTAATGAGTTAATTGTGTTTATTTGTTGTTAATTGTGTTTTAAAGTGTTTATATGTACTGTATACTGTATATTGTATATTTTTATGAAAATGCTGAATAAATTTGAATTGAAATTTAATTGATTTGAAACAAAGTAAATTTTCACTCAATTAATAATAAGTTTTGCGTGTAGACATCATTTTGTAATAGTTTGATTATAGGCTTTTTATTTGTGTCAAGTACATACAAACACAGTCCCAGATTTTGTTGAAGATGGGAACATTACGCAAGAGAAAAAAAGTAAAAAATAAAAGAACAAGAAGAAATAAGGCCCTGGAGTGCACCTGAATACACAAGTGAGAGAACGAAGGATGTAGAAGAGGAGGGGTCGAGGGAGGGATCTCGGTCAACTGTGTGCGTGGACGTGTCCATGGGGGGTATTAGGATGGGTAATGTGACCCCTCCTTACATCACAGGACCGAGTGTACTGTTATCTCATCTGCCTCAAACAACGACAGGAAGGGGGACCACCACTCAGACATTTTGTAAACAATCTTCAATCAATTTGGAGAAGGGTGTTTTGTCGCCATTTTCTCTGAAATCGAGGGAATGCACTTGCACCACTCACATCCACCAAGCCCTCAATCAAATTGAAGGCGTCTTGAGGCAAATGTCGCAACAAAAATTCTTCAAATGATATAACTAATCAATAAATGTTTAAAAAAAAAAACATTCTCAAGGGATTCCTCAGAACTCCCATGATGCCACTCATCTTTGATAAATGCTGTTTCTTTGAAACATGGATTAATGATTTCCTTCCATTTCTTTTGAGAATTGCCACAGTCTTTATGCTTTTGCACAATTGCAATTTGGTATTACCATTGTAAATCTTTTTTGTACACTGTGAATCTGCATTATAGAAAATAACTCGACTAATATGTCAAGGTTTGTATTTTAGCTCAGAAACGTTAGCCATGTTCTTCAGTTTATAGCTTTTTCCTTCCTCTCTGTCTCATATATTTTCATAAAGATTGCTTGTATGCACCTTCTGTTTCTGAATGATGCAATAATTTTCCATGAGAGACATAAACCACATCATATCAACCATGTCAGTCCCATATGCAATAAACTGTGTTGTCATTGACATGGAACTAACACTGTCTGGTATCGATAGTGTAAGATTAGATCAACTGAAATGAAATCAACCATATCATGCCATGGACACAACTGCTACTCTGAGCATGCGCATTGCATGTGTTATAAGGATTTTTTTTTTACCAGAGCAAAGTCAAAAGAGATACAAGCCAGCATTGTTTTTAGCATCTCACATTCTAGGAGACATACAAACTGCTAAGGGGCCATTTCAGCACCCATTACCCCGAGCCTGCAAACGATATGGACAGAAAGCCAAGCCAACCTTAAAACATCTAAATGGATTTCTATGACGGTTTACTTTCAAAGGGCGTCACATGATAGCCCACAGCACTCACAGGTTTTTCACCTGTATAAATGTCTGCTCCTGAACCCAGGTTGCATGGGAGTAATTGTATTGCACGGCGGGAAAGGGAGCAGCCCGGGTCGCAACGTTCGTTCACGCCAAAGTCGTTTGCCCCGTCCATTTTGCTTATAAGTAGGTATTACAGCAAAGCAATAAAATTGCTTTATGTCTAAACTTTGAAATGTCAGTCCATCCATGTCAAGCGGGTCATTATAGCAAATGACAGCGACAAACAACATTCGGTGAAAGAACTTTTATTCAAAATAACATACATGCGTTCTCTGTTTTATCACCTCTCACTAGGGCTAAAACAAAGGAATGCATTTTTCTTTCAGTGTAGTTAAAGAAAGCCTGAACGTGTGCATAGCAGAGAAGTTTTTTTTTTTGTGAGGGATACTTTATAAACTTGATGTCATGAAACAAGCATCCTACCCTTGTACATTATACCCATTGAAGATATTTTGCTATTCAAGGGGGGGGGGGGGGGGTCTTTATCCATTGGATTGGCCTACTGACCTTAGACCTACGCAATTCACTCACTGGTTCTTAGTAAAAAAAAAAATCATAGGGACTCAGAACAATGCAAAGGAGAACCTAAAGATAAGAAAATAGCCCCTGTGACTACTTGATGTTTCTCACAGGGCAGAATGCCCAGTATTTTTCAGTATGTTTGTTAAGAAGGAGCCCCCACTAAGGATTTTGTATTTCTCCCATGCATACGCAGAGATTAAAAACAAGTGAACCTGTCTTTTTAGCATATTTCTCTGTAAACAATAGGAGTCAGAGCTAAATCAATTTGTTTAAGTTGCTATAAAAATAGGTGAATGAATAAAACAAAAAACGAGTTCTGACTGAAACTGATCAGAAAGTGATCCTAAATGTCTTGAAGGTCAAGCGATGAACTAACTTATGGCAGGAAAGAAGAAGTGCAATTTCCTTGGGGGTATTTCTTTTCTTCAACCGAACTGAGAGTCCCAATCTTTTCTGAGAACGACTTTAAGTGATTAATTCTCGACAGGAAATGAGACCGCTCTCCATCGATCTACCGCTTCCAGGATGCGGGCCGACCGGCCAAACCGTCGTCATGGGCAACCAACTCTCCAGCAAGCCGTGTGACTCCTCCCAGCCCCATACGTCCCGTCTCCTCTTCATGAGTGACCTGGGCAGGTAGTAAGTGTCACCAATCACAGCTGAACTTACCATGCACTACCAACCCATCTTGCCACAAGCGGTATACATCAACCTTTCATTTCTACATGTTTTAAACTCTCAGTTCTTGTTTCATTGTGATGTTCAACAATTACCACTCCCTTATCCCTTTTTATTCTTTACCTTTTCTCCATATGTGTCACAAGTGATTGTTTGGATTGAATTGTAAGGAAATCAAATTGGTTTGAGGCAAACCAAGCAAAGTGTACTTCAAGACCCTAGGGAGAGCAGAGTGTACATTAACACAGTCTTGCTTCGATCTACATGTAGATCAGACAATATCTGACACGTTTTAGTTGAATAGATATCTGTGTGTAGCCTGATCTTGGGTGACAAGATCTTTCTGTCTACTTTCAGTTTTCAACCTGCTCTTAAATCTCTCAGTACCAATCCAGGAAAAGCCCATTGACTTATAACACATGTCATTCACCATTGGAACTGAGAGGGTTAAACCTCTTACTACCAATCCAGGAAAAGCTCATTATACACTTCATACACCTGTGGTACTAAGATGGAATCAACAATACACTGAGCAAGACCAAATTCCACTTTAGGCATTGACTGTGTAATACAGGTACACAACTGCCACAGCAGTATTGGAAGAGTTCGTAGCAGGATAAGGATGTAGTTTCAGAGAGAGAGGAGCGCTCCTGGGAGCAGTTCATGTTTGCCCTAGCCAGCCTATGAGATGAATGGATTCAAAAGACTGGATTCTGGCCAAGCTTCCTCACTGCTCTCTGTACAGGCCACCTAATCAGATTTACCTGCATCTTCTGTCACTTCATCATTTTGTTCACAACTTTAAAGGTTGCACTAAAATCTGGCTCACAAGCTTTCTATTTCAATCTACTTCCATGTAGAAATCTTATCTACCAAGTGGACACATTAATTCATTGTCTCCAAATGAGAGCCATGTATTTTGTGTGTATTACTATCTAATGGCATGATTACTGGACCAGTAATACCAAAAAGCACTTGATATTAGAAAAAAAAAATTCCAGTAGATGCTGATAGATTGTGACACATCTAATATGCACTACAATATTCAATTTAAATTGTGGCCTTGTAACTTACTCTTATTTGTGACTAATATAACCTTGAACCTGCCGAAACTGACATTAACATTTCACTGTTATCCTTCACGCAATCTCATATACACCCCATAGATATTCTCTAGGCACTAACAATTTTGGAAGGAGTGACCATTCCTTACCCCTTCCCTTTAAATGTGTGGAGCCAAAGCAATCCTAGTGATACTCAAACATCCCAATCTGATCAGGACTCATGCTCAGAGGGCGGGGACATCACCGAGGCATCATCAAAAATGAATTAGTTTCTGTCGCTGGCAGATGTTTTCCCCCCTTCCCCCTCTTTAGTTCTCATCTCTGAGTCACCCTCCTGCCTCCATGTTTGCTGCATCCATGACAGATCACTCCTGAATGGAGATAAATCTCTACAAATAATGAAAAGAACTTCTGCTTGTCTAGCTCCTAAAAGTTTGTCACATCATACATATCAATTAAATCTTACGGTCAGGGTTGGTTTAATGGCCACCCATCAATTTATTCACTTACACAATTTCCCAGTAAATGAAATACATTAAAATGGCAGCCTGTGACCTAGCCAGTGATTCAAATTCATTGACACACTGAATAACATGCTCTGAAACATGATTCATATCCATAATTTGAGAATTACTACACATAGTATCAATAACCCTGCAGTATTGATCTGTTGATGTTTAATTCGTATCATCCAAATTGGCAACATACTAAAGTCCAGAGAGATCGATACTCTCAAATTGGCAACCCTGCAGGGCTGATTGGGTGAGTGCACTATGCAACATTAATGTGATTCTTGAGTGAGCGCACCATTTTCAATTATCTCTAATTGTGTTGGCGACAAGGCTAGCTTCAGGGCATGTACAGCTCGGCACGCCATCCTCCCTCACTGTCTCAAGCCTGCGGTAATGGAAAGACATTCAAGATAGATCTGATAAACAAGACCCAACTCTTGGACTTGCACATGTGTAAGGTTCAACTCATCACATTTTTACCAGTGCTCATTTATTATTTGGTCAAAATTCAAAATGATATAATTCTTTACTGATACTGCATTATTTGCAGGCTGGCTTTACTCCACTCAGCCACGAAGCATAGTGACTCAAGCATACTCTGCTGCACAGAAAAAAGACGTCAGGCTATGAATAAAGTTTAAATTTACTATATGATGCAATTAAGCAACACCCCTTTGGCTACTGCAGTTCCATGTGGCAAATTTTGACATGTTTACTCGTTGATGATTCACAAAGCCAGAAAATCTAACCATCCACCCCTTGCTCCCTACCCCCAACACACAGCCTGCTGTCTGCATGCCTCATACCTTGGTCAGCATGGAATGCCCTTGCTCCAGAGACTACTACCATTGACCGTGTCACCCTGAGATTGAACTCCTGTATTTGATGTCAATGTGTTGACCACTACTGCCCCTCGGGCAAGTCATGAATAATGATAGCAGCGCCGCTCTTGAATGACCGAGCGTTTACGATACAGTGACCGGACGTTTATGATACAGCGACACGTTCAATGGCATGACTCAGCTTTATGTGAGAATTCCCCTGTCAACTATGTATGCAAATCAATAACAAATCCATCACACACACTTGTAGACTTGCACACCCTTGATGTAATCATTTTGTATCGAGATCAACATTAAACATTGCAAGTACTACAGTACCAGGACAGGTACTCAAAATCATCCCATTCACTTTTCACAATCCTTTTTAAAATCAGCTACAATTTCTTTGCCTTTCAATCTTTCATTTATCTTTTATTGAGCTCCATGCTCGAGTTTATAACTTGCAATACAAAACCCAATTTTCATTTGCAGATTGTCCGAGATCTGTGTTGTTTGTTTTGCCAGATGCCTATCAGCACTGTTCATCACAGCAATATAAACACCTGCTTGACGTAGCAGTTTGCAAACAAAGGAATATTAAAAATGACATTCCATTATTATGAACTATACAGCACATACCAAACAAGAATTGAGAAAACTGTTGTAAAGAATTCAAATGAAAGATAATATTTTGATTTCCTATCTTACTTTACAAGCAGTATTGAATTTAATTCACTTCAATTTTGGTTTTTATTCAATGTATAAACTTCCATGATTTGTGGCATTGTTACAGGTATGTAGCAAAACGTCGAAACAACGAACAAATGTGGAACTACACCATGGCATAGAAAAATAGCACATGCTACAGAAAAAAAATGTGGTAATAATTTCATTGTAAATTTTCAAATTGCCCATGTATTGCACATAGCCACATAGAATGTACACCTGAGCGTCACTCTTCTTCTGAATTATGAATGTTGTCTACTTTAGGAAAAATGACTGTTGCTATAAAAGCTTCCCTGCGGCAAGGACCGGCCAGATTTCATCAACTCACGTCAGACAATATTCCCCTGGGGAGTCAACCAGCAAAGCCGCCAAAATGGTGGTCGCCGAAGAACAACAACAGCGCGCCCACCGCATCTCGCATCTCGCACAAATCAGCCCAATTTGGCTGGGATTACCGGAGCGGGACGGGGGCTATGCTCGTACCGGGACAGCAAATCTATTTGATTTGGGATTTGGGAGCGGCTTTGGAGTCTCAAACAAGCAAAAGACCTCATTCAATAACTCAATGTGATAGGGTGGATGGCGTACCAAAACAGACAAAATGGCGACTTGTATCTCGCTGCATTAGACACGCTTGGAGCGCAGGTATTGCAGGTACATGCCGCAAAAGTAAACAAATTAGCTACTTGTATACATGAGCGGTGTTCCACATTTAGTACGTGTGGGTATAGCATCAACTACGTGATTCTGTTAATGTGATTTTGAAAGTAATTTTTTAGGCATACACCCAGTAGTAAGATAGCATGCTCCATACGGTGAATAAATGAACAGATATATAAACAAAATATATAATGCTGAATATGTTACAAAGTATATGTTTACAAATGTTTACATCTAGCCAAATGTGATTTTGTTTGAAAGAAGATGTCAATATTGGTATGGACCCAAAGGCACATTTATTTTGCAAGAAAGAGTAGCTTACCTTGAGATAACACGTTATATGTGACAAAAACAATGCCTACTACAACGTGTCAAATAATGTTGTATGAACACTCTACCATCAACTGTAACATCAAAATGTTATTTATGACCAGTAGCCTGTATTTCTTCTTCTGATACATACTTCATTCATAAAACTGTCTCATCTATCACTTTTACAACCGTGTAACGTTTGGAGTGCCCTTCCTCTTCACATCCATCCATAAAGCTATGTACATGTCATGACTATGCTACAAACACATTTATTTTCATAACAAGTCTCCAAAACAACAACATTTTTTTATTGCCTGTTTCTACATGTATATTCTCAGACTGATTCCAACCTACGTTTTAGTTCAATTGTTTAATTAGTATTTTTACAGTGCAAACTGTTATGCTAAATTCTCAAATTGATTCCAACCTTTGTTTTTAGTTTCATTGTTTAATGATTACTTTTACAGTGCAAACTGTTATGCGCCACAAGTATTGGGTTAATAGAGATGGCATATAGATGTACAATGTACAAATATGATAATTCATATCGTATATCAGATGTGACCTTTGCGCTGAATGCCTATCAATGTTTGCTACGAGGGTGGGCTGTGTACATTTGTATTGAGCTCTCTCTGTACCTACTACCTTCTACCACCAATGGCTCACCAAGAGCTCCCTGTTGGCTAGTGAAGTATGTACATGTTGTTGAGCTCTCCCTGTACCTACTACCTTCTACCACCAATGGTGCACCAAGAGCTCCCTGTTGGCTAGTGCACTATGTACATTGTGTTGAGCTCTCCCTGTACCTACTACCTTCTACCACCAATGGCGCACGAAGAGCTCCCTGTTGGCTAGTGAAGTATGTACATGGTGTTGAGTTCCCCCTGTACCTACTACCTTCTACCACCAATGGCGCACCAAGAGTTCCCTGTTGGCTAGTGAAGTATGTACATGGAGTTGAGCTCTCCCTGTACCTACTACCTTCTACCACCAATGGCGCACCAAGAGCTCCCTATTGGCTAGTGCACTATGTACATGGTGTTGAGCTCTCCCTGTACCTACTACCTTCTACCACCAGCACCAAGCCAAGACCTATGTCGGGGGCAGACACAGGAACATATGCTAAGGGCTCACCCCTCACATTACTAACAACGCCTCCAGCAAGTCTTAGAAGAGAACTGAGGTGGATATTAGAGAGTAGATGTGTATTCCACAGGAATAAACACATTATATCTACCATATTGAGAGTACAATGGAGCAAAACAGATCTAGCTTGTGCATTGCATGAATGCGTATGACCTTGCTTTGATCTAGATCAGACAAGTTTTACTTGGACCCCACTGTATATAACATTTGAAGTATAGAGCGTTTAATAGACAAAGTGCTGTTAAAAGATATGTGGTTCTGTTGCAAAATGAGAAGCAACATTTAAAATTTACTTGAAAATTGTCAGAAATGTCATGTGCTGATTTTATGTATTACACAATATTTTGCTTAAGATCTGCTGCTCATACACATTTTAGAAGTGTTAAAACATAAATTTAAACATTTGTAGGATAAAAGGTGATAACCGAGGCACACTGCCAAGAACTGAATATGAGTCTTCAAATAGAAGAGAAGTGTTGGTGCATACACTTCAGCTCAAAGGAATTGGCATTGGGAAAGTGAAAGGGAAGAAAGGGAAGGAGCCACAGTTTTGAACCACGGTATATTTTGTCCAGTTCAGCATGAAACATGAGGCTAAAGCATTGCGTTTCATGCTGAACTGGACAAAATATACCGTGGTTTAAAACTGCGGGTCCTTCCCTTTCTTCCCTTTCTCTTTCCCTCTGCCAATTCCTTTGAGCTGTAGTGTACATGCACAGCCGTTGAAGGAACAGCTCAATATGTGGCAAACAAACCTGTAGCCCTAATACAGCAACTTGAGCATAGCAGGCTCATGGTTAGGCCTGAGCAGGCAGAAAGCACTTTCACATCTACGGCTGATGAGAGCAGGACAATGGCCGTGGAGCTGTAAGCACCAGCTCTGAGATGGTCCTCGCTCCCTGCTCACTCACTCAGGCTCCACATTGTACTTGCCCTACTTCTAGTAAGGATGTGACGTGGTAAAACGTTTATACCCCCCCCCCTGCCCCCCCCCCTCCTCCCTCCCCTCACACGCAAATAAGTATAGCCTCCTTAGATTAATTCTTTAATCAAAATCCCATGCGCCATCCCTCCTGAAAATCCCTCTCCCACAAAGAATAACCTCCTTAGTTTAATTCTTCTCCCATACACAGAAACAAGAATAGCTTCCTTAGTTTCATTCTTCCCCCATATACACTAACAAGAATAGCCTCCTGAGTTCAATTCTGTCCCCCATACACACAAACATGGATAGCTTCCTTAGAAGAATAGCCTCCTGAGTTCAATTCTGTTCCCCATACACACAAACAAGAATAGCCTCCTTAGTTTCATTCTTCCCCCATATACACTAACAAGAATAGCCTCCTGAGTCCAATTCTGTCCCCCATACACACAAACAAGAATAGCCTCCTTAGTTTAATTATTTCCCCAATATACACATAGAATAGCTTCCTTAGTTTAATTATTCCCCCATACACACAAACAAGAATAGCTTCCTTAGTTTAATTCTCCCCCAAATACACACAAACAAGAATAGCCTCCTTAGTTTAATTCTTTCAATCAATTTGCAATGCTGACACCTTTAATCATAGGATGAAGGTTCATTGCCAACAATGGCTAAAACAATTGAAAATTTTAAAAATCAGTGTCAGTGCAGACAGACATACACACAAAACACTCAAATCTCACAGTCTGGTTATTTTTCTTAATAAATGATGGTGACAAGACTTCTCATGAACATAATAAAAGTAGAACAACACTAATCATCATTCAAATCATCATCAAATACCCATTCAAGGACATTTGTTTATGACAATATACTGCTAGCCCTCACTAAGTCATATTTTATAACTTGTACCCAGACAGCTCCCAGAATGCATCAGTGCATTTTCTCATGCTTCTATTCAATCATTCAATTCTTAGTTCAGACCAAGCCATGGCATTTTGCTTTGTTTTGTTGAACATTCCAAATGCAGAACTCAGGGAAGACCAATCAATTTATTGTCACTTTAAACCTTTGTGTCTATGATGAACAATTTGTTCATGTAACAGCCATATCACACTACACCCATAAAGATTTTTCCATACCATCCACTGCCCCTTCCTTTACCCCTGTCCCTGCCCCTCCCCCTCTGTCTCCCTTCCCCCCTCCTCCTATCCACCCCATCTTCCACCCCCACCCCTTCCCCGTTCCCTTGTTTATCCACTTCCGAATATTCCACAAGAGCCTTTTGAGACTGGTTCTCATTTTCTCTCTCAAACCTTCTGGTGCATAAATCAATTCTGGGCATTCTAGGGGGAGAATTTATAACCACTCTGCCTTTTAGAAAGCAGTTACCTCTGGAGGATTAGGAGAGAGTGGAAGGAGAAGAGGGAGCTGAGGGAGACACAAACATGTGCTGCACTTTAAGGAAGTATTAGATGGGTAATATGGATTGCAGTAAGGAGGCCAAAGTATGTGCATGTGTGAGGGGGAATACAGGCAAGAATCAGGAAGGGACAGTAATGGAGAGGGAGAGAGGAGAGGAGAGAGAGAGAGGAGAGAGAGAGGAGAGGAGAGAGAGAGAGAGAGAGAGAGAGAGAGAGAGGAGAGGGAGAGAGAGGAGGAGAGAGAGAGAGGGAGAGAGAGGGAGAGAGAGAGAGAGAGAGAGAGAGAAAGAAAGAGAGAGAGAGAGAGAGAGAAAGAGAGAGAGAGAAATAAGGGGAGATGGGGATGGTATTGAAGAGATGGGGGGACGGAGAATTAGATGGAGAGAGAGAGAATTAGATAAACAATTATAGATAGAAGGAAAGGGACAGGAATAGGGAGGGAGAGAGAGGGAGAGAAATATGGAGGGAGCAAATAAAAAACAAGATACAAGGAGGGGGGGGGGAGGAATAGAGCAAGAGGGAAGATATACAGCACGTAAAACGGCTAAAAATAAACAATAAATTAAATATCTAGAGAAGACCACATTGGTAAAAGATAATGAGAACAAGGGAGAGAGGGGAAGGGAAGATGATGAAGAAGAATATAGGAACAACACAAGTGAAATATGTGTAAACAATTCGTAAGAGCGAAAAATTAAAAGATAAACAAAGTTCCAAGAGATAAACCTACAAGTATCAGTGAATAAAGATTCAAATAAACAAAGAGAGAGAAGGAGAGGTGGATAATGAAGTGAAAACTAGTACAAAATGGATAACTGGAATCAACGTCATAAAAATGAGGAAGAATAGAACATTTTCTTCAAAAATTTGTAGAAAAAGAAAAGAGACTTACTGCAGCACTTGAAGCATTTGATGTGGAAGAAATCATCCTGGACACGAAGGACCTCTCCCTTGCAAGACTTGTTACATCCCCGACATAGCACCCTCTTCTTCTTCTCATCTACAAGGAAGAACAAACAGAACAGGAGAACAGCGTTAGAACAACCAAATCAGTTGCAGTGTAAATACATTTCAGGTTTAACTGTGGTTATACCACATGAAAACAAAAGAACGAAAGAAGAACAATATTTATTGCAACTTAAGAAAAAGGTTTGTGAGAAGTTGTTTTCAAACATTACATGACATCAAAGGAGTTTAAGTAAGCCAGATTAAATTGAAAGGTATGCAAGCACCAGATGGAAGTGAACGCTACTTGTGGACAGAAAAAATACAAATAAACCTAATTAAGTATCTATTCATTATAAGAAAATCCTACTTTTGTCTCCTTCATTTTGCACACAAAATACTGAACTTCAATTATCCATCTACAAATTTCAGGCCCAAATTCACACATGCATGAATGTCTGTAAGAATTCTATATATCACAGGACGGTGACAACATGATCTGTTATGCTTGCTCAGATGGCAACCCATCCGCTCATCGCTCCTTCCTGATTGGACGCTAGATCAGCATGCATGATGGGAGTCCCATTGCTAGTTTGAGACGAGCATCGATTCCGCGTCCTATCCCAGCCCTTCATCACCTGACACACAATTTCCTGTTTAACCGTGCCACTCCGATTACCAATTCGCCACCCACAACCAATCGCATCAATCGAACATTCGTAACACGCGCTTGTCCAACTGTCTGGCTCGTTAAGGCTGGCATTTGGAGAGTCAAGTACCTGTCTCTTGGGTGTGTATCTATCTCACATCTCTGAGAAGAAACACAACAGAGACACTAACAATGTAATCTAACAACGTCATTAGCCAAACTCACCCCAGCACAATCATGTTGGGATGTTTCAAATGTGTGCAACTCCGTGGAATTGTGGTAAAGAATGTGCATGCATATTTCACCAAAGCAAGCTTGACCCTAAGAAATATCACAAAGACAAACTAAAACATACCCTTCACATCCGTGTAAACACTGCACTGTTCAAAAAGTGAGTTACTCAATAGAATTTTGGCAAGAAATGCATATGCCTGTTCCACCAAAGCTTGTATAAAATGTTTATGCATGAAATTGCTGATCTGCGATACTTTTACTTGGAAAGGATTCATTACAGTTTCCCCTCTCGGTTTTAATAGGGTATTTGGAGTGGAGTTAGCGAGCGGCTTTCTCTCTACGAAGTGACCTTCTCAGAGGGACGTCAAGATGGATGGGCAAGGGCACCCAGGTATAATGCAGTGTTTGTATATGCTGGGCATGAATCCATGTAGAGTGGCGGTAGAGTGACGGGTCTCGTCTGAGTGCAAGCTTTGGACGTTCCAATACAGCAATCTAAACATCACAATTAGACACTCTCCTGTCTCTGGCCTGGCCTTGACAGGCAATGACAAGGTGAAGTTTGGGGAGGGGTGTGAGGTGCATTCTGCTAGTAGTCTGGGTATAGTGGTCAGAGTGTAACCCAGAGAGGAATTGCCAGTTTCATGCCACTTTACAATGACCAAATGGCTCTTTTGAAGTTTGCTATGATACTCAATGGAAATAAGCAAGTTTTTTTCTTTTCTAAATAAAAAAAGCCTTATCTGATATTTCTGAGATGATGGTTTGAAATATTTGTGTTATAATAGATGAAACTGAATGAAAGAAAGTGATTTGTCTCATATACATTTCACCACAACAGAGGTTGCACATAGATACCTAGGTAATGAGAGACTATTTAAACCACATATTTCCACTGTATCTCATCAACATTCAAGTTGCAATGAAATGAATAGTATAGAAATCCTTTCATTATGGATAGTACAATGGCAAATGATGGATTCATAACCACAACTTTGTTAACCTCCGCATTGTCTGCAAATCTTCCTGAATCGTCACATCAACAGCTTATCATCCATCATTATCTCCAGCACATCTGGTAGACAGATGGCGTAATGTGATACCAGGTAAGGAAGTCCTGTGTCTCAGCATGAGTGAGCACAGTCTAGCAGCAAGGTCTAGCTTAGATGTGAACATATCCAAGGCTATATACCATCCAGACTACCACACAATAGTGAAACCAGTTAACCCTTTGTGAGCCAGATACACTGCTGGCTGCTCTAAAGGGATTGTGTGTATTTCTTGTGAATAATACACACTGGCATGCAAAGAGTTAAGGAAGTCTTCTGTCTCAGCATGAGTGAGCACAAGCTAGCTACAAGATCTAGCTTAGATGTTAACACATCCCTGGCTATCTCCCATCCAAACTCCTACATGACTAGCCTGGCATCAAGGGGGTTGGAGATTTATAATCCAAACTAAAAAATAGCGTCTGGTTTCTACGACTTGCTACTTAAAGGTCATATGCTGTACTGGGAAGGCAAAAAAGCCTTCAAAATGTAACTGTTAGCAATCTTCTTGCCAATGATCTTAAATCCATGTATTGTCTATTTTAGAAGCTTGCTGAAAGTTATTTGCCCTCAAATGATCTACATTTGGAGTAATGAGTGATTAAATCAAAATGTTCGGCCCGAACATTTTGAGGATTTAATCATTAATCATTAATTACTCCATATGTGGATCATTTGAGGGCAAATAACTTTCAGCAAGCTTCTAAAATAGACAATACATGAATTTAAGACCATTGGCAGGAAGATTGCTAACAGTTACATTTTGAAGGCTTTTTTGCCTTCCCAGTACAGTATATGTCCTTTAATCATTCACCCCTTTTCTCGGTCCGCGGGGTCTGGCCAGAGGAGAAATCGAGAATGATTAGTCTACAGCAGCCAGACCCCTTTAATGAATAGTTTGGTTTGTAAAATGGCCAAACAGCCTGGAAGCCAGGCTTACACACTAAAGAGTTTGGCTATTGAGGTATCAGCATGATTGGGCAGGTGTCTTGGATGGTTCATCCATGGCCATTTCTTGAGCTTCTCTTGATACTCTGCTTGATCACAATGGCCGCTACTCTCCAGACCACATCAGGCATGGCTTATGGACATGGCTGAAAATGTGCACCAAACATACTTCCTCCTGAGGTATTTGCTTTTGATCACTTTGTTATTCAAATTCATATTTAATCCTCAATTGTTTTCAATAACCACTACATACATCTTTGCATAAATGACAAACAAGTGCACAAATGTTTAGATTTGTATTAAAAAAAATACAAATCATGGTACTTTGTACTTTTGTTTATACCTTTGTGTAAGATGTTCCAAGAACAATGGTGAATCTCTGAATTCATACGAACAAATATTTTAAGCTAAGGCACAAACATACTTCCAAGGGCCTACTGTAACACTGCTATGACTGATTGAGACTAATCCCTAATTTATTTAGTTCAGGCTAAGTCAAAAGCCTTCCAATCCATCTATTCTTTGTTCTGAAAACTGAGTTTAACCACAATGCCAATGGATTACTTGCTCTGTGGTTCAGCATACAACTATATACATTTGCACTATGAATACAAGCAAGCTGCACATGGATTCAAGGGAAGGGGTTCGTGGTTACTCTGGAAACAGACCACAGCCAATGGGGTGATGACCAGCTACAAGGGAGCTGGCCAAGGGACACTATAACGAGCTCCAATCTGTCATATAGACCAGGGCCCCGTTGCATAAGACTTATCATTAATTGTAACTCTACCATCAATGGTAACTACCATGGTAACTGGCTTGACAGCCAATCAAATTCAAGGTTTCCATAGAAGTGGCTATTGGAAGCAACTTTACCATTAATGGTAAGTTTTGTGCAATGGGGCCCAGATGTAAAGATAAATGGTATAAACTTCAAAACTACTTAAAATCCATGCCTTCTGCAGGGCACCCTTTCAATATAAAGTTAACGACAATATAAAAATACAACAGTAGAAAACATCTGAAAACCATAAAGATTTCTTATGATAGTTTTGTATTTTTTCTCTTACATTTTCTGTCTAGTTTTTGTGTCGATTTATCTGTTATAATTTTCTCTTCTCTCTCTCTGTCTCTTTCCCTTTCTTTCTCTCCAGCCGCCTTTTTTTTTCTCTATCCTTTTCTCCTTCATTTCTCTGTTTCTATCTGTCCCCCCCTCCTCTCTCTCTCTGTGTATTCCCATCCCAATACCATAGTCAACCAACAAATCTATCAACAACCACAAATATCATCCCCTCACCCTACCTTGTTGAGTACATCTGACAATCAAGTTAAACTGCTCTATACCTGTTACCATGGACAGCCTCTTCCACTGTTCAGCACACTGTGCCATTTGAGAAGTGGGACGTGACACCCATCGACCAAGAATCAAGAAATAATGGACATTTAAGTGTGATTTGATACATTATTGACATTTCCTTATCAAATAACATTTCTCTTTACCTGCAGCTGGCCATGTTCCAAGCTGCAAGAAATTATTCTCAAGTTTGCATTTTCATGCACATCAGATTTGTGGTGCTCGTATTACGGTGTCTATAATTTGGCAAAATTTCTGGCAAAAATAGATGCTTTATTGTTTGATCAATATTCAGGTTGCACACCTGCCTCACGCATGAAACATTTAAGGTGCAAACAGAAATCAATTGATTTAGAATTATTGCATGTATGAGAGTATGAAATAACACAGTTCAAAGAAACCTGAACATATAAACATACCAAATTAAATTTTCACTTCATGTTGGTAATCAAATAAGGGCTGTTAGGGCTTTCAACTCAAAGAAATAAAATGGGTTGGGAAACATCAAAATGATCCTTGAATTAAAAAGAAAAACATGTCTTATATTTAATTTTAATCATGTCCGTGAAACCAAATTATTATTTTTTGTTTTAGTTTTTATGTATAACACTGCATACATATACGTCTACCCCTATACTGTCCCCTGCCCATTCCCCAAAAGAAAAGAACACAATTCTATCAGCAATAAATACCCGCTCTTTCAGCAGAAATGAAAACATGAGTCGGAAAAAGGTTTCTGGTTAAACCCGCATTGCAGCCAGACTGCCAATAAATAAACAGCACTTCTGACACAGCACCATGAGAAGCCTAACGCCCCGGCTAATGCGCCACTGGAGAGGCACGCCCGGAAGCAACCGCCCGCTTTATGAGCCGCAATCAAGGCTAGACGGGGCACGTGATCACCACCCCACCCCCTCTCTTTCTCTGAGAGCCCACTCAGCTCCGGTCCGGTCAGGGAAAATATTAATGAAAGCAGTAATCAGGAGAGATGCATCACAGAGAAGCCTATCTCAGCCTCCCCCCCCCCCATCCCCCCACCCCCATCCCCCTCCCCTATAGATAACAATCCATTCTGTGGCAAACATGGGGCTTTACTCTGTCACTTTATTGCTATGGATATCTTTATAAACTTTCTATGCATCACTGATGACCAGCTTTCTCATCATTCAAACACATATCCGAAAGAGCAACAGTTTAATTTGGTAGTCTGTCATGAATGATCGATCACCTGTTTATTTCATTAGAATTTTCTTTCTTTATTATTATTCATTTTTATTCCAGATCCCCCACTTTTTTGTGTCAGTTGTATCTCAGCAATGCATTATCAAATTTTCATCATGTATAGGCATATATGTGAACCTATCAATTCCTGGATTTCAAGGTCATTACGTAATCGTGACGTCATACATGAGCAATTTAATGAAAATCTATTATTTCATGTAGCTCTAAAACTGGTCATCTCTGTGTAATGAGATTGGCATGTATAAAATTAATGACAAGGCAATTAATTTCAATGAAAAAAACGAGTGTGTATGCGTACGTTAGTGCAATAACACGTGCGCAAAATGTAAAAAGGCTCCAAATCATCTCAAAATTGTTTTGCATATGTTTCAGGCCTTTTCTAGTGATTGAAGGTCCATAGTGTCACCCTGCATTTACCAGCCCATGTTTGTGCATGAATTTTCCAATGCAGACCACCTTATACTTGTCCACAAGTATGTCTCGTTGTTGTTGTTTCCATCAGGATCAGAGCATATTGATAACATCATTTTCAGGTCTGCCCCCCCCCCCCACCTCCCCCTCTCTCTCTACCTGCTGTTCTTCATAGATAAGATATCTCCAACTGGGGGAGCAAGGGCTTTGTAGAAGCCCCAAAAATTAATTATTTGTGATACTTCGCTTAATCGCCCTCTGCTATTTGTCAAAGATTGGTACCTTAACATCATTCCGAGGGGAGGTGCGCTGAGAGGGAGGGGGAAAGGGGAAGGAGGGCGAGGGCGAAGGGGAGGGGGGAGGGGGAGGAGAGGGGTAGGGGGAGGGGGTTGGGATGCACTTGCTTAAAACATGTTAAGCTGAAAGGAATTGTGGTAGGTGTCTTCCCCTCTAGTAAGAGCTCCCAGATTAGATACCATCACGCTCCCAAAGAAAGCTTGTGATGGGGGAAGGAGAGGGATGGGTCAACCTTTGGACTGACCGACAGAGTCAATAGCAATCAAGCGGTCAACACACAGGTGGTGTTGACTCTTCCTAGAGGCTGCTGGGAGAACAAGATAATGCCTCGAGGCTGAAAGCACGGGGAGAGTCACGTACAGCAACAGGCAGCACACCCCTGCTTCATGCTACCAGCTGCTGGGATACAGCACCAAGCAGGAAAAACCCAACACACAAGAGCTACATTTTGGCCTAAAAGATATCAAAATGGTCAAAAAAGGTATCAATATAAAAAATGTAACAATAAGTACTATTTCTTGCTGGTAGCTGATGTTGGCTATCAAAATATTAAATAAAAAATTAAATATTTATGCATCATTGAAGTGTGTTCACACACTAAAGATGTCATCCCCATCAAGAAGTACTTTCATTGGCACACAAATAATTAAGATGTGTGCCTTCTTTTTTTTTTTAAGAAAATATATTTTGCATTTACTATGTTCCTGATGTGAGAGCATGATATTTATATAGTCGTCATGGTTATGGTGTACATAGATGAGATAGCAAATTTATCTCATCAGGAATGTTTGATGGATGAAGTATGTTTATGATTGGATCATCTCCCATAGTACATTGCCCATATGTGAATGATTCTTACACACTCATTCCCTGATGATTATAACACTGAATATTGATATCGATATCAAGTACCTCTCCCGTGACCTTGAATGAATGTGGCAAACTTGGGGGTGCCAGTAACAAAATTAAATTCATGCTTTGGAGAACATTGGAAGAGCCTAACTATCTATGCTTCATGAGACACATGCCAAGCATGGTGTTGCACAAATGTTGCACGTTTGCGGTAGGCTGCAGGATTAAATTGGCCAGGAACGTGCGGTGAAACATGAGTGAAGTAACACACAGGTTCAATTTGCGCCTCTGTTTGATCAATATCAGCCGTCCCCATGCGGCACGTCTCATTGGGTAAGGAAATTGGCGGATCAATAATGTACGCTCTCATTGGCTGGATTGGATTTAAGTCAAGGATAAGGGGACAACAATAACAGCACCGGGTTCAATGTTAATTCCTGTCTGAAAGATATTCTTCACACCTTTAGTACAACATGTGTCATCACAATATTGTCACTACATCATCTTGTCTATGAATGCCACAGGGGATGGGGGGTTGCACATATACGAAGGTGCACTTTAGCGATCCAGAACATGATGGCTTTGACATAAACATATCCTTACTGTACATGTGGTCACCCATAAAGTTTTGAACATAAATCATGTGAATGTGACCTTTCCTTCCTTTTTCCAATTACTATGAATGACTACATATATTATCACATTTAATAATAGTTGATGTCATTGTTATGCCTATCTCATACATTACCTTCAGACCAGTTTACAACTGGAAGTTTGTCTATTAAACCATGAGTCCATCATCTTGAAAGTATTCACACAAAGCTACATTAGATCTCTACAGAGACAGAGTTAAAGAGCAAAGTAATACCGTTTCATTTTTGCAAAATTTCCAAGAAGAAACATCCATATGTATTGGTGCACATATATGTCTCATAACAAACGTGTGATCCCCATATCTTCCAATAACTATATTAAAATGCAGCTGTGATATATTTTTTTATTTTTATCCTATGCCGGTCACTGAAAAATAACTTCTGAAGTATTATTCAGATCAAATGTTTCTCAGAAAACATCAGAGCAAAGATAAAGTTTTGATATTCAAGGGATTTTCAAATGCCAGAATACATCCTTTCAAATGATGTTGATGACATTTCCTTCTTATAAAGGCTCCCTTGTCCTGCCATGGGTCCTATGGGGGGATTAAATTCATCTTGAGTAATCATCTTTTTCGCTGATCTGATCCTAATCCCTCCTGATGTCATGCAATACATCATTCTAGTTTTGCCTCAGACTTTTCAGACTTGTCAACCATCTGTCATACTTTGATTCAGTAAACTAGTTTCATTTAAGTAAACTCTAAATGCAATATGATAGCTGTTTCATTTAACATCATTATAAAGCTTAACTGTGCCAGCACGATTCTCAAGAAGTATGTCCCAAGTTTTACAAGTGGAATCCTATGTACATATACTTTTGTGGTACGACAAAAGTTCCAATCCAGTAACTCACCAAACTGCAAACAATCATGGAGAATATTCTTGCCTTTATCAAGCTCTAGGATTATACAGCATACAGTAAAAGAACATAATTCAATAGTTCATCAAGAATCCCAGCTGCAATCCTAATGTGGATTCTTCCACTCTATTCTATTTAATTTGTGTAAAATATTTGAAAAACATGTTCCAAACTGATATGCTACAGTTGAATGATTTAACTACTTGTTTGCCAAACAGACTGTTTGTGTATGCCATGAGTGTGTATGGCCACTCCTGATCTCTCACACTCTCTGCACCCAATGATGAGTTCCCCTCTTAATCCCTGCTCTAATTTTAATCCCTAGTGGCCACTCCCTGCTAATCCGTGTGCTCATGGCCAGACCCACCTGTGCATTCCACCTGCTTCACATAGTAGCCATTCCACACCAGTGCACCCTGCAACACGTTCTTGGCACACGCCACGGCTGTCATCACGCCTACCGCCTCGTTAATTCCACAATAAAGCTTCCAGAAGATTCCGCCACCAACGAACGCTCCACGCACAGAAAACACCACAACCGGCGAGCTCAACAACACGCAAACAACTCCAGCGAGCCGAGGAGATGGAGTGGTTGGAAGGGAAATGGAGCGGGGGGTAAAGGAGAGAGTGTGATGCAGACGATCACACGAACTGACACCGTTAGATGGGTAGTGGTGGGGCTTAAACCGGCACGCTACGCATGGAAAGTTTGGCTGTAGAGGGCAGATTGAGAGCTGACGGTGGTGGCACGAGGCATACGTGTGGAAGCAGAGGGGTAGAGCGGAATGGGGGATGGGAGCAGTAATTCACAGGGATGATGCATGCCGGTTGCTAATGTATGCCAATGTGGTTGCCATGGGGGTGGGGGTGGGTGTAAGAGGAAGGAGTTATTGGGGGTGGTAGACAAGAACAGGTGGTAGTATGTGTCGCATCAATATTGCAGTCGAGGGAATGTTTCTCCATGACAAGCACGGACCAAATATTACAATATCAGCTTCTCACACAGAGCAGCACGCTATGCATTCACACACTGTCTCCTTGAAATCAACATAAAACTTATCGTACTAAATATCAATTATGATGAATATAATCTCAAAAGCTGTATTTTCTCCATAATTCAATACTTTCATTCCTTTTAATAGGAAATTACTGGTACTGCATTTCAAGACACAGTAGTGCAAAATGACGTCGAACTCAGCTTTAGATTCAAAGCAAAAAAAAAAAAAATTAATTGTTATGATTGAGGTAAAAGGAATATTATGCATAAAAAATGAAAAGAACAGCCTCATTATCATACTCTCTCTTTCTCTCTCTCTTTTCCTTCTTTCTTTCTCTCTCTCTCTCTCCCACTCTCTCTCTTTCTTTCTTTCTCTCACTCTTTCTCTCTCTCTCTCTTTCTCTCTCTCTCTCTCTCTCTCTCTCTCTCTCTCCCTCTCCCCCTCTCTCTCTCTTTTTCTTTCTCTCTTTCTCTCTCTCTTTCTCTCTCCCTCTTTCTCTTTCTCTCTCTTTCTCTCCCCCTCTCTCTCATTCTCTCTTGATATTGCTTTCATTGAAGTTGCTTGTCTCCATTTTCAAAATCTCTGGTGTGCTCCTCTTTCAATCAAGTACAAAACATATAGACATGTGTGCATCAATACTGCATGTATGAAATGACCATGTCCAGAATAAATTGCCAATTTAACTTTGGTATGCATTACATGCACTGCCTGTACAATTGTTATTAGAAATGCAGTATAGCGTACATACAGTATACTACATGGCAGTTTCATATCTACATGAGATACTCTCCTGTGTACAATACTACACAACCTGAGTTTTCATTTAGACAAGTATGTACACAAACACGCTCTGCATCTAATGAAATTGTACTGTTACACATGTACACACTGCCCGACACACAGGCACACACAACCCTCTACACCTGTGTATCCACCTACGCACTCTGAGCAGGATTTTCAATATTAATAGGAAAACGCTTAAACCTGTAGTGGACTCCCCAAATTGGCCACACCAACAGTGTTGTAAATTAATTTGCTCTTTGGGGTTAGGGGATGACGGTTATATTTCAGGGTTGTGAAGATCAATAAGGAAATGGGTGTTTACTCACAGCCAAGGACGCCCTAGGGACGAAGGATTATTACAAGTACCTATTCAATGCACTATGCTGACAATGTGACCTTTGAAATTTTGCAATGTTTCTAAATGTATTCATGAGAGAGACAGAAGAGACAGAAGAGAGAGATATACAAAGAAAAAAAGAGGGAGAGGGGAGAAAAAAGAAACTACAGCACATAATTCAAGCCTTATTCAAAATGTTAATGAACGGAAAAAGGTCTAATGATTGATTTGTAAACACACAGACGTAAAAAGATATTAAATCTTTATTTTGTATTCTAAGTATTTTATGCATTGGTGATTATGATAATAATCTACCCCCTCCTCCCATTTTTTCTCCCTCTTTCTCTCTTTATCTCCCCCCCCCCCCACCCCCTTTCTTCTCTCTCCTACTCCTTCTTCTCCCCACACCTCTTCATCTCTCCTACATCTCTTTCTTCTCTCTCCTTCTCCTCCATCTCCCCATCTCTCCTACATCTCTTTCTTCTCTCTTCTTCTCCTCCTTCTCCCCACACCTCTTTATCTCTCCTACATCTCTTTCTTCTCTCTCCTACTCCTTCTTCTCCCCACACCTCTTTATCTCTCCTACATCTCTTTCTTCTCTCTTCTTCTCCTCCATCTCCCCACACCTCTTTATCTCTCCTACATCTCTTTCTTCTCTCTCCTACTCCTTCTTCTCCCCATCTCTCCTACATCTCTTTCTTCTCTCTTCTTCTCCTCCTTCTCCCCACACCTCTTTATCTTTCCTACATCTCTTTCTTTTCTCTCCTACTCCTTCTCCCCACACCTCTTTATCTCTCCTACATCTCTTTCTTCTCCCTCCTTCTCCTTCTTCTCCTTCTTCTCCCCTCACCTCTTTATCTCTCCTACATCTCTTTCTTCTCTCTCCTACTCCTTCTTCTCCCCACACCTCTTTATCTCTCCTACATCTCTTTCTTCTCTCTCCTTCTCCTCCATCTCCCTACACCTCTTTATCTCTCCTACATCTCTTTCTTCTCTCTCCTACTCCTTCTTCTCCCCATCTCTCCTACATCTCTTTCTTCTCTGTCCTACTCCTTCTTCTCCCCACACCTCTTTATCTCTCCTACATCTCTTTCTTCTCTCTCCTACTCCTCCTTCCCCCCACACCTCTTTCTCTCTCCTACATCTCTTTCTTCTCCTCCCCTCTGCACGTCTCCTTGCCTGAATGGCAGGTGTAACCGACACCCATCATCTCGCCGTCTCACCACCTTTCCCTGCCACAGATCAATGTCCAGCCAAGACACTGGGCCTGACTGGGACGGCACATACAATGGTCAGCGAGAGGAAGAAACCGAGACACTTGGTTATGAATGACCTATCCTCCAGGGAAATGGGTACAGCTCGAGATGTGTTCATACCCACATGCTCTTCAGGTATACTTTTCTCAATCTATTACTCTCTTTTGCCTTATATATGTTTTCTCTTATTTGTTTATTCCAGTACCTCCTTCCATTTTTTGCACCACTCATTTCTCTTTCTATCTTAATTCTTCCCCAAACTCCATCTCTCAATCTCCACCCCCCATAATATATCTGTCTATTCTCTCTCTCTCTCTCTATCTCTCTCTCTCTCTCTCTCTCTCTCTCTCTCTCTCTCCCTCCCTCTCTCTCTCCCTCTCTCTCTCTACCTATGTATCCTCTTTCCATTTATATATTGTTCTTTCTTGTTATCTCTTCTTTTCCTCTCAAATCCCTGTCTCTTTCTCCATTTTTCTTTCCATGGTCCTTTCCTTGAGTTAAACAGTAGTACACAACCTACTTAATGTTCATATTAAAATGTAAATAAATAACAATAAACAAAGAGACATACAAGCAAATTCTATCTATCCTGCTCATACACAAGTACTAATGGGCCCACCCCAGATAAAATTCACTCTTAAGTCTGAACATACATCGAGCAGTTAAAGAAACCAACATACATCAAATTATGGTGAAACCCATTCATATGGATATGAGCAATATCTGTGTAACTGGAGATTAAATTGGCAATCTGAATGCACCTTTCATGTGCCGCTATGCGCCTCCGATGGATTACATGCACCTGTAGTTGAGCAATCAAGGGATGGCCTGAACAGAGAATAATTAGGCCAAGATTCCCACAAGAACTCATTCAAGTTTGCTAAGGTTCCCCCTGAAGAACGCCAGGCTTGTTATCTTCCGGCATCCTCCCACGTCTCAAGACTTGATCCATATCTCTACAATCCCTGGATCTAGTCATGAAGATATATTCTATGATGAATTGTTAATCTTGTGATCACTGAAATTGTTTGCCTTTGCTCCTCTCCTTCCCCTTTCCTGTTTATTATTTTGCTTTTTCTTTCCTCTTCTTTTGAATACCTTAGAGTTTCTCTTCACCTTTCCACAATTCCCTCAATCCTACTTATTACTTATAATTATTTTCTTAATGAATTTCTCTCTCCTCTCCACTGCTTTCACTCCCTCCCCATTGCCCTTTTTTCTCTCGCTTCCCATTTCTACTTCCCTCTTCTTCTATCTTTTCCTCGCCACATTCCACTACTGCGCTCTTCCTTCCCTGCTTCCAGATCCACCCTCTTTCCTTCCAGTCACTTTTCCTCTCTCCCCCCCCCCCTCTCTTGCCCTCTCTCTCCTGCCCCCCCCCTCTCTCTTCCCTTCCTTTCTCTCCTCCTCTCTCTCCTCCCATCTCATCTCCACTCTCTCTCTTCTCCTCCCACTCTCTCCTCCCCTCCCCTCTCTCCTCCTCTCTCTCCTGCCCTCTCTCCCCCTCTCTCCTTCCCTCCTTCTCTCCTCCTCTCTCTCCCCCTCTCTCCTTCCCTCCTTCTCTCCTCCTCTCTCTCCTCCCATCTCATCTCCCCTCTCTCTCTTCTCCTCCCACTCTCTCCTCCTCTCTCTCCTCCCCTCCCCTCTCTCCTCCTCTCTCTCCTGCCCTCTCTCCCCCCTCTCTCCTTCCCTCCCCTCTCCTCCTCTCTCTTCTCCCATCTCACCTCCCCTCTCCTCTCCCCTCCACTCAACCTTTCCTTCTCACCGTCTCATCTCCCACACATCACAAATCATTTCATTTACCCCCAATGCACAAGTGTTGGCCCGCCTGTGCTCCCCCCCCCCCCCCCCCCCCCCGCCCCCTCCAGACCTAATGAGGCATTCTCCTCACACCTTTCAATCCCAGCGCCAGGCTGATCAAGCCTCCCATCAAACCTCACACATCTCTTCACATCTAACCATGTCTGGCATAACACCACAGCACATTCACAGGAAAAAGCTTCCATAAAAGTCACCAAACAACTCGTCTGGACTTTTCTCTTTGCAATTTCAGGGCTTGTCTTAACTTCTTTAAGGTTTCCACTTGAGCATTATATCCAGGTGGCCAAATGTATCTTACACGATCATGCATCTTACACAATCTTATACGATTATGTGTTAAGGCACATTGTTCTGGGTTTTTTTTCAAGACTTTCAGGTGGCCATTTGCTCTCGAGCCGCGATGAAGCTTGAGCCTCGAATTTCTGGTACAATGTCTGAGGGTTAATTCTCACTGTATTTCATGCAGCCATGAACTAGCCGTAGTCTCGGTTGGATAGGTTCCTGTGTAGACTTATTGGTTCCTGGGGTGTGTTTCACCAAGCTGTTCTTAAGTTACGAACGACTTTACGAACGACTTGTGATCCCTTCTTGTGCTAAATCAGATTCTCAATGAACAAAGTGTGGTATCGCATTAAGCACAAGAAGGGATCACCAGTCGTTCGTAGAGTCATTTGTAACTTACGAACAGCTTGGTGGAACACCCCCCTGTATTGACTAAATGAAGTGATTGCAGTCTCCGGGCCGATATGATGGCAGCATAATACTGGAGTTATCCACATCCTAGATGCATGCAATAAACACGCCTATTCCACCCTCCATTCTCCTCCATCGAGGCACAGTGATTGCCCAATGATACCCTAGCACACCTAGCACCTACCAGGGCAACAGAAAACAAAAGGGGCAGTCAAACACACTAAACTAGTGAGATTAAACATAGATGTTTTGAACTCAGTGGAGATCTCACTACTAGTGAAATTATTGGTGAATAATTACGATTTATTTTTGAGGAATGCTCGCATAAAAATCGCAGTGCTTTCTGGCTAGTGAATTCAAGGAATGCGCATGATTGGTTAAGTGGTGCTTTAAAGAGATTTGTCTGTATTTATTGTGCAATTATGCATGAATGGCAACAACAACAAAAAAGTCAAACATATGCCCATAGGTTTAATAGTGTTTTGTCACACAAGCGTGCAAAGTACACAGCAAGGTCAGCTTCATCAACGTGTACAGATACCAAATTACAAATACCAGTACAAAATATTTGTGACAACCAAAATCATACAACTGCTGAATTTGTCTTGTTAAAAAAAATAACTGTGTGAACGGTTGGGGAAAAATCAGGTAAAGGACAATAAATCAAAACTGAAGTTCATGTGAACATCACATTTACTGAACGGATATGATGCAAAAGGGGAGAAATTTCTTTACTTAAACTAAAAATCATATATCTAGCATTGGTACTGGGATTGAAAATGGATTTGGTTACAAGGCAAATGGGGCACTGATCTTGACCTTTTTCTTTCTCAGGAATTTCATTACAGATGTCCCTGAAAAACATAACTTTTTCATTTTCTTCTGATCCTGTATTCAGTTTCTTGTCGATATATCGCATCTCTCCACTCAGAGTGTCACTTCTTATCAGCTATCACAGAGTGCATTATTTTCTCTTGCTAAGAATAAGATAAAATAAAAACTGGATATCACACTCAAGGATATCGATGAACATGTAGACTCACAAAATTAGTACAATGCCCTTTCTTTGTGGGGTTAGTTTTTCTTTCATCGTAATTTTCTCTACTGAGAGCATCTTGAAATTAAAGACCAAATCAAGTAAGCATAATCAAAACATCTCTTTTATTCTAATATCATCATTGGTCTCAATAAACTTCACTTCACAATATTCTAATAATGTAGTTATATAGTTGGGACTAAGAAATGTTACTATGCCCTTTCTCTCTTGATCAATTTTCTACATCCTAAATTTCTTTCTCTGATGCAATCCTGAATTGATAAACGGATGAAACTTCTGCACAATTTAAACATTTCGGAAGATTTACACCTTGATACCATGGCTATCTAAGATCAATTCTGTCTAGAGCATACTTGAGTATACTATGATCATGGGTTGCTACGGTGAGGAAAGATATATAAAATCCCTGCAGGCAATACTGCGATGAAAAGACTTGTGTTGTGCTTACAATGAACAAGAGAGGGCTCTCTTCCTCATACTCAAGCTTCATTCATTGATTGCAGCATAGAGACTGGTTCATGTAACCTGTAGATTAACATGCAACAGGCATTAGAATTCAAGGCTATGAAGATCAGAATCCAACTAATCAGTAATCCAAGTAGTATTCAATGCTGGAATCAAGGAAAATAATTTGAAAAATTAAGGATTGAAATATTTTGCTTTTTACATATAAACCTCTTGCAAGTGGATTGTATTTTGTAAAATCCTTTGCTTTTGATACAACCTTTCAATAGAGGTAGGAATAAAACTTTATACAAAATATTATAACATGCCTCCTAATTTGTTAAAAGTAGTATTATTTTTTAAAAACAAAATTTCTTTTTTGCCTGACATAGCAACAGTATATTTACTTTTAAGATTACTTCACAACAGGAAAACAAACAAGAGCAGATGATTAAACATTTCTATTGCTCAAAACCCAGAGGTATTTGAGCCAAAAAAACAACAGATGATTGTTTGAATAAAGCCTCTAACCATCATGACCTGGAGACAATCGACTGACCATCCAGCCCGGTGCCAGAGGGCAAATATCTCATATTTCTAAACATAGACAAAACCAGCCACACAATTCTATTATGAAACAAGGCATTAGCAATATTGTGTCTCGCCCACTTGCGAAAATAACCAGAAATATCGCGATCTCCGTTGCTACGCAAAAGAAAACTGAAACAAACAAATAAGCAACTTTAAACAGACAACATCAAAATCAGGTGCAAAATAGTGACTTTGAATAAATTTGCATAAATGTGCATGAGTAATGTTTGCCTAAATCTACATCAGTAATGCTCACACATGCTCACACAATTCTGTGCACAAGTTAGGAAGCCTTCACCAAGTGTCTTGCAAGTAAACTTTAATGTATGACCTCAAATGACCTTTGACCTTATCATGTGACCTCTTACAGCACAATAACATGCAGGTGCCCCCAGTGCATCCATCATCCAAGTTTGATTGCCATTGTAGCAACATGTGATGAGTTATGTGTGATAAGAGAGTCTTGCAAGTAAACTTTAACGTATGACCTCAAATGACCTTTGACCTTATCCTGTGACCTCCAACGGTACCATAACATGAAGGTACCCCCAGTGCATCTATGACCCAAGTTAGGTTGTAATCCAAGCAACCTATGTGAAGTTATTTGTCAAAAGAGAGTCTTGCAGGTAAACTTTAACATATGACCTCAAATGACCTTTGACCTTATCCTGTGACCTCCAACAGCACCATAACATGTAGGTACCCCCAGTGCATCTATGACCCAAGTTAGGTTGTAATCCAAGCAACCCATGTGAAGTTATTTGTCAAAAGAGAGTCTTGCAGGTAAACTTTAACGTATGACCTCAAATGACCTTTGACCTTATCCTGTGACCTCCAACGCCACCATAACATGAAGGTACCCCCAGTGCATCTATGACCAAAGTTAGGTTGTAATCCAAGCAACCCATGTGAAGTTATTTGTCAAAAGAGAGTCTTGCAGGTAAACTTTAACGTATGACCTCAAATGACCTTTGACCTTATCCTGTGACCTCCAACGGTACCATAACATGAAGGTACCCCCAGTGCATCTATGACCCAAGTTAGGTTGTAATCCAAGCAACCCATGTGAAGTTATTTGTCAAAAGAGAGTCTTGCAGGTAAACTTTAACGTATGACCTCAAATGACCTTTGACCTTATTCTGTGACCTCCAACAGCACCATAACATGAAGGTACCCCCAGTGCATCTATGACCCAAGTTAGGTTGTAATCCAAGCAACCTATGTGAAGTTATTTGTCAAAAGAGAGTCTTGCAGGTAAACTTTAACGTATGACCTCAAATGACCTTTGACCTTATCCTGTGACCTCCAACGCCACCACAACATGAAGGTACCTCCAGTGCATCTATGACCCAAGTTAGGTTGTAATCCAAGCAACCCATGTGAAGTTATGGATCATAAGAGAGTCTTGCAGGTAAACTTTAACATTTGTGACGGACGACGGACGACGGACGACGGACGACGGACGGACGACGGACGACGGACGGACGACGGACGGACGACGGACGGACGACGGACGGACGACGGACGGACGCCATTTGGATCCCTTAGTCTCGCCTTCACCTCCGGTGGGCGAGACAAAAAAGATAAGTTGTTTGGTTAAAACACCCGGTCACTGACCCTGCATACATTGATCATTCAGAGATAGAGAGGTTTGTTGGTTTATCGCTCACCGCAAACTGGCAAATAACCTAGGTCTGGTTCCGCTGCCTGACTGGGTGAGTGGGTGGTGGTATAGATCAATAGGTGCGTCTTTATTAGCCCGATCAGACGAAATAGCGAGCTAGTTTGCTGATCTGGGGAACTAGCCTGAAGTTGCAATCGCGTCTTCATTATCTCGAAACTCAGCATACGTAAGCTCGAATCTCGGGATGCATAAATTATCCCAATGTTCGCACATGTTCGCACATGTTCGCATATGCGCAGTGTGCACATGGCTACGGTTCTGATCTCAAATTCATGCACATATAAAAACCTAACATAAACAATGCCTTGCGCACGCTGATGCATGCCGGGGTCGGGAAATTTTCAGGCTCATGAAGACGCTCCAAGCTAGCTCGAGCTAGCTCCATCTGGGAAATTTTCTCGACCAAATTACTAAACTATTTCCCCTGATCTGGCTAGCTAACCCGATCAGAACAAGCTATTTTGCCAACATCGGGCTAATGAAGACACCCCTGATGAGCCAAGACCTGTCCATATAGTGCAGACAATTAGCTAGTAAGCAAAGCCAGCAGAATGTAGCCTAAGACGTATAGCTCTGGTGCCATCGGCAATGACAGTGAAATATTACAGGATGTCAAATACTTCTGTACCTTGCTCTAGGTTTCCCATTGCAGATGGAAACATTGCCCAAAATATCTTACATTATATAAATTTCCAATTTTAATTGAAGGCATGTTTCAGTAATAAATCATTTTTGTTATGTATGCAACTTCCATGAGAATCGTTCACACAACACAGTATGAATGGTAACCCTAAAGCTTGCCTGAGGTTTGTCTGACAAGCGACAACAAATACATTCAGAGTGCATTCCACCTATCAAAATTCAGGTATATTCAGTCAAGCAGGTTTAACTTAGATTTCATAGCCTTGTAACAAGATGCTAGATAAAAAGTACTGGATGATTTTTTTTTTGTCATCAGTTAGAAGATGTTTTGAATTTCCAGACTCCACCAAAACCAGACCCAGAATCACAGTCAAAACTGATGTTGGTTCTAGTTTCAAGTGACTCACTTCAAAATCAAACAAATTCTTCATGTGGCACATTCAGAGAGCAGCAATAGTGCCATTCTCATTGGGCTTAAAAATCGAGAGAAGTTACAGTGAAAGTTGCCTAGCAACCGTACCAAAAGCCGAATGGTCCTATTGTCCCTGTCCCCTAACTTCACTGATTTTTTAAGCCCAATGAGAATGGCACTAATGTTTAAAAGGACACACACACCACCATTGTTCCTGCTTGTTCAGTGTCTGTAGACTCTTTGTGTGTTACGCTCTGCTGAACATAGTGTTACCTTAATCCAAATTAAATACTTCCTGCTTTACAGGTGATGCTAATGTCCTTGCTTTCTTTCTGCTGACTTGACTTTGCAGTCACTCCACATCTCTATCTGCCACTGTTATACAATGTAGCTTGGCACAGTGATACACCATATCATATTCCATCATCTTGGAATAAGGAAGAAAATGCACAAAATAATTGTCAAATTTGGAAATATTTGCATATCTTATTTAGAGCTATGTGCTACATATATTTTTTTATGTTAATAAACCAGTTGAATTGAATTGAAAAAGATCCATGTTTAAAAACAAACCTCTATTCAAAACAGTGTTTCTAGCTGGAAAATAAACAAATGTTGTGAATTTAAAAAGTATTACTCCATGGCCATTGCTTCTAAAATCTTACAATCGCAACAGCGATCTCAAATATGATTTTAATAATGTTATACAACACAAAGCATGCACCATGTCTGCCATTTTGCCAAGGTACACACTGAACAGAATGAGCTGCCCAATGACACAGTCCAAGACCCCATTTACACTCAAGAAAATTGCGTGGCCAGGCCGGGCTGGGCCAGGCCGCGCATTTCCCCGCTGTGGGTGGTAGCGTGGCCTGGCCGCGCAATTTGTGCGTTCACACTATACAGCGAAAATGCGTGGCCAGGCCACTGACATCAACCCACCGTGCGAGGCGCACTGCACGTAAACAAAAGGTTGAGCATAATGACGTCATCTGACATCAGCGGAATTTGCATAACCGGCCGCGCTTTCGGCCCGGCCTGGCCTCGTTTGTGTTCATACTACGAAAATTGCGTGGCCGGGCCGTACTCAGACTACCTCCTGAGCTGGTCTCAGTACGGCCCGGCCCGGCCCGGCCCGGCCTGGCCTTTTCGCATTTTTTTGTGTTTACACTACAGAAATTGCGCGGCCTGGCCTAGCCCGGCCCGGCCCGGCCCGGCCTGGCCACGCAATTTTCTTGAGTGTAAATGGGGTCCAAGAGAGACCTCAAACATGCTCAGGGGAAAAAAACATCTTTCAAAGCAGCAATCTGAAACATCGTTTCAAAACACTAATTCTTGGTATGCAAAATCTTCTAGATGCAGCCCGGGTCTGGTTCAGGCTGATATATTAACAACACATTTGACACACATTTCAAGATGATAATGGGCGCATATTTCCAGCGTGGGTCACTGCTGGTATTTGGAGACGGTGAGCCCAGATGACGGCCAAGCTCGCTGCCAGCTAACCCGCCAGCCAGCCTAGCAACCCACTGAGAGCAAGACATTCCAGAAGATCGCATGAAAGGGGCCCCTACTGGGGGGAACAACCTCCAGATTCAATCACATCCCCAATGGCCACGGCTCCGCTCCCTCGCTGGCAAATAATACATATTTATCTCATCACGATCTACTTCTAGAACAGCACTACCAGATGGGAGAGGAGAGAATGGTTAAAAGTTTCTCCTTCTGCCAGATATCATCTTTAGAAATAAAATATAAAACGTCCTTGTAACCTATTATGCGATCTTGTTGTACTTGCTTACAATAGATAAAGCAGGCAATGCCTAGGGCAATCTTCACAATAAAATTGGCAATGCAAGACATCAGAATCTGGTAAGCATTTAAGACTGACACAACTATCATTTGAAGTTCTTCAAACTTTAAAAAAACTACATTCTAGAAATAAAGATACCTCTGCACGATCTATTCATTTTTCTTCTTTTCACCTTCTCCTCTTTATCATGTCCGTCAACTCATCCTTCTTCCTTTCCATCTTTTATCTCCTTCCCCTCCTCCTTGTCCATCCGTGTCCACTTCCTTCATCTCAGTTTTCTTCTTTATTTTCTTGAGCAGGCTGAACGTCAGTCTGGACATCAGTCACAAAGGGGTGTCTTCATTAGCCCGATGTGGGCGAAATAGCGAGCTTGTTCTGATCGGGTAATAGGTTTTTATACATGCGTGAATGCGAGCTCAAAACCGAAGCCATGCGGTCGTGGCCTATTCCCGTCGCACACTGCTGGTATGTGCAAAACTCGGGATAATTTATGAATCCCGAGTTTCGAGCTAATGAAGACGCGATTGCAACTTCAGGCTAGCTCCTCGGATCAGCAAACTAGCTCGCTATTTCGTCTGATTGGGCTAATGAAGACGCACCTATGCTGAACTAATGTAGGGTCAATGCCATAGATATGCCATGCCCATATCCACCTCTAAACTCTCCATTTCCAGCCAGTTCAAGGTCCACACATCCTCTCTAGGATCATGTCTCCCAACCTTACAATTCATTTCCTTAAAATGTCTCACATCTCCCACGAAAATATGAAGCAAGAAACTAGGAAAGATTAAAATTGAGGAACGAAGTGCATTCATGTAGATGACATATATGTAGCCACTGGCATCAGATGATTGTCTGGCCACAGCCAAACAAAAAGAGTTTCTGCAAAAGATGTCTCTTTGCTGGTTGCATCTGCTGAAAGTACATACGCCGCCAAGAATGTGAACACACCTACCACTCCCTGTATCAATTGGGTTGCTACTAGGCGTATACCTGCCCCACCTTACGATACATGTCTCACTACACGTTCCCACAGATATTTCACCCCTAACAACCAAATCAAATTAGACGTTTCATCATATCACCCCATGTGTCCATGGAAGAAACTGGGGAGAAAAGTCCATGGAATTCCGTCATTTAACGCCCACACAATCAAAACACACACAGTAAGCTACGATTCAGTCCTGAGAGGCTCTCATTTCCATTTAGATTGGGTGAGATTATTAATCTGCATCTCTGGATTACTTAATCCGTCTGGAGGGATTACTTTTACCAATCATATCCAAATTGTAATAAGAAATTGTTTAGACTTCTTGCCAACTCTGAGTGTGTTGACTTGAATGTCAGAATTTCTTCAAGATATGAACTCTTACATCATTCCTGTTTTGTATTCTGTCACAAGCAATGCTGCTCCATAATATTTGTATTTATCCAGAGTGCAACAATGAAATAGCTTCCCCAAGATTCCACTTTTCAAGGACAAGAATTTTTGCAAAGCTGATGTATCATTCCATCATTACATCTTTCAGATTTTTAGACATTTGATTCACAATGTATTTCATTGTTTTTCGTTAAAATTATCTTTTGCCTTGAATTGCTCATAAGTTCTCATCACCATGGAAGCCGATTGAGTTAAGAAAAATGCAGACCATACACATGCCTACTGGTCTTGCTGTACATTGTTCAGTTTCCATCTATATGTAAAAAAACACACATGAAAATGCCATAAGAATGCACCAGATATGTCAAACAGATATCTACAGATGAACAAGCTGAGAAATCATTTGGTTGCTATGGCAATGCTTTCATTACTAGTTATATCTCAGGCATGGGGCGAGGCTGGCTTCAGGAGCCATTCACACTCACAGTCAATATCGCACTATTTCAAACATCATGAGTTTCTGTCAGTGAGGAGGGGAAATGGGTGTCAAATTGCATGAGAGATTGAGTGAAGTATTGCTGTATCTGATGTGTATTTTGTCACCCAATGCAAGGCTTGAATCAAAGTTTGATGCGCAATCACAAATCATTTAGAAGCACAATATTGGTTGTCATTTATTGGGCCTCCAGGCAGTCAGAGATGGTCATGCAAACAATGCAATACTGACTTCCTAGATACCAGCTGGATTTCTTCCAGGCTGCTTGAATTATTTAAAGCATCATAATATTTCACTCAATTGAAATTATGCATTGTGTATATCAGATTTTATATGCATTATTAACATCCAGCTATTTCACACAGGTATGAATAGGGAAACACGATGTTGAAATTTGGAAATATTTAATCATATCTAGCAATTGATGCACTAGTAGATATAAGGGTGAGTTATTGCAATTTGTAACTCTCAGTATTTCACACAAATGTGAATAGTACAAAATGAACATACAGTAAGTTGACATATTGCAATATTGTGATTTAATTCTTGTCAATGGTGCAATGTGTCTGTATTGAAGGAAGGCATATTGTCTTCTAAACATCATCATTCCTAGTGTGAATGGCACAATAGACTATGTATGCCAGTGGCTATTAGGCTTCATCAAGGCTAAATGCCTTTTAATTTCCGGTCTCTCATGTCCCCACTGTGCAGCCAGGCATGAGTGAGATTCCTGCTGTATGTTGACTGGAAGAGAGTGAGGGAGAAGAGCTTGGAGGTTAGGGAGAGGAGAGGAGAGGAGGAGGGGGGAGATGAAGAGGGGGAGGGGTGGAGGGGGAGGAGGAGGCAAAGAGGAGGGGAGAGGTGCAGGAGAATGGTTCTTTTCAAGATAAATATGATGCAAACTATGCTTCCATTGATATTGAAAAGATAACATGAAGGTCAGTGCCATAATTCAAACCACACACTATCTTTCATACAATGTACATGTAAAATGACCTGTGTACATCCATGATAAGTAAAACTCACAAACAGTTCCATTGTACATCTCCCCCCTCCTTCTGTAGCCAGGGAAGCTCTGATATCTAAAGTCCATCTCCAGCATTCTGCCTTAAAATGTAATAATTCCTTCAACAAAAACAATAAATATCCAGATCCAGCAGTCATTCATATAAAAGCATTTCACACATTATTATATTCCAAGAATCCCATTTCCTCTGCAGCCAATTAATCACTGATTAATCACATCCTCCAAAGTGATACTAGTTCCATGCTATGGTCCCATAAGCAGTCAAGCACAGAAGCTTTACATTGTCCATTCTATGATTCCAGCAGACTCCAGCCTGGAAACCTACGAGGCCCAGCTATGCTTTGATTCCATCACAATAAGGCCACTCTCCTCCAATAGATTGATCTTTCACCAAACCTGTTTATTAAAGTCGGCCAGGCACAATGTACTTAGCTGGCACCCACAAAAGAAGCCAAACTCCATACAAGAAGCCAAACTCAATACAAGAAGCCAAACTCCTTACAAGAAGCCAAACTCCATCTGGGGTGAGAGGAGGTGGTGTTGGTAGAGAGGGATAACAAGATCGTTTGGGAGGAACCAATGGATTTGCTCACTTTCAGCCCTGCTCAGCCCAAACAATTTACAAGCGACCAATCACGCGGGCGCCAACCCGTAAAATACGAGCAGTGCTTCAAGTTTTCGGTCCAGCACAGAGGGGAAAAATGTGAGGAATTGTGATAGGCCACTGAGGAATTTGGGGGGTTTGGTAATTCGAGACTCCTGTCAGTCTTTGTGCGATTGTCAAGTCCAATATCGCCAGGGGGACATGGAATGTTTATCAGACGGCTACAACAGATGTTCTGATCTGGATATCACAAGGTTTTGGGAGAAAGGAGTCAACATTTGACAGCCCAGCACGATTGTAAAACTCCTCCAAACAAATCGGCTCACTCAGTGAGGGAGAAGGGGAGATGCCAGTGAAAGTTAGCATTCTTGGAGAAAAATAGGAAACATTTATTTGACAGGGAACCTCCATGTTAAGTTACATTTCTTACGGTATTATCACTATTCTGATATGCTCTGACCTCTCTGTATGCCACATGTGAATCCTTCAATCTGCAATGCACATACATCAACTAGAGCAGCATTTTGCCCAGCACGCAAGGGGTTAATTACACTTTTTTATCTTTAAAAAAGAAACCTATAATGCAGTAATAAGAGTTGGCATATATTCTTATAAAAGTATGTAAAGATAATATATGAGAAAGGCCTTTTTTGTGAGTAACTCGTGCCAGTATTTCTATGAGATTTATAGATTCATGCCAAAATTAGACAAACAAAACAGGCTCTGTTTCTAGTTAATTTACCATTGGCAGTTGGGTGGGTGGCCTGATAACATTGCTAGTTTTCTTCTTGATCAAAACATATCATTAGCATTCTCTTCTGATCTTTAGACCAAAGAGGTACATGTGAATCACCATGATCCCTCCACAACTTTCCCCTTTCTTGCAACCATCTACTATTTTAATAGCATATTTTATGTTAAGCTTGTTTGCCTACATGTGAATGTGCAGACTAGTGTACTAGCGTGTAGCTACATCTATTTTTCATATTTACTTTTATAATTGTGTGCGCTACTGAGTACTCTGGCCTGGGGGTCCTGCTAATGAGCCAAACAACTCCTGCCCTCCTCCCCCCCCCTTCCCCCCCCCTGCCCCTCCCCCCCCCCCCCCCACCATGATTCTGATTATATGTGTCACACATGCTTGCCTCGTTGTTCTCATAATACTGCTTCACGTGTACTACACAAATAATCATACATCATAAATCGTAACGCTGAAAGCACATCCATGTGAGGTCATCTGAAAAAGCTGAAATCACAAACGGTAATGCACTGCTTATTGAGTTTAAGAAGGCATTGTGCATAAATACTCATATAACTGTTCTAGATTATTCCATTGCATTGCTAATTAAAATGCAAAATAGAGCAAATAGAGAACTGAGAAAATAAGGGAAGAGGAACAGAACTGTTTGCTCTTCAGAGAACAAATCATGAAATGCCCGTAGTCATGTGATTTTCATTGTACAATACAACGAATGATATACACCAATACAGGGGATGTATGGTACTGAGCCGTACTGTAGCAAGCGACGGTGCCGGCTCCTTGCTTGAGTCTGCATTGATTTGATGTTTAAGCAACCTGGAAAACCGAAATAGTTGATCAAATTTGCAGACCCTGATATAACCATGGCCAGCTTTGGGCGCAAGGTATGAAGCGTCCAAATCATGTGACAAACTCAGCTGTGATTCAGCAGTTTCTACTCTATGCTCAAAGTTGAGATGTGTGTATCAACCGACGAAGGCAATTTTGTGTGATTTTCAGTTATGAATTCACAAGATGGAAGGAAATAAAACCGGGGACACAGAGATATTTTAATGTATGGTGTTTCAATTGACACAAATAAATCTAACCTGTGTAAGATATTGTCCAGACAATAAGAACATAAGTATTGTCAGGGCCATATTCATGAAAGCTTTCTAGCCTAGTTAGTCACTAAAAATGCATGTAGCTGAATGCACTTCAGCAACTAACTAGGCTCAGTAAGGTTTCATGAATATAGCCCCTGTTCAACAAAGAAGGACCATTACTGAAAAAGCATGCTCGTGACTTCGCCTTACATTTACCAAGCTGAGCATTATCACACATAACAGCAGACTGATATGCCCTGATTAGCCACAAAGTGAAAATGACAAAGGCTAAAAAGGATTTTGATTCATTATGCATATCTGACAGAAAACCATTTTGTCTGTTACAGATGGTAGAACTAAAATGCACCCTGCTCCTAGAAGCACTCCTCTAATGCATGAAGCAGAAGTGCAGATATCATATCCTATACTTTATAACATCAGTTCTTGTCTCCAATAATGGGGGTAATCTGTGAGGACTTACAGAACATTGGACTAGGGAATACTACTGGATAATCAATTATGATGGATGAACAATGCAGCCAATCACAACCAATCTATCATAATGTAGGAACAACACATGATGGAAATGAACATCAACTCAATGAAATATATAGTTCTGCTCATGTCAAAAGCACCTATATATAGGTCTAAACATATAACAAGAGAAATACATTGGTTATGATATTGCCCCATGCTGATGGGCACATATCTCTGTATCTTTGACATAAATACAGATGAATTATATTTTTATTGGCCTCTCAATGATTTCATAATTATTTTTGCAATGGAATTCGAAAGATTTGTTGATTGTTTTAGACCCCCCCCCCCTTTTCTTACCATCATGACCCCGTCTCAGAATGTTCTCCAAATGTTTATGAATATACAAAGGGTTTCTTTCCTTGGTTTGTAGTCCATTTCTTGGTCAAGAATTGTCTGCACATTATCTCCATGAAGAGGGTATCAATGGGAGATAGGACTCTCCTGAGACAAGGGATGTGAACAGAGGTTGGTGTGAACCTCTCTCAAGACCCAACATGAGTGAGGGTGTAGTTACCATATCAACCTCTTTACCCCTTCACATGTGAAAAGTAACCTAATATATCATTCTACATGCACTGTTTATGTAGTGACAAACATGTAGACTACAGTATATCAATGAAATAATAACCATGGCACAAATCATCTAAGGGCATTTCACATAATATCAAGTATCTAGATCTGTTAACATGTGGAAGATAATACAGAGCAGAAAGCCGATATCATACTCAATTAACCCCATCACACACATTTTCAGGGCATTTCACAAGAAGTACCATGTGCTGTTTCTATGGAACTGTGCAGCTCATACACTAATAAATACCAAAGGTGTAAAAATCTGAAGCAGAGTTATTTCAAGAATGATGAAAGCTTTGTTTCTATCATCGTTGATTTATGACAACAATAACAACGCTAAATCCCTTGTGAAAACAGGGTCTCCAAAGGAGAAAGGCCCACCAGCTTACACAAGACCCAGGCATGACCAGATTGGAATAGAAACCGCAGCGATAAATCTGTCACCCACATCATTACAACAAAAGCCCAAAGTGCCACGTTATTTATGAGCAAAATCAATGGATTTGACATTTTACAGCGAAAAGGCATTTCCTATGATTACGTTTCTTTGTGTGTTGACAGGGACGCAGAGGGTTTTGTGCCTAATAAAAGACTTGCAGCAGTTTTCCGGTCTAGTAAATGTATTCATTTCCAACAAAAATTACATCCATGTTGTGTTTTGAAAAGCTACAATGGCTAAAAATAGAACCCTCTGTAGTGTTTGTGGGATTTTTTTCTCTCAAAAAAATCCTTTCTGATTCTTTTAAATCATGAAAATAAAGGAGGGTGCATATTCCAAAGCAATTATCTAAAGATACAATATCATTATGATAAGTTTACTCAAATGTACAAAAGGCATGAGATACAACTACATTGATCACCTTTATTCCATACTGAGATCATAGACTTACAATGTTCTGCACACTGATTTTAGATGGTAAGCACTTTCAATATACACAAGCAAATGTCACTCAAAACACAACCAAAATGCAGCTACAGTGTCTTGAGGAACTTGATCACAGCATTTCAAAGTAAAAAGATGGAAAGTAGAATAATATGCTTCAATGTTTAAGCCAACTTTATATGGTTATAAAATCTAAATATGAATGGAACAAAGACAAAGTGTTCAAACTTTGAGATGCACATATATTCTTTTTTAAAAAAGACAAGAAACCACACCAAGGACTACTAGTTGTTTGACACATTCAGCCTTGTGCTGTAATCTACAGACATTTGAATTTCTGATACCTGGTACTTACTTATTAAAGTTAATCAGGTCTGCAAAGTACATGTTGATGTACTAAAAATATATACAAATATGAAGAAATCTCACCTCGTTTATTGCTGCTTTTTCTTGTAGTCTTTTGACTACCCGCACAGGAGCGAAACATGATGGGTTATCAGGGGTAAATCCAAAAGTCCCTTAAGATTCCAGCAAGCACAGCTCCGAAAGAAGTCACAACTCAATGAGTGAATAGTGAATCAAATCTGCAACAGCATCATGTGTCCGCTAATACATGCTCCTTCCGATCACGGAGTGGGGAAATCTTCGATCCGGAAGAAAGGCAGAGGAACGGAACGCAAGTCCTTCACATCCAGTCCACAGCTTCCTCCTCATATAGATGGACACGTCCACAGACTACAGACATGAACTTATCTTAAACCCTTCCGAAAGAACCACAGACTATCCGTGCAGCTACTCGCCCACTAAACTCCACGTGAGCGAACGGCGGTCGATGCTTATCCCTACGAAACAAACACCCTTATGAGCAGGCTGCATGTGTATACATGTCTCCTACATTGTCTTGGGCACTGAATGCGCTATTTGAATCGTTGCTGGCTAAATTTGTGACTTCCTGCGAGTTGCATGAGGACTGACTCAACCCCCGCAGCCTGCACTGTGCTTCCTGTAAGCCGACAGCAAAACGCATGGCTGGGACTGGCCTGAACCTGTGCTCACTCTAGCACTGGACATTGCAGGACCTCCTTCCTAACTGACTCATTATCTCGTTAGCACCCTATCACACTTTAATCAATGCTAACACATACCCATCCCCAAGAACTTGGGATATAGCTATTAAGATCTCTGCATGGCTTTCCCTGTTTGTTTGTGCCTTCCTTAAACCTAAACAACACATATGCTTTTATTATTGACATACTTGTTTATGTAACACATATTCACCACATACACACACACAGTCACACATACACAAATGCCAACACATTTCAAAAACTCTCCAATGTTGAATGTCAATAGCAATTTTCTGAGGGAAAAATCCAGAACTAAATAGTAAAATCAGCAGGGTCCAAGGTAAAATACATCGTAATAAAAAGCAATCATTGAGTTATACATCTAATGCAAGAACGTTTATTTGTGAAATCTAATTTACACAGTGTCTATGTTTTTCAGCTGACTCATCAAAACAAGATGGAGAAATCAAAATGAAAACTCATTACTCCTTTTGGCAGGGTGAAATTTTTGTCATCCTCAAGCCCCCAAGGCTTCAACTTGGCAAAGCAACAAAAAAACCATTCACTCATCCAACATTCCAGCTCTAGATTCATCAAGTTACACCAGAAACTGTTTTTTCCTGTTGCCATGGATTCTGGCCAGCGTAAGTTGAACAATTCCATCAAAGTTGAAACTGATCCCATTTTGCTGACTGTTTATTAGAATGCTTTGTACGTCAGGCAGGCAGTGTGGTGAGTTCACGTTCTCCTGATTGTTAATACTAAGCCTAATGCATTTGACAAGAAGTATGGTGCATTCACATTTTACAGACTAATACTACAGAGCTTCATACATCTAGCAAGAAGTGTAGTGTGTTGACATCTAGCAAACTGTTTAGTACTGAGCTTAAGACATCAGTGTGGTGTGTTCATATCATGCAGACTGCTTTCTACTAGGCTTATACTAGGCCAATAAGTGTGGTGTGCATTCGCATTTGTCACAAAATCTGTTCTTTTCTTTTCTTTTTTTTCAACTCATTAAATGTGGACATAAAATGTAGTGCTTACCCCAAAAGAGTGAAGTGCACAAAACTACCTGACATTTGGTTGTGAAAAAAACAGCACATGGAACTCTCACAGTACACTCCAGCTCAAAGGAATTGGCATAGGGAAAAGGAAAGGGAAGAAAGGGAAGGAGCCACAGTTTTAAACCGTGGTATATTTTGTCCAGTTCAGCATGAAACATGATGCTTTTTAGGCTTAAGCATCATGTTTCATGCTGAAGCTTTTTAGGCTTAAGCATCGTGTTTCATGCTGAACTGGACAAAATATACTGCGGTTTAAAACTGCGGCTCCTTCCCTTTCTTCCCTTTCCTTTTCCCTTTCCCTATGCCAATTCCTTTGAGCTGTTGTGTATGTGATCAAGGAGTGATTCATGCATGTATTTTACTTACATCTCAAGATCGGGCTCTATTTCAGGCACAAAGACATGAGGATATTACTCACATGTGCACTTTGCAACAACAAAGTTATCAGCACAAGTTTCCGCACAAATGCACATTGTTTATGCATCATCATAGTATCCCATGTATGGACATTTTCATTGCATTTGTGGTATTGGACATTTACTCTAGTTTTTAGTATCTTTCATCACCATGATATTTTATACAAATTGTACACTGTTAGAGTGTGACTTGATGTGATGGACTTTACATTATTGATGTTTAAATGGTAACATTCACTGTAATAATAAACATTGAAATAAAATAAACCTGATTTGTAAATATATCAAAACATGAAATTTGACTGATATGAACTGATTTTTGTTTACTTTTACCTCATGAATGCACTCTGTTTATAGTATGGCACAGTTCACTACTCATGAACACAGACACACACACTAAATCATCTTCAAGAATGTTCAAGCTTGAAGGAGGCAGATCACGCCAGAAGCAGAAGAATTGTGGTGCTCATCTCTTCCACATCACCTCGACCCATCACACTGGGGCCAGCTATCAGTATGTTCATGAAACCATTGCCATCATTCACTTGAGATTATCTCTCTCGCTAGTAAACACATGTCACTAGCTGTATCACTGTGATCCCTACACACCCAGAGACCCTCTGGGCTGCCTATCACAGGTCTGGTATGATCTAGTCTGCAAGCAGACTCTACTTTGACATTTTATTGCAGTTTATTGTGCCTTGAAGGAAGGCTATTCCACACTTCCTGACCAATACAGGTTAATGTTTAACTGCAAAATTCTTTCAATAATGAAATAACAATTTGCTACATCATCCAAACTTAAAATAGTGCAGAAACTATAGCAATACAACACATAAATTATGCAATTCCTCCCACCTACAAAAAACCCTGTTTAACTTTCCTCTATCGCTACATCAATTCTATAATGAGGCTACGAAGCGTTGCCCAGATACGAACTCCGTGACAAAGCTCGTCGCTAGACTTTGCCCTCCCCCCCCACCACGCAGCAGCTCTCATTGGATCAATACAATGCACCTGCTGAAAGGGCGGCGGATGCTGGGGGGAGCCTGAATGGAATCTGTGACAAAGATTGAATGGATTTAGCACCGGTGTGTGTGTTCAGGGACAAATGCAAAGAAATGAGTTATGTTTATAAGCTCTCCTTTGGTGTCCATTGTTGCCAAAGCAATTGGGGCTATAATAAGCAACAATCAGCATATTGTAGGTCAACTATGATAGACCTTCATCTTCATAGCACAATGGTGGAAGTTATTTATAATAATTAGCAAGTGGGTACAAGTAAAGTAAAGTTCATGCTTTCTCCAAAAATAGACAGAATTAATGTTTACACCACGGGGACAACATGCTTTGCCTGGTTCACATTACTAAGTTCTATTACTGTACCTCTATTTCTACTTTAGCCCCATTCATATACCATATAGCGCTATCATTACTGATGCACGTTGGTAAGCAAGTTCCCAGCGAGCCACAAAAACACCGTTCACCCCAAAAGCCGTAATGTTGCGGTGTTTTGGACAGCTAGACTCTCTCCAAACCGATGGTGACATGCTCCGCTCAGCCATACGAGCACAGTGTATAAAGTTAGCTTACCGCAATATTGCGATCATATTATTAGTTCTCGCTCCGCAAAAAAGCTGCAAAATAAACGCAAAAAAGGAGGATGCAGATACCGCATTATCAACTATCAGTAATGCATCGGCAAAATTGCCGCAAATGTTGCACCCTTTTTAGCGTTTTTGTAACAAACTTAATCCTTATTTTAGCTTCTACAAGTACTGACAACAGGTGAAGAAAGGAATGGATGGATTATTACACAACCGGAAGGCCAATTGATGTGTTTGATTATATCTTGTACATTTGATTAATCATCCTTTTTGTGTTGAGTTGCAAACAAAGAGAGCCCACAAATAACTGTTAAAGAAGGACAATGCACAACACCACTTCAAGTCTTATCATGAGCCTTTACTCTGACTTTAATTCCTTTAAACAGCTATAGTTGCATTATAATAAACTCTGTATTAACCAATGTAGTGGTTTTGCAATGTTTGACGACACCAAACCATGTTATAGCACTAAGCCTGTCCACACCATACACAAAATCTAGCAATCAATATAATTACACTACAAGTCAGTTTCCAGTTATATTATTGGGAGTAAAGTTCTAATACACTATTTTCTTCAATTTTCCAGGGTATTTATACAATATCATATTTTTAACCTGCAATCGGACTCCCCAATCTGTAAACCAGGACAGCCTTATACACCTTAGGTCAAGAAAGCCCAGGAGCCTGTTACCAAGCCATGGACAACAAACATGTCCTCCACTCCCATCACAAAGCCTCTTGTTTGTCGTCCTTACACACCTATCTTGTCTCCTTGTTTGCACACCGCACCACATTAGCAGCCATCAGCAAACAACAACCGACTTAATCCTCCGCTGTCTAGCAGCTATGCGGCCACGTTCACACTTAAGTTTTATGATTTTCCATCTTGACATGACAAAAAATGCTTTCTGTAAGATATATACGGTGGTCCTGTTAACTTTATTTCTTTTCTTTATCTTCCTTGTTTTGCCAAAACTGAATGCTTCATTAGAACCACATATATTGCATAAGATACTATTCCACATGTTTATCACACACAGTAAAAAAAAAATCAACAAACAAATAGACAAACAATAGCAATATCAACAATCAATTACTTTATCCATGCTCAGCAACTACTTGATTTGTATTTCAACCACTTGAAAAAGTAAGAAAGGAGAACAGACATTTATTTGGGACAAACTAGTAATTCAATCAATTGAATCTTACTTTGATGAAATATCAGTTTCAGTTTCTTGTCAATGAAATATGATTGATATGACGAAGTGTGAAGATGTTTACTCTTAATGTGCTTGAGGGTGATTTCCATAGCGAGTGTTCTTACAAATAGCAAGTTTAGGAACATCATGTGGCTGCAGTACTTTGGCTTTTAGAATAAACCAATTTAAAGGAGTGTTGAAGATGAACAATGATCAGGAAAGAATAAAGAATTACTTAAAAATTGCCACATAAGATTAGGGTACCACAGAAAGATTGGACTGATGTGAACAGGGCCACAAAGACTAGTGGCCGTCTATGACTACTAGACAAGAGGAAGATTGGACCGATGTGAACAGGGCCACATAGACTAGTGGCCATCTATGACTACTAGACCAGAGGAAGATTGGACTGATGTGAACAGGGCCACATAGACTAGTGGCCATCTATGACTACTAGACCAGAGGAAGATTGGACTGATGTGAACAGTGCCACATATACAAGTAGCCATCTTTGACTACTAGACCTACTACACCAGAGGAAGATTGGCCCGATGTGAACAAGGCCACGTAGACTAGTGGCCATCTATGACTACTAGACCAGAGGAAGATTGAACCAATATGAACAGGGCCACATAGACTAGTGGCCATCTATGACTACTAGACCAGAGGAAGATTGGACCGATGTGAACAGGGCCACATAGACTAGTGGCCATCTACGACTACTAGACCAGAAGGAGATTGGACCGATGTGAACAGGGCCACGTAGACTAGTGGCCATCTATGACTACTAGACCAGAGGAAGATTGGACCGATGTGAACAGGGCCACATCGACTAGTGGCCATCTATGACTACTAGACCAGAGGAAGATTGGACCGATGTGAACAGGGCCACGTAGACTAGTGGCCATCTATGACTACTAGACCAGAGGAAGATTGGACCCATATAAACAGGACCATGTAGATTAGTGGGTTGGCAGTAACACTACTCAAGTGCCTCAGCCATTCTTAGTTGAGTGTGAACAATTTGTCTGACAATCTTGTCCAGCCTACAAGAGGACGGCCGGCCGTTCCCACTCCAGAGTGGGTCACCAAGACACTGGTCAAACATTTAGATATTGGTCAAGAACCAATATGCTTTATCCAAAACAATAAAGGCCCTAGGTCTAATTGCACACAGGGATGTACAAAGCTGATGGACAATGTAGAGTATCACACAGTTTAAACAGTATTCTTCTATGAAAAGATGTTTTCATGTCTATCTTGTAACATAAATAGGTTGCAATCAATTCAGCTAGCAATCTTTCCATCATAAAATACCTTTTACATTTCTTCATGTTGCACATAACATTTTTTTTTTAAATCTCAGACTAAATATTGCTCTATGATATTTACACACATTAGTGTTTGTGTGATACAGGCTGTGTGAAAATATATATATAAGGAATCCTCCACAACATGATACAGAGATTGTGCAATCCATATTTGGTACTTGAAAATACACTTCAATGCAATATTTACATGCCACAAGTATTTACATACTGAAGCAAAGTGCACAGTGCCAATTGAATTATTGCTTTGACGTGAACACATTAGCTTTGCTTCAAGTTGCAGAATCAGTTACCACTGTCACATCTTTGCTTCTGCGTGATGCATGCAAATCCCAGTCTGGCACATGTTCAGTGTAGGAGTTCATCACTGCTGTGTTCACAAAAAACACTTCAGCCTAAAACTTCAATTGTGCATGAACCTATATACCATTTTTCTGCGAGTATGAACAGCACCACTAGAAAGGACATGTAACACTCTCTTCCTCACGCAATCCCTAAAGACATTTGAGCATGAAACTTTAATTGTGCATGAAAATGTGTACGTTTTAATTTTGTATGAGCAGATCCACAGGAAAGGACGTGTGACACTCTCTTTCTCACACAATCCCAATAGAACGGTTCATTTGCTAATTGCCTCATGTTGTAGAAGCTCTGAGCCTAATGGTTTGTGTAATCTAGGTTATGTGTAGATGGAGCTAAACAAGCTTCTAGAGGATATCATGTCTCATGGCATTTCACGAGACATAGATACAAACAGCTCTCAATTCTCCTATTCTTAGATGTCTCAAGACATACTTGAAGATGTCTGATGGTGGTATCAATATGTTAGCTGTAGGCACTTCCATTCTGAGGGTTTAGTGTGTCGGTGGGATATGCACTTTAAAGCATAATATTGACATTTTTAAAAATCATTTGAGAGGCAGTAATGTTCTCAGTTCTCACCTTTGTTGTTTTAGTGAGTAATGTGCACATGAATATATACGACTCTGAGGGGTGTAAATATCAAAAGTCACTGCACACTTCATTTTTGATAAAGCTATGATTTCAGTGTTGTGATATATGTTCAAACTATGACATCAATCATAAAAATTTAGTCCTACTGACCTTCATGACTGGAGTTTCTCGTTGCAATGCGGTTGGACAGACAAGTGGATCATAAGAGGGGGGGGGGGGGAGCCAACACATAAAATAGAAGAAAGAATTGGAAGATAGGGTGGTAAAGAGATGATGAGACAGATGGGAAAACACAGAGGGTGAAAGAGAGAAAGAGGAAGAAAGATTGAACAAGGGAGGAAAAAAAAAAACGACATGAAGAGAGACAAAGAGAGGATTACAAGGAGGAGGAAGAGGAGAGAGAAGGGAGAGTAAGAGAAAAAAAACATGGATGAAAGAAGGAAAATGTAGAGGAAAATAATGGGATAGAAACAGAAAGAGAGACAGACAGACAGAGTGAGAGGGACCGAAAAAGAGAGACAGAAAAAGAGAATGATCGAAAGAAGGGCAAGATAACGATAGATAGAAAGAGAGATATACATATAGTGAGACAGAAAGAGAGAGCATAGAAGAGAGAGACATTGAGAAAGAAAGAGAAAGAGAGTTAGAAAGAAAGAGTGATACACAGATTGACATAGAGAGACAGGGGGACAGAGAGAGAGAGAGAGAGAGAGAGAGAGAGAGAGAGAGAAAGATAGAATGATAGACAGTTAGAGAGAGACAGAGAGAGACAGAGAGACAGAGAGGGACAGCGAGAGACATAGAGAGACAGAGATAGAGGAAGAGAGAGACAGAGATAGGGGAAGAGAGAGACAGAGATAGAGGAAGAGAGAGACAGAGATAGAGAAAGAGAGAGACAGAGAGATAACCAAAAACTACTATCATCACCATGGGGGAGAAGACAGGAAGATGTCATTACACCTCCACACAACACATTATCACCTATCACTAGGATTGACTGACAAAACACACACAGATCACTAGCACCTTCACTCTACTGTGCACCCATCTCCAACACACCTACACACACACACACACACACACACACACACACACACACACACACACACACACACACACATAAACATACACATTATACACACCTACGCACACACACACACACACACACACATAAATATACACATTCACACCTACGCACATACACCCACATGCACACACACATACTCGCATTAATATCAGTCAGTAGCACATAGGCCAACATATCATATTTGCCAAGTGATGAACACAGCACTGCAGGAGGAGAGGGGGAGAGAAAGGGCAACTTTCACACCTGGCTTTCACAGCTAATAAAGTCCTGTTTTGTATATCTAATGTGCGGATGCCACATTCATGCATCACATCCATTGCCTGAAATGATTCTTTCTTCAAATTGAATGTAGCATAACAATCTCAATTTGAGGTACAATATCCACAGATCGCTCAATAGCTATGGATTATTGTTCTAACATCAGAGAGCAAATTCAAAAAGAATTTGATAATATACTTCAACCAACAAGCTTACTTTACTCTAAATGCATGCTTCCCTATCAAGAGCTCCAGTATTTTAGGCCCTAGACTCTTGCCAGGGTTGGTTGTTAATGTGGTCAATCTGACTCATTGCCACAAAACAGGCAGACTAGCATGTGGGAATGTGTGAAGTCTGCACTCACATCTCTGCTGCCAAAAACAGTGTACATAGCCTCATCTACACTCAAAAAAAGTCTCTAAAAATCATGATTTGTGGACAAGGTAATTTTGAAATATTGATATATAATCTAGATAGAAATCTAAAACATAACCAGTTCCCCACTTTCACCACTTCTAAGGCATCATAATGAGCAAATGAAGCCCAGTATAATAAACATGAACAAGCATTCCAGGATGTTTGATCTAGGAAATCTGAAGGACACTTTAGGGGTGTCTTCATTCGCCCGATGTGGGCGAAATAGCGAGCTTGTTCTGATCGGGTTACCTAGCCAGATCACGTAATAGCTAGCTATTTGCATCTTCATTAGCCAGATCAAACGAAACAGCTAGCTATTTGCTCGAGAAAATTTCCCACGAAATCTTGAGCTAGATGGAGCTAGCTCAAGCTAGATCGCGAATTAGCTCGAGCTAGCTCAGAGTGACTTCATTAACCAGAAAATTTCCCGACCTCGGCATGCATCAGCGCACACGGGGCATTGTTTACGTAATCATGATAATAGGTTTTTATACGTGCGTGAATGCGAGCTCACAACCGAAGCCATGTGGTCGTGGCCTATTCCCGTCACACACTGCGCATGTGCGAACATCGGGATAATTTATGCATCCCGAGTTTCGAGCTAATGAAGACGCGATTGCAAACTTCAGGCTAGTTCCCCAGATGAGCAAAATAGCTCGCTATTTCGCAACTATAGGGAGATGGTAACATTTTCACACCTCCCTGTTCATCCCACACACCTATTGTCTGAGAGCTGGGGGTACCAACATAAGAAACATACCGATGATGTAAGACTCTTCAAGTAACAAGAAAGGTAACTCTAAATACCCCCCCCCCCCTCCCCCACGGCAACAACGGAAAGTAGTTGGGCATTAAGTCATTTTGTACCTGATGAAATGCAGCTCTCGTGCTACTCACATGTATTCTGTGTCATTGTATTCCATCCACAACATTTATCTCCACTCCCCCCCCCCCCCATCCCAAGCTTCACCTCACTCCACCCTCAGCCATTGAGGTACATGTATGTATCATTGCCAAGTTCAGTAGCAATTGACAAGATGCTTACACAAGAACATGTAGAAACATCCTTCCTAATCCCTGCACTGTTGACCTTCCTTGCTGTCTTGTTATTGTTGCTCCTGGCCTAATCCTGCACTGTCATCCTCTCCCTCCTTCGATCTCCCCACTATATCCAGGGCTGTCGCTACCACCGCATGCACCACAATATTTATAACCTACACCCCAGACTGAGGCCCAAGACTACCATAAAAATTACCTCTGCTATCTCCAATCCACCCCCACCCCAAAACCTCCACACTGAACTATTCTTAACCCCCACCCCCACCACCACTATCACCACCACTACATATACCTCTGCCATCTTCAATCCACCCCCTCCCCACCTCCACACTGCACCATTCCCTACCCACCTCACCCTACCACCACCACCACACCACCACCATATATACCTCGTCTACATCTCCACACTGCTCCACCCAACCCCACCCCACTCCACCATCACCACTATACCTCTGCCATCATCAACCCCCCTTCACACTCTACCATTCCCCCACCCCACCACCACAATATATACCTCCGTCATCTTCAATCCATCCCACTACCATATCCCCAATGTACCATTCCCACCCTACCATCGCTACCGCTACCTCCTCTGCCATTCCCCTCTGCACCTCTGTACCATTCCCCACCCCATTGCACCCTTTCCGCAGAACTAATGATGCAACTCACCCAGATAATGACACCCCTCTCAAATGTCAACATTTCTACCAGCTGGGCTGCCCCCATTCTCCCCTCTCATTGGCTGCGGCCCAGCGCTGCTGCTCAGAGTTGTGATACACAACATACCACTGACTCCTGGGCCATTTCTATTTTCTTTTTCTTCCACTTCATCCATCATTTACTTCAGTAAAAGGATTAAGAGAATGCATCTTTCTTATTAAGTCACTGTGTTTGTGTGTGTCTGTATCGCTCCTTTTAATTAAATTATTAGTCTTTGCTAACCTTCACTACTTTCTGTTCATTTGTAAGTTTGTGTATATATCTCTCTTTGTTTCTCCTTTTCTCTATGTGAGTGGGGGTTGTTTTTATAGGTGGGTGTCTACTTGACTATCTGTATGTCTTCATCAAGCTACTTGTTTAACACATTTAATACAAACATATAAAGACATTAATGGTAATAGGCCTACTTAGCATGGTGCTGTAATATTTAGATCCCTAGAGATTGCATACCTGCCCACCACGCTGAGATAACCCATCTCCCCGTCGTCGCCATGTCGGTCAAGGCATGGGATGAAGATGCTGATGTTGTCAACATCTCAATATCTGGGTTGAAGGTCAGAAGTCATTTGTCTATCGCCCAAGGGAAAATCACATGGCTAATCTTACAGCAGTCATGATACAGACGGCAGAGTTTGACCTATACCGCTTCACAAAAACACAACCAATGTAAATACATCATAAGGGCAGGGGCATATAAGGCTCCAGTCCATCAGATTTCTTCAAAGTGTCTAGATTTGGGGAAGGGCAGCCACCATATGACACACAAGCTACGCCCCCCTCCCCTCCCCTCCCCCCTCGAACCACCCTAACATCACAAATGACTTATTACAGCAAAGTTCTGACCATAAATGTACCTCAATTCTTAAATGCATCCTTAGGGCCGTAGGAGATGCAGCTGTCAGTTTCTCTTTAATACACAAAATAATCATAATAAGATTTGACAGTATGAAATGTTTATAGTGCCTGATAATCCACAAACTTCCTATGCACTCCCTTATGAGTTAAGTATGTTCCTATTGCCAATCTGGCGACCCCTTAAAATCAATCTGCCGTCTGTACACATATCCCAGCATGCCAAGCATGGAGACCTTGAGAGCATTAAACCAGCCGCTAGTCTTATCTGAAGCAGTACCAAAGTAGCATCCTTGCCAGCCTGCATGCTACCACACAGTCCGCCTACGCTTGGTAGCTAGACTTGGGAGCTGGTGCGTGCGTGCATTTGCACAGCGCGGTCACATTGCCTATTAATCCCTCGCATTACCCAACGTACTTTGCCATTTTGCCCTGTCACTTCCTGTCAGACACGCTGATGGATGAAACCCGCAGGGCCTGTCCCCATTGCCATTAATGCACTGTTTCCTTTGTGCGCAGCCCCTTCTTGGAGTATCAGCAAGCATGCCCACCATGGAGCCAGCATGTGTGGGTAGTTGCTAGGATATCACATTACGCATCAATCAAACAATGTATAAGAAACTAAGAAAATATCAATTATTTGTCTTAAACATGGGTAATATTCAATCCATTTACAATGAATTACAGTATATGATCTTTCTGTGTAAATTTAGTGTCTATAGTTGTCACCATTGTGCATTGAACTCAATTTGTTGGGCTGTCATGTTTGATCTAATAAAACCTTTCAATTTAATTCATTTAATACAAACACATTTTGCTACTTCCTTTAACATCTTTATACTATTGATATGCTAGGCCTTTAAAATACATTTTTCACAACAACATTTTTACGAAATACAATGCTTTTTCCTATAGTCATAGAGAAACCTTGACATGCTTTATTTGAAATATAATTTGCTTCATCAATTTTCTGATATAATCAAACTGACATATTATGTTAGTGGTGAACTGACACAAATTGCCAATTCTCTGTCTTTTCTCTGTACAAAGTCCCCTTTCCCCAGGGTCAGAAATCTTCCTCCCTGGTCAGTGTTTCACATTACATACCAATACACAATCTAGTTTTGGTGACACTTGTCATCAATCAGCTGATTTATAAATACGAATTGTGTGTTTTGATATACCCACAAATCAGAATTAAGACTACATCAAGGTGCATTACATTATACATTTGTCCAATTTGTCAAATTTTCCAATGGACACTGAATTTCATCTGTAGTGTAATCAATAAAATGCCCTTGAAGGTAGCCCGTCCCTTTTGCCGACCTAATTCTGAAAGTTCCCCGACTTTGTCATCATTTGACAGAGAGTGGCTATATAACCTTTCCCTTGAATCAACAAAGCGTAATATTCGATTTTGAGGAAGTAATCTTCGATAATTGATCAAGCTTTCTTTTTCCGTACCACGAAAATAGTCAAATCTCAGTGAAAACTAATTAGATTTTCATTTATTCTACAGAAGTTATAGTACCTCTGACCTTAAAATTTCACAGTTAGTATCCCAAAGACATGTGCTAAATATGTGCAAACTTTCATGAAGTTTGCGGATGTTTGTAAAAGGGATGGGCCATCTTTAAGGCCACCACTGAGGGTGCAATTCTGCGATCATAAGGGCATACAACTTGGAAATGTGACGTCACATACTTGTACGAATCCCATGACAAGGTCCTGCGATTCAGCTAACCACAGCATTGCACGAATGCTCCGATTGTATGGTCTGCAATGGCCTTTAGGTATATGAAATGGTGGATTCTATCCTTGAGTAGTAATGCCCTGTAGTTCAGTCCTATGAATACACCAATTTATTTCAATTTCCCTGGCCTTCTCAGGTCGTAAGAAGGAAGCTCCATCTACTGGCTCCCTCTCAAGGTTGTTATTAGTCTTGGTTCTAGCCGCATTCTATCAGCCTGGATTCATGCACACGGCATGCAACGGAACTGAGAGCAACAATCGAGTGAAAGCGCACCCTGTGCATGAATTTGGGATGATAAAATGCGGCTGGAACCTAGACTAGGTGTTCATCTGTCTCCAAGTACAACAAAGCACAGGCCTGTTGCCACTCCAATATTCTATGTACTGTACATGATAATTGCTTCATCATGAACTTTCACTTTAGCATTCTTGATTAAAAAGGAAGGTCATTAAAAAATAACAGTATGGTATCAAACCGTGCTCAAGGTGAACAAAAATGAATTCTGTTAAAGCTGAAAATGCATTAATGAAAAAGAATACACAATTGTATTATCTGATATGAGCAAATTGGTGACCAGTATTAGGCACTGAAATGTAACATTCTTGGTATAAAAATTATAGTATAAAAATTAGTAGTAGTAGATGTATTGTCTGTGGTCTTTCATTTAATATTGGAATGAGTAGTGGTACTGGTATGTGGACGGAGACTGTAATTCAAGCTCCAATTCATGAAATCAACCACTGAGTATTAATAGTTTTGGTACTGTTATTGGTATTTCTATCAGAATTTGAACAAAGAAAAAGACTTGCCTTGAATCTCTTTGATTTCAATAAATATTGGTACTGGTATCAAGACTAAGGCTAATACCAGTTCCACCTCATGAAATCAACCACTGAGGACACTAACCCTCCCTGAATGACTGAATGAAGCAGCCTTTGACTCCAACCCACCATACCCACACACTATCCCTGCGCCCTACTCCCATTCCTCTGAAATAGCCAATTTCCTGCATTGACACCACTCTGTATGAAGCACGGAGGGAAGTGATTAGATGAAGGTAAGACGGGACTCTGGCCAGGTTACCATCATTCCCTGGATGGGGGCTAGTCTGTCCTCTCAGACCAGGCTTCAAACACTCTTTAACCCTATCAGTCCCACAGGTGATTAACTGTGTTGTAATTGACAAGGAACTACCATTGGTTGACACAGAGAGGATAGTAGTTCACCCTCTTAGTCCCATAGGTGATAAACTGTGTTTTAATTGACATGGATTTCATAGGTTGGGACTGAGAGGTTTCATCAATATGAACCCTGTCAAGCACCATCAAATGTAACACTCATATAATATTATAATGTGTTCTTACTGCTGTTATTGATAAAACAATTAAACTGTTACTACTTCTACTTTTATTATTTGTACTAGAACTAGTACTACTATTACTATTACTACCTCTACTACTTCTACTACTACTACTACTACTACTACTACTACTACTACTACTACTACTACTACTACTACTGCTACTACTACTACTATTTCTACTTCTACTTATATCACTAGAAATGGAGGTAGTAGTAGTAGTAGTAGTAGTAGTAGTAGTAGTAGTAGTAGTAGTAGTAGCAGTGTCCATACAGTAAATGTTGCCAATGGTCACAGAAGTTAGACATGAATGTACTACTGATGACAATAATGATAAACACTTGTACCGTAGACTGGTATTTTTTCTTCAATATTCATACAATTCATAAAAAAGAAAAGCCATACTTTTAATGGCTATGAAATAAATCCATTAGAATAAAAATTGCTCTTAACATAATTTATCATTTCACATCCAAGTAGAATTTTCATGAATAAAATTTCAATATAAAATCGAATTGTCAAGTCAATGGTAGGAAAGAAAATGCAATAAATAGCAAATGAAGAGAAATGAATTGATGTGTCATTTAAGATGCTGACTCAGCAATCATTGCCCTACTCCTCAGGAATCCTCGTAGCGGGTCCATTGATATCTCAAATTAAAGAAATTGGTGATGATGATGCCTGAGAGACAGCTTTGGTGACTCAAAAGTCATGAAGGTGTTTGAGAGGTCAATGTACTGATCAAACATATGGACATGGACCTCATAAAAATGTTAACATAATACTTTTCTACATTGTATTATGATATCATATGTTAGTAATGTTGGTTAACTGTACCTCCTGCTTACTCAAGCCTTGTGCCTTTTTTTGGAGGTCTCCGTCATCGTTCTTAAAAGTATTACTTTGTATCTTTATGTTTTTACCTTCATGAAAGTAAAATTGAATGGAATTGAATTAAATTAAATTGAACACCTTTCAACCACTTCTTGAATATGCCTTGTTCCTCTTCTTATCCTGCTGGGTATTATCTACCTTTGTTCCTTTGTGGTGATTTAGTGACATGAGCAAATATTATGTTTAAACAAGGTCCATGTGATACCAGTCGTTACTGCAAGCCTCATCATTCCTTGTTTTCGTCAGTGATAATACCTTGTACCTTCTATTTTAGTAGTTCTGACTGAAAGTGCCTAAGCCAAGGTTAGTACTAAAATATGGCAGAAATTGGCATGATTTAGAATTTTATTCAAATTGGCAACGTTTGAAATGGAATGTACTTTTCACCTATATTCCATGAAAATAACCCTCAAGGCCACCTAAAAACGATTCCCTCTTACCAGCTCTGAGTGAGCTTCTCAAGAGGCCACAGGTTTGAACAAATAGGTCAACCAGTCAAAGCATAATGCAGGAAAAATTGGATTTTTCACAATTCCTGAGAGGTGGGTGTTAGAAAACAAGGCTAGAATCTCTGCCGCATTGGAGGCGATCTGCACAGCGCAGAAAGGTCGATGTATGTAAATAGAGCAGCCAAGCTGAGTGCATCCTTTGTCATGCCGTAATGATGCTGGATATTAAGTAGCTAGCAGAAGGTGGCGGGGGCAACTATATCGGCTAATAAAAGCCGGCCCTTTTAGGGAGCGTTGAAAACCAGACCTTCCATCACTGCCAATTTAAACTTCACAGGCAGGAAGTCGGTAACGCTGTCAGCAAACAGAGAGACGGCTCTTTCATGCTTGCTTGGATTCTGCCTGCGTGGCAACGGTTGCTATGATGTTTGATGACTGCTACTCGTATTAATAACAGTCAGAGAACTTAAAGATAAAATCTAAGACATTTTTAGAAAAACTGGACATTTTATGAAATATTCTATCCTGGGTATGTCATCCCCACCTAAAATATGCTTCATAATCAATACAATCCTGAAGTTTTTTTAATGTTTCTAAGTGATGTCTGATATCTAAAAGGAAATCGATCACAAGGTTAGACAATATTATTGCATTGAGACATCTTTTAACTTGGCTTTTTTCACTTAGAAACTGAGCAGCACAACTCCCAGACAATATGCAGTGAAACAACAATCGTGCGCAATATGAAGTGATATTCGGGATCATCTCTATTTATGCCCAAATGTAATCATTTGCATATTCAAAGGTGTCTTTGCAAGTCTGTATTAAGTTCTATGGTGAATGCTCATTTGTTTATTTTATGTAGAAATAAAGTTCAATCAATCAATATCACCTTCCAGTGCAGTTGATGTCCAACAGTCAAATCTATAAAACCATGTTGTTTGCAATGATACAGTATGCTCTCCAGAGATGGAAATATGTAGGAATTAAATAAGCAGAATTGTGCATCACCTATCTATTTGATCTTGTCCGTGTCACTCCTGTTCGACTTTTATACAAAGTCAGCACACCCTCAAACATTGACACTCCTCCCCCTCCTCCAAATATTGGAGCTAGATTTCATCTGCAGGGCAACTCACACCGGAACTACCTCCGCGATAAATATCATGATGTTAAATACCACAGTATTTCAGTCTTACAGCTGATAGTAATATGATATATCCTGATATGTAAAGAGCTGGAATATCAATATTTCAGCATCTTAAAACATAATCATACAAATGCTTCAGCGAGTGCTTCTCACACACATCTTTGCAATGAGTGGAACTATTTATCACTGAAATCATCATGGAAATGGCCCCCCCAAAAAGAATGATGAGTTAGTTTGTTACAATCAGTCAAGACTTGCATAGAATAACTATGAAATTCTTGCAGTAAGGTCCGATGCGAAGTCACATAATATATGTGTCTGTCATATATCGCATGCTCACAGTGGCAGTGTTTTTCTGTGAAGATTTCCACTCAATTTAAGATTGAAAGATCTTCAAACAGAGTTTTTAGAAGAGCAGTATATTCCATATGTCTATATTTAATGCAGTCTGTCTACATTAGAAAGACATTCATGCAAAACACTGTAACAAATCACCTCTCCTGCGTTGTGAATGGTCCTACAGCTTTCCTGGCTCAAAAAGACATGTTTGAGTTCTATTACGCCATTGGTAAAATAATAAAGGTTTCAGGAGAGAACATGGTATTCTGTTAAAGAGAAATCAATCATCACACTGAGAAAAAAGCCACATCAGATGTTACCTGCTTGCACATCTGCATTCATCAACTTTTTTCAACATGACACTCAAAATGAATGTTTTCATTAGCCTCAGGAAATAATCAGAGCACAATGAATCTTAACCTTCAGTTGTTTTGAACAATTATGCGTAATCACAAAACAAGAGTATCCCATGTGTGTGACATTCTTCCTCAATATGTTTCACAGCGAGGGGGTTCTATATATAGAAGTCCTGATGAATGTGGGGCATATCAAGATTACAAACGGCTTCATTAGAGAAATGTCACATCAATTATTAACTCTACATGTGGTGAAATTCAGTGACAAAAAGATTACTTTAGGCCTAATGGCAGAGCGTAGATCTGGTGGGTATGCAGATTGGCACGAGGCTATGTTCCATGCCATCAATCACCTAGAACAGGCCCTCCATTAGTCATCGTCTACCGAGAGCTCGGAAACGAATGTTCCGCAATGATTTCAATTCCATGTCCACCTCATGCAATTGCCTAGCCTTTCTATTCAGACCCTGTGTGAGCTTGTAATGTGATAGTCTTAATCGTCAGACACTATGTGATGGGTAATTAAAATAGTCTTTATATTCAGACCCCATGTGCTCATGCAATTTGATAGTCTTCATCATCAGGAACTATGTGACCAGCGATAATGACAGTCTTTCTATTCAGACCCTATGTGTGAGCATGTAATGTGATAGTCTTAATTACCAGGCACTATGTGATGAGTGATTTCAACAGTCTTTGCATTCATACTCTTTGAGTTTTCATCATCAGGTACTCAGTGACGAAAGATTATTATAGTCTTTATATTCAAATCCTGACTGTGTATGGCAAACATGTAAAAAATAAACAGTAATTTTTATACATTCAATTTTCCACAACTTTTCAAAACCATGCATAAAAGTGTATACAAATTTCAGGCAAGTAAAAATGGTTTGTTATTGCCATAAAATGTGCTACATCACGCCCTTTTATGATTGCTTATTGGCAGCATGCTCAGAGTCAATAATCTCTCTCACTTCCTGCATGCAAGTTTATGAGACAGATTTAAAGTATACAGGAGGCGTTGCTTATTATTCCATCGCCCGTAGCCTTCCTTGACTCTCTTCTTCTCACCCCTCTCTCCTCTCATCAATCTACCCCGGCTGCTCAGGAAGAAGTCACACTCACACCAGTGTTTGTGGTAGTGTGGGCTGGGGGTTCTTCTCCTGCAGTAGTGCTTAATTAACTAGTGTGGTGCCAATGGCAATAGGCAATATATTCATGAGGACTTTCAAAATGTAATTATAATCATAACTGTTACAATCCAGCCCCAAAGCAATATTTTACATTCCATAACGGAAGTGGAGCAATTTCTGTTTAAAGAAGAAAAATAATGCCTGCGTCTGTGTATCTGTTAGACATTTGAAGAAAGTGTATAAAATAACAATATTTTTGTTGGAAACGTCTTAATAGGAAAAACAAGCAGCTTGGTATTGACACTCACATTTCTTTGTATTTTTTTTGCTGCAAATTGTGCTAATTAAGAATAAATAACCATCCTACAGACACTCATGTTTCATTTGTGGACAAACACATTTTCACCCACAATCAATCAATGGCAATAAAGCAAGAAATTTAACTCTTTCTTTGCTACTCATCATTTAATGTAGGTGTGATTGTTATCAATTACAGAGGACTATCAATTTTTTCTACCAGATGAAAATAATGATTGACACAAAGACGTGTACTCAATGTACTCTTTTTCTTTACAATGTTTTTTATGTGTAAGGAAATCATTTTTCAGTATGTTCACAAGATAACCTTTTTGATATAAGTTGTTATATATGTAGGGTAGACTGGAGATCGGTAAATCAGCCCCCGATGGTTATTCAACCTTTCTCCATCATCATTTCAGACCAGCAGAAAGTTTTATGCTCACTTTTAGATCCTAACTCTATCATCTCCTCTTCGTTTTGTATACCACTCTCTACAAGATGTTGCCACTACAGGCATATCAGTTGCATGAGTCATTTTGATATGATACATGTTCTGCCTTAACCCTCTGACTGAAGTAAGCAATCACATTTACATTTCTTCACCCATAGAAATATTTTCTTGAGGTATGATATTCTTAAAATGCCTGCTACTGAATCATAAAAAGCAATAGGCTGAACAATTACAGGGTCAGTTGTGGTCAGGATTTATGGTAAAATTAATTGACATTAATTATTTTGGCACTGAGCGAGTTAACTATTAGTTTTTTTTAGGTCCTACTAGCAGCCTTGCCAAGTTACATTCCACTAAATGGCAGCAGACATTCCTCAGATTCCAGTGTTAGTTCGCCTGCAGCCTCATGTACTAGCACAAACGCACGGCGCTCTGCGATATACCAGCCCTACCATCCCTAGGCCAGGCCTGTTCTCACAACCACACTCTCTTACTGAATGTTGAGCATACTCTGTGCACAACCTCTCGGATTCACCAGATGTACATGTGGTAGATGACAGTATGCACACAATGTGAAACCTCTATAGTGTGCCTATATAATGTAAAGCAAGGGCACTGTTAACATGGGGCATTCCTTGGCAGTGTGAATGAGCCCCCTCACAGGGCAGCCAGGAATATATATTAGTGTGTGTGGTAATGACATGGCCAATGAGACAACACAGACCCATGTGCAATCATTTGTTTGCAATACCACAACAGATAAGTCTCTGATTGCCACTTTTAAAGCTCCATGTGATAGTTTGATCTCATGAAAGAAACCTTGAAAGTTTCATATCTGGAGTAGATCATATGACTTGTTTTATTCAATATGATCTTGTGTTTTTATCCCTTCATTCAGTACTCTCTACTACTGATTCTGTAATACAATAATTTGAGGTCTCTCCCTCTTCATTTCTCTCTTTCTCTTCTTCTTTCTCTTTCTCCTCTCACCTTCCAGCTCTCTTCATCTGCCATCTCTCTCTTGCTCTCCTCCTCTCTTCTCACCATTTCCCCCACTTGTATTTTCTCTTTTCACCATTTCCAAGTCTTTCAAGTGTTATGCTAACAGTGAGAAATAATTTACACAATCAGCTCATATCAATAATGACACAATTCTGTGCAGGCACACTTTCCCTGCGCTTGAAAACCAGACTTCGACGCACAAGAACATTTGAAAAATGGCATACGGTATCCAAGTGCACCCTGGGTACTTGACATACTTCCATTCCCAAGCGGCCATGATGTAAGGTAGCTCTCAAGCACCAACGAGAGACTACTCAGGCACAGAGGGACATGCACGTAGTGGAAAACGTGGCTGACACTCTTGTTAAAGACAAACGCTCCTCTTAGAAAACCTTTAGTGTCCTGGCTCTGTAATAGAAAGACCTTTGTCTAGACAAACATTGATAATTTCAAAGCCACAACTTCCTGCTTATGAGAGAAGGGGTAACAACACTTTGATCACTTGCAGAAACATACCAATCTGAGTACTTTTTATCTTCATATTTTACCCTTTTTTCCACATGCATTTCTGCCAATCAGAATTTACATCTCACTCTTTCACCTTCTGTGATTAAACTTGAGGTTTTGAGTTAATACATCCACTGAATATCAGTGGAACCGTGATGTTTGCACAATGTCTTAAATTAAATATATGTTTTTCTCTTTTTCAGGTGTATTTCCAATATATTTGAAAGAGGAAAAGATGTACAGATAGTACAGCCTATGTAAACTACACAAAGGAAAATAAACTGGAGAGTCCAGTCATTAAATACAAGATTCTCCTTTATCCACCCTTAGCTTTAATATACATATTCATTATGTCAAGTAGCCTATAACACATGTTCCTGTAACATAGGGTATAATATGTTGGACTAAGGAGGATAGGTTATCCAATGAAGTACCAATCATTCATAGATTCATATCTATGACACGCGGGTTACTAGTTCTGGTATTCTGGGGCCGTATTCCATAAACATCTAAGAATTCTTAAAAATCTTAATCTTAAATCTTAAAATTCTTTGACGTCATGAGAAAATTGGTGACGTCACGCAACTTTCATCACACTCGTTCTCCCACGAACAGCTCCCCCGCGGTGAAAAGTCAATGCATTTTACGTGTTAAAGCAAACATAAACATCTAAGAATTCTTAAAAATCTTAATCTTAAATCTTAAAATTCTTTGACGTCATGAGAAAATTGGTGACGTCACGCAACTTTCATCACACTCGTTCTCCCACGAACAGCTCCCCCGCGGTGAAAAGTCAATGCATTTTACGTGTTAAAGCAAAAATCGCACCAGCATTGAGTCTACCGTTAAAGCTATGCATACCTTGTCTGTGGGCTCAATAGGATAGTCCCGATTTGCCATAGGGGCAAAGTCATCATAGATGAGATCAGTGATGTTAAACATACCGTGCCGACATTTCACCAGTACGAACGCAAGTTGAAAATAGAGGTATTTGGAACGAAAATGTGCAATTGTCAAATATGTACACATTTTGCCTAGAGTTTTCTTCCGTTAATCTTACATCTTGCTTACTCATGGCTATGCGTAAAAGTAAACGCGCATCCAACCTTTGACAATGAAATTAACGCGTATTGAGCAGAAATACGCGGTCATGGTGCAAGCGCGCGTGGATAAAGCTGCCATACTGCGCGCAACCACTCTGCAACCCCAAAGTTAAGACAACCCACAGCTGTCTTAAAGTTAGGGCAAAATTCTTAGCCATTTGTACTTTATAGAATACTAAGTACACAATTTTAAGAAAAGTTACTTAGCCATACATCCTAAATCTGTCTTAGCTAAGCAAAAAATCTTAGCCGAATTCTAAGACAAAACTCTTAGCCAAATTTTTATGGAATACGCATTTTGGCTAAGAATTTTGTCTTAGACAGAAGATAAGACAAATTGCTTAGATTTTTTGACTTAAGCATGCTTATCTTGTTTATGGAATACGGCCCCAGGGGCTTAAAGTTGTGAGGCCTTTATCTGACTGTCTAGCTCGATAAGGCGAGGTGATTCTGCTGTCAAGACCCTTTGGGGCAGCAGAAAATAGCCGGTTACTCAGTTTCTATTTTGGTGTCTTCCTCAAGTTGCATTGAGGAAGGGCTTGTAATAGTCTGGTTCGCTAATAGACCGCTAGCAGGTAACGAGCACTCACATCAAAGAGGGGGCGAGAAACAGAGAGGGGGAGAGAGAGAGAGAGAGAGAGAGCGACAGAGACAGAGAGACAAGAAGACAGAGAGGGGGGCTGAGTTCGGGTGGGGAGTTATATAAACTCTGTAATGGCATACAATATTTTACCCTCATTATTATGAGCCATTCAACATGAAGACATAGTAAAGGCATTAAGCAAGAAGGTAACACATATCTGTGGATGGCCGTTTCATGCTCAGCAGGATGCGGTCCCTGCCTCACCTCCCTAGCCAGGAAACAAGACAAGCCTGCATGGAGGAACAGCACTGCATTCCAGGCCCACTTGTGATTAAATCATTACGTGGGATCGCAGCAGCGTTAGGTTTGAAGAGAAGGGTCACATAGAGGGTGCTGGCTATAAACACACATACCTGTACTTGTTTGCATGTTCATATTAGTCAGGTACTCTTAAAGAGCATATACTGTACTGGGAGGGCGAATAAGCCTTCAAAATGTAATTGTTAGCAATCTTCTTGCCAATGGCCTTAAATTCATGTTTTGTCTATTTTAGAAGCTTGCTGAAAGTTATTTGCCCTAAAATGATGTACATTTGGAGTAATGACTGATTGAATCACAAATCCTCAAAATGTTCGGGCCGAACATTTTTAGGATTTAATCATTAATCATTAATTACTCCATATGTGGATCATTTGAGGGCAAATAACTTTCAGCAAGCTTCTAAAATAGACAATACATGAATTTAAGGCCATTGGCAAGAAGATTGCTCACAATTACATTTTGAAGGCTTTTTTGCCTTCCCAGTACAGTATATGCCCTTTAAAGGCACAACATAGCAGTAGTCATAATTACTGGCCGTAAAAGTATCAAAGAGGCATTAACACGGGTTCAAACATCTAATAGAAAAAGATCTATTCAGATATGATAACAAAATCAGAGAAAATATAATAACAGAAACAGAAACAGAAAATAGAAAAAGAAAATAAAAAAAGGTATACAAAAGAAGAGAGACATGCAAACATGAGGAGTAATTTATGTAATAGAGGTGACGGAAATGAATACTGGGTGGTCTTACATCACATATGAATGAGCAGGATTAACATTGTTGAAACATGAAATCTGTAATACATAACCCACAAGATATATTAAGGTTATTTAAAGGAACAAGCAGTGGTACATTCAACTCCTTATATTGCTGAATGCTGATATCAATTCACATTTTGAGGGGGAATATTCTCAAGTTGCGACAGCTCTGGAAATTCAATCCAATAAGGCAGAATTGACAGCATGAAAACCCAAGTCACACACCCTCTCCCAAAAAAGGAAAAAAAAGTAAGATCTAGGACAACGTGATGATGTCATTTTAAGACTTGTCACGGATCCCTCACGATGTCAGCAGACTCTTCATTATTGCTCTCCACGTATCCTCATTGATTGCGCCTTCTTCCATCTTGCCAATCTGGAGTTGCCACGACCCTGCCCGAGGCTGCTAAACCTAGCCGCTTTCCACCCCATGATACCTGAACCCGCCCACTAATTAATCAAGCCTGATTTACGTTCAATCCCTAGCCCCATTTCCTATTTTGATGCGCAGTTCAAGCTGTAATTCACATACAAATGTTTCAAATTGAAGTCTCCTCAAATGATGTACTTCCATCAATGATTTTAAAATTCCAGGTACATTTGACGGGGAAAATGATTCTACCTGTAACCACATCATATGCTAGATTCCTGATATATGTTCAATCCCTAATCTCATTTTTCACCCCTCTCTCTCTCTTGCTTTTTTCTCCCCTCTCTCTAAATCTCTTCATTTTGTCTCTCTCTTTGCCAACAGACATCCTTCTTTCACTTTCACTTTCCATCTTTCATCTTCTATTTTCCCATTCTTCATACAAGGACTCTTCACTCTGTGTCTCTTCCTCTCCATTTTCTCTCTCTCTCTCTTTCCCCTCACCCACTCCCTCCTTCCCTTCAGGCAATAACCATTTCCATTATTATAATCGCCTCTATAAATGCATGCAATTCATGACAGCAAATGGCATGTGTATGAAAGCACTATCTAGACCGTCGTACACATCCTCATAATTCCGCGAAGGATTCCTTAGTATTAACTCTCACATATGTAATGCCACTTCAGAACATTTCCTTTAGGCTTTTTCACTAAAACTTGAGAATCAGATAGGAGGTGTGGCAGTGCAAAAGCATGAACATGCATCAGGAATAAATACAAAATAATGGAAGATCATACACATGTTGACACCCCTTCCATCTGTAAAACCTCCTCCACCAATCCCCTCCTCCTGCTCCCCCCCCCCCCTTCCATCACTCCTACCCCTTCCTGATAATAAACCTTCACTAATACTTGGTGTGATAAGCCTCAACATTGATCCATACCATGCAGCAATCAGCAAACATGACAACATTGTTTATGTCTGGGACCACACACTCCTAACATCTTGATTCACATGACTGCATTGCCTCATGCTACAGATAATCACACACTACTATCATTTACATCACGTCCTAGTGTGGTCATGATGCTAGAGCAAAATTAAAAAGTGGGAATGAAAAAGAGTGGATTTTCATCTAGTGTGTCTTTACAATCATGAACTAAACACATTTTTGTTGAAAAAATTGATGTTATCCAAGAATTTGTTTCATTGTGATACAAATCAATGTTCATACTGTATGAAAATGTAAAAAAAAGGTCTGTATTCTCAACTCAGAGTAGTGGTACCATTACGAGCGAGATGTGAGATGGTAACAGAGACACTTACCTGTTTGTGTCGAATGTAGGTAAAGAGTTGGGTGATGAGCATGGAAGATAAAAGTGAGAGAGAAAAAAGAACATGTCAATTAAATTATCTCTTTGGCCATTTCATTTCATTTTATGATATCATGTTCATATTTGTTATTGATTGTACACGGGATGCACAGGGAAATATTACATGCCCACTGAAAAAGCTACCCCAATTAATTAATTAATACATGAATGCAAGAATAAATACTTTATAAATCAATGAAGACATCAATAAATCAATCAATACTGCAACACATCTAAGCAATCATCTCTTGTCCCTCATTTATACACTCTACAGGATCTACAAAATCAGTTTGATAAACACTTGTAGAGAAACAAACTACCTTAAATTTTCTGAACATCTGCCTATGAAGTTATGGCAGCCCTTACCCTACTTTTTGCTGCATTTGCATGAAGGGGGGGGGGGTGTAAAATATAGCGCATGTCCTATGCAGGACACATAGAAATGTATCTACTCTTCATATAGGCATACAATTTGTCGCTATTGATTCAGCGCAAGGAATGCCGATTCCCATTAATTTGGCGATGACCTGAATACTACAAAGGCAATGGCTTCTCTCCGATTCTCCCCCCGGATTTAATATTAGCACTCAGCATGCGAGATCCCTGCCTGCCCTTTCATGTCACCGATCATTCTCTCTGCTCGCTCCCTCAAGGGTTCCATCCAGATTTCCATGAAGCCCTTCACTAAACGCCCCTCTACGATACGTTAACCCACCATCTACCAGACAACATGCGGCTCCATAGCACGTGTGTGTATAACTAGTACAGAAATATGACTGTAACTCTGGCTGAGTTAACTCATTTTCTTCTCTACCAGACTGTGCTGCTCTATATAATAACTAGAGCAGAAATGTGTCTTTAAACAGCATGCAAAGAGTTGACTCATTGTCTTCCCAGGGCCGTCACCAGCTTTTTTCTAGGGGGGTGTTTTTTATGAAAAAAAAACACAAAAACACAAAAAACGTATTAACTCAATTTCATGCAGTTATCCCTACCCCCCCCCCCCCTCCGGTTTTGTTTTGTTTTGTTTGTTTGTTTTTATTTTTTATTTTTATTTTTTTTGGTTCTGAAGGGGGGTGCGTTCGCACCCTCCGCACCCCCCCCCCCCCTGGCGACGGCCCTGCTTCCTGACAAAAATCTATTAATACGAGTACAGAAATGTGACTCTCCACAGCATACAGCGAGTTAACTACTTTGCGTCAGTGAGTGATGTTTTGTCACTGGTACAGATATGTGACTGTATACAGCACATCAAGATTTAACTCCTCTGCCATTCCATTATCACTGGTACAGATACATGTACACTACAGCTCAAAGGAATTGGCGTAGGGAAAGGGAAAGGGAAGAAAGGGAAGGAGCCTCAGTTTTAAACCGTGGTATATTTTGTCTAGTTCAGCATGACACATGATGCTTTAGCCTACAACGCATCAAGTTTCATGCTGAACTGGACAAAATATACCACAGTTTAAAACTGCGGCTCCTTCCCTTTCTTCCCTTTCCCTTTCACTATGCGAATTCCTTTGAGCTGTAGTGTATGTGACTGTACACAACACATACAGGGTTAATTCCTCTGTCTCAGTGAATGCTGTTTTATCATTATTGGTACAGATATGTGACTGTATATAGCACACAAATAGTCCACTCCTCCTCTGCCGAATGTTCATCAGGCTGCTCCTTTAACTCTGTAGCGTGCCCCGTGTGAATTCATTCACTAGTAATACACACAAATCCCATAGAGCAGCAGTTTATCTGGCACACAAGTGGTTAAGAAGAATACGATGTAAATTCTAAGAAAGTAAGCAGTAAAAAAAAATTGCATCAAAAGTGATCATCTTGTGTGGTTAATCTGAATAAAATATTCTCAAAGGGATAGTCTACATGAATAGCATGCATGCATCTTGATAGAGTGCAATATCTATTGAGCACTCCTCTAAACAACTCGGGGAAAAGCTCAACCAAACAAACCACAGAAAATTCTCAATAAATGGACGGATTCTATGCAGCAATAACTGGCATCATATGCAAATACACAAAAGGGGAAAACAGCATTTACCGTTATCATTATTTTCACCCCCACATTTACAGCCACAGATGTTGTTTAATTGATTTTGTATTTGTACAGGCACATTGCCGCTCTTCCACTTAAGGTACAAAGTAACGAGCTTAACCTTAGATCATGATGCACTTTTATTTACAGACAATCTTGCAATTTAACACATGCTACAAACAGTTTTTGATATGCTTTATGTATTTTGTTTTTGCTTAGCAGAAAACAAAGCTGACAGGTAGCTTCCACAGATACAAGATTTCTACACTACAGAAGCGGATTCCCTTTCTGCGCCCCTTTCACAAATACAACCATGTGCCTGTAGGTGCAATTACCATAATTGCAGTGCAAAAGATCTCTCATTATCATGGTTATTTGATATAAGTTAATTTCCCTAACAGCCCACATATAAGTGTCATACTTGAAGGACATATTTCTCCAGTAATGGATATCTTGCTATTCTCAGTCAGATATTCCTCTATCCCTTCCTTAGCAACATGAGTCAGTAGTTCTATACGTTTCTCCTCAATGAGTTCTCATTAATCCATTTGCGACCGTTAGGCCAATTTATCTTCTTTGGAAGTATGCATTCCACATTTCCACAAGGCCATTTGTTGCATAACCATTCCCTTCATGATGTACCCTCCATGGAGGCTGTAGGTCAAGGAGAGCCAACCCGGCCCTGATCACCTCCCATCCTCTCCCACAGTGATTTGTAACCATTAATGCTGGGTAATGCAACAACATAACAAGATCCAAAGTGCAGTATTTAAAGGCATGTTCACACCAGGGAAAAAATTCATTCAAAATTTTCGGGGGCTTGTTTTGAAGCACATGACCCGATTTGGCTACATTTACATTGTCTCTATGGGTAATTTTGGGGCTTTTTTAACATTTTTCAGGGCTCCTTTAAGCATTTTGGGGCGAAATCGCTCTGAACCCCTGTTTTTTTTCCCCCCTGGTTCACACCAAAGCGAATTATAAAACCACTTGACATGACAATCTCATCGGGCCTTTTAGAGGGTTTCTCTATGCCGATGAATCATCTTGGATGTTCAAAAATCGCTACATGGAGGGATTGGCTTGATCTGTTGCCTCAGAAAATGCTAGCGATGAAGGGGAGATGGTGAGCGACAACAGCCAACTGCCCCAGTGTGAACATATCATTATTGGGAAGGAACGAAGGGGGAATATTACCTATGTTCTGTTTACACAATTGCTATCTACTGTAGATTGATGAAGCGGAATATTCTTTCTTTCTCCTCTCAATCTTCCTTCTTTTCTCCTACATTACTTTTGCTTTTTGCATTTCTTAACTTTTTGCTCATCCTTCCCAATTTCTCTTCTTATTATTTTTCTTCTCCTCTACTTGTTTAATTCATTTTCTCCTCCTGCTTGCTTCTTCCTTCGTCTCCACCCCTTTCTTCTCCATCCTTCCCCAAGTCCCTTTCTTCAACCCGCATCCCATCTCTTGCTCTCTTCATCTTAATCATGCATGACCTCTGCTAATCTGGAAAATGGAAAACACACTCCCACACATGCATGTAAACTGTTTACCATCACTTCCTCATCCTCAATCCAACCAGGACTAGCTTGATACTGCATTCCACAGGCACGTCATATCTAAATATAAATGTCTTATACAGGCAAAGATTTGGAACTTGAAACACTTAATCAAAGTGTGGATCTCAAGCATGTAACTCATATCTACACCAGTACTACATAAATCCTGTTTACCTATATTTTGTCTGATATAATTTCAGTTAAAATTGAACTGCATTATGGACTAATAAAAAGGGCCATATCTTTTAAAACCATTTACTCGATTGCAAACAACAGCTCTTTACATTTGAGAATACGCACTCTCAAATTATTCACATCTGGCTGAATAACAACTCAAACAGCAACTATCAATGGTAGGTTATGGGAATCACAAATTGTTGATAGCATAAAAGGCTTGGCAGTCGAGGAGTTAAGTAACTACACATCCTCACAAACTCTCGTGACCTGCTACTAAAGTAGGCATTACAGACCGGAAAGGTCACCTGTAAGCGGCCAGTAACATGCTGCTCTTGAGAGAGAGGCCCCCATGAAAAAATCATGACCCGTGTGATAGGTGATAGGCCCTGCAACGATCCGTTTCTCCCTCAGACCTTTTCACATCATGGATGTATTCCCATCCTTCCTTCCGAAGGAACCACAAGTACTCTACTCTGCTCTACTGCAGCTTTAAATTACTAAATGCCACTGTTGCAAATGTATACAACTAATGTACATATAAGCTGCATAGAACAGAATTCTAGCTGACACACTTAACTCTCTCATTACCATTGTCAAGAAGATGCGTGTTAAACGGATAGAGTTTTCAATGACTTGTAATGTAAAGGGTTAAGGAGTTAATCAGAATGGTTAAAGTCACCCTTGTGATTTGACAAGGATATTTACCCTCCGTCTCCAAAGATCTTTTAAGGAGTCTGTTGGTATACAACTGTGGTAGGTTAGTCTCCAAATAAACAGGAGGTTCAATTATTACTGTGGAACAATTCAACATTAAGCCAAAACGGAAGAAGATATGAAGTAAATTGAGACAAATATTAGTAAATTGTCTCAGCTTCCATGACTGATCTAGGATGATTCTACCCACAGCAAAGCAAGTAGATTGGTCTGAAGGATTGATTAGACATGCGCTCAATGTAACGTGGGGCTGAACACAACCCGCCAGGCGCAACACATGGCGGCACCAAAATAAACCATTCACGGATGGGTGATTTCGTTCATCGGTTCTCGCTCATTCAGTCTGTTTACTGCGACATGTCACATGCTACGTGTAAACAACCGAGCCTATTACATCCTGACTAGAAAGCATTAAAGGAACTGAAACCCTGATTACAGCTTTATTAGAATAAAAGTAAAGTATCTTCATTTTGAAAACAAATGCAAGTCACATGCTTTATCTCTCAAAATGTTCTATTCATTAAATCTGCTTTTAGATTTATACTTGTTCCAAAAATGTAAGTTCCAAAAATGTAAGTTTTGAATAATATTAGTATCAAAGTGTCAGATGTTTTGTAACACCTACTAACATTCAAGTTGTATGGTTTTTAACTCTTTAAAGCTAGAGTGTGGACCAGTACAGTATGTACTGTTTTTGAAATGCAAATGCAAAGCATCGCAAAGCATGAAACAGAAATTGAATAACAAGTCCAATAACAAGTGCAGCCTGCAAAAGAATGCTCCCCAGAAAGTGGAGATGGTGCACACATTTTATGGTGACTTCCAATGTGCAGCAAACTGCATTGATGAAATCTTTACAGACAAAGTCCTGCATTCTACAGTACATCATGTATAACTAACAGAAATTCTCATCATGCGATCAGGGGTAGATATTAAAGAACCAGACCTCAGTTTGCGTTTCTCAATCTCTCTCATTGTTCACTGGAAAGTAATACAGCACTTTAACCGTAACATTACCATTACCAGTACCATTACCATTTCTCAATCTCTCTCATTGTTCACTGGAAAGTAATACAGCACTTTAACCGTAACATTACCATTACCAGTACCATTACCGTTTCTCAATCTCTCTCATTGTTCACTGGAAAGTAATACAGCACTTTAACCGTAACATTACCAGGCCTTGACAACCCCATTGTCTATTACATATTTTCATGCCAATGGTAATGAGACATTTTGACATAACGGTACTATGTACCCAAGCGCATGGTATATTGCATGATATAGTGTCGGACACCATGCACAGCTTAGGTCACATGATATCCGACCAGTAAATAGTTCATGATGTGATGCTTGAGCTTGACCTTGCCTTCACGTACCTGCACACGTGAGTCCACCACACACGCAGATGATTTATGCCTTTTAGAGGCACATGTATGCCTTCACAATTGATAACAAAAATTGCTCTCATGTATTCACCACTACAGACAAACACTCAAACAAGCCACACACACACACACACACACACACACACACACACACACACACACACACACACACACATATACACACACTTACATACATATTTTCAATGCTACACTCTAAAATTTGACACAGCAATCTGTAAGATGTACATGCATACAAATCAAAGATGCACTCATTCAAGCAAGAATAAGATATGTCTTAGAATTGCCAACACTAAATGATTACTGCAATTGCCCTCATATAATGACCACATTGAAATACAGCTACACACACACACACACACACACACACACAAACCACTCACACCCACATCCACACACACACACACACACACACACACACACACACACACACACACACACACACTCACACAAACCACTCACAGCCACACACACACACACAAACCACTCACACCCACACACACAAAACAAAAAACACACACACACAAACCGCACACATGCTTCTTATAAATGATTCACAGTGACTTTTAAACTTGATTCAGCTCTCCTCATGCACTCATTCAAATGAGAATACTCTGCTGTAGTATGTTTAAGAATCACCAGCACCGTTGCTCAAACATGCAGAGTAACCAATACTGGTAACACTATACCTGCATTTAAAGTGTGTGTATCAATGTAATACTGCATACAGTACATATCAATTCACAACACAGGACAGTACATTATTAATTCAATACACAGGTGTGCGAGTTGCATACATTTGCAGTATAATTGTATGACATGTACATTAGGAAGGGGGCTGCTACGAAGTGTGTAATACTGGCACACATCTGGGAGTAATGGATAGCATGTAAAGTTGTGTGATGATGCACATGCTATGCACTCTTACTTTATATTGTGTTTGTGCATAACGGAATTGATCCTTTGAAGCAGATTTCCATACTGTTATTCATGTGAAGTAAACACGCCGCTTTATAATCAATGAGTTTTCCATCAGACAAATTAAATTCTACCTTCCATAAAATGTATGTATAGCATGTTGTAAGCAGATGCACTCCACAAAATGTAGTCATATTCATATCATCGGCTTTAAAATCGAAATTGAGATTTGATTTTGCATATGAGTTACAAATGAGCATTACCCACCTCCATACCCCCCCCCCCCCCCCCTCCACCTTCTCATGTGAACATGTCTTGAAACATTGATGCCATCTACCTCAATTATTTGGGTTGGAAATCCCCTAAGCTCACCTCCACATGAATGTAGCCTAGTATCCAGGCTATTAGACATTATTAATTTACATGCAAGCATCACATGTACACTTCTCTTGGGTCTGGAAATACCAGACTATTCAGTCTTCCTCTTCTTACATACATTGGAGATCAAGTGGGAATTAATAGTCTTCCTCAGCCAGACCCTGTGTAATGTATGCCATAGCATTGATTGTAGAGCCTGAATCATAAATGCTCAACTACCTGAAAGCTAGACTACTCTTGATTGAGCATCACATATGGATAACTCATGTGCATCTACATGTAGTTCTGTACTTGGCCTTATATACATACTATATCAAATCAGGAATAAACTAGATTTGTGCAAGTATTTTTTTCAATCAACCAGAATATACCGAGGCTTCCTTATCGATTGAGGCAGCTCCAACCCAGCCTGTTGATTACTCAGTTATATATCAGAGTATTGATTGATGAACAGCACAGACCCATGAGGCAGCTGATTCCTACTCATGGCTTATCCAGTCTGATTTAGATAAAATCAGTTTCTCCATTCCCCACTAATAGTTTTACCCTCATTACCATTTTATGCTGATGTTTTACATCTCATCATTACTTGTTCATGTTTAGAAATTTACTTGTGTCAGGAGAAGCGATCATGGGACAGGAGGGGTTGAGCAAATGTAAGAAGAGGAAGAAAGAGGAAAGCAAATATAAGAAGACGGAGAAAGAGGAGAGGGAGAAGAAAATGTAGACAAACAAAAGGTAGAGGAGGAAAAATATAAACAAGAAATTAGATAGTCAAAGGGGGAAGAACATGATTGCGATTAGAAAACAAAGGGTTCAAAAGAGATGGAGATGATAACAAAAAAAATCAGACATGTCATCCTATTTGAGCCAGAAAGCCGAACAGAATACACATCAATTAAACAAGATTTTAAAAGCCATTTGGAATAGCCAGTCTCTCCCTTTAAGTTTCCAATCTGGTGTGTCCACAGTGGGCCTGACAGGTCTCTCATGGGCACCTGGGTAAGACACGATCAGAAGCGATAAGAAACGATAAGAGATTCAACTCGTCTGCAGATCTCATCTCCCTAATCATCCATTCCTCAATGTTTCTTCCCGATCGATACTTCTTTCTCCTCTCCCCCTCGGCTCAGTTCCTTGCCCTGCATCTCACCGAATCCTCTTACTTCATCCAATCCTCACTCCGACTCTTCTTCTAAGAAGTCATTAACCTTTCACATGAAACACTTAACCTCTTGCTCACGGTTAGATTTTCGGGCTTTGTGAACCCTCATCCAGTAAGGATGCCAAGATTTGCTCTGGAGTTGCAATAACCAATGGGGTGTTCCTTGATTGTGCTCGATAAGGAATTTGAAGTTTCATCATAGTCTGTTGTCGTTTGTTCAGATAGCAGATTTAGCGGGAGTGGTGCCTCTCAATATCTGAGTTGAGAAAAGCCAGCCCCAACTACGAGGGCTCAGTATAGAATGAGTTGAAAGACCTCAAATGAAGGAGTGCAGATGTTAGAGGGAAATGATACAACAACAAACATGTGGTTCACTGGCTTCTTTTCCGGGACTGGGGCATCATCCCTCTCCCTTTCAGACTACATGATGTGGGTTTCATGTTGACATCATGGTGTGGTAGTATTGTCATCGAGATAACATTTCAATAAACAATTTCTTTCTGTTTTTTCTAATTCCAATGTACTTCACACTTTTCTCATCTATTATCATATTCAATGAGATAATGTTTTTACATTCACACATTCACATCTTCTTTTCATTTATTTCTCCATGAAACCAAATCTTGCATCTTTTTTAAAAAAAAATGACCTTAACCTTCAACTTCACTTACTTGTACAGAGTAGAATACTGTGCTTAATCTATTATATTTATTTTACTTGTACTGGCTGTTGATTTCATTACATGTAGAATTTGATTGATGAGACAGAGAATATTAATAAACCAAATTTATTACCAATGCACATTAGGTAAATGAAATTGTACAATCTAATATCTGAAATGCAACAGGCTGTGTATTCGCCCTTGCCAATACGCACTCTACATTGATCACACCTCCCAAGCATCACTTATCACGAGGAAGCAAATACCAGGATAATCATCACACGGACAGGCAGGAAGGCTGTTGCCATGACGATAATCCAAATAAAGCCATCAATACTAATTGATTCCGCCCACAATGTTGAATAAACAATAGCATCTGCTGACAGAATTTGATTACGTTTAGGCCATCTTTGGAAAAAGTGGCAAAAACAACATCATTTTTTCTTGCTAAGCATCATCCCCCAGGCTTGAAGGAAGCCCTATAAAGACCGCTCACAGGAGACAGAAAAAACGTCTTCTAGATCGGCCGTCTCTCTCTCTACACACATCCGGACTGCTACCGCACATACATGTGGATGGGGTTGATACATAGAGGTCAAAATGAATGATTTCCAAACATGTCATTTTCCATATTCATTGTATTTCTTTCTGTAAATTTGATCATCAAAGTTCTACATTTGTGAAATTGATTACCGTTAAGCAATTGATGCACTTTTGGGGGTAAGTGTACAAAACGGCACGCACTTTCTGATACACGTTCGACATACTTGTTACAGTATATCGGACATGCCACGCAACGCCATGTGAACATCTCTTCAATCAGTGGAGAACATTCAACTTGAAAGGGAGTCTCATTTGGCTGAGTGTGCTTGAGCAGTCATGAACACATACACCATGCTACTGCTCATTTTTTAAATAACAGATCATAGCAACAACACCTCTCCATGTGACAGTACTCAATAGTGCTAAATCTTTACAAACCAATGACATGAGAAGAAACTGAATATCTTGATGTATATTTCACTCAAGCTATGCATATCAATACATTAACCTTCAAAAGCAATTCACGTTGGATGATGAGGCAGATAGTAACAGCTAAATATAAATTATTCCCATCTGCTTAAATTGCATACAAATCAGACCAAGATGCGTTAGTTGCAGCTTCTAGTATCCCATGCATCTGCAGCAGTGTGCCGATGTTCCACACGCTGTGTGTAGTAGGCATGGCATTGGGGCAAAGCATAGTGCATGCTGGGATCACGGCCTATTCATACAGTATAGAGTAGTTTGTTTCTTAGATTTTTATTGTCTAAAGGCTTTTTTGCCAAAAAGGCGGTCTGAATTCTCTTGAGCCTTCGTGCATTCATTCGCATGGATACAAAAAAGTATGGTGCTACATGTAATTCATGTAATGCTTACGTGACAGATTTTATATTCAGTAGGCTTGTACATGTTCACTGACTTCATGCTTAATTTAATTTGCACTTTGCGCACAAGCCACGATCTCCTTGCATTATCTAATTGCTTATACGTTCTCTCCTATAATGAGGCCTTATGCACAATAATTCGTCCTCACATGAATGAAAGGGTCTCTTAAAAAAAAATCACTTGACTGATCTCAGATGTGGAGAAGAGCTGATGGTCAGCAGTTAGCTCCATCACCATAGCAACATGAGCCATCGCCATGACAACACAAACCACACTATAGCTGTAGTAGCATGTTCCTCATAGGGGCCAATATAGTAACAGAACAGACAATCATGGCCACAATCATTAATGATGCCAAAAGCATCTTCACATCTATACTATGAGTAAGGATGCATCATGGAGTTATCCTCCACCCCCCGTTACAAAAAAAAGCACTTTAATCATGCCTATGAAATCGCAGGCACAATATTTGCAATAATTTTGCCACACAGCCACAGTGCTAATGAGTCTGTCCTCATCAGGGTAACTTGTACTATTATAATAGTGATGTACATAGACAATCAGTGGACATGTTCATCATTATCTGTTATAAGGACTGGATGAGACTCATTAACTCTAATACACGCCTGTATGTGGCCTTGTCATTAGCACACTCATAACTACACACCCGCCTGTTGTTTTCTTACAATGTCTCAGACATCATTAAGCAAACAGTAGTCTGTTTCTATTAAATGACATTATGGAACACCATTTGAGCGCATACATCTATATTTCATTACTGGTATTCATGCTAGTAATAGACCCAATCAATGAATACCATGATTTATGTTGTGAATTTCTATTGACCAGTAACAATCTGTTCTTTCTACATAATGCTTGTGTTTAACAAAGACTACAATAAAGATGACACTAGATCAAACGCCATCCGGATTGGTGCTCTATGAAGAACTAAATGTAATAGAATTAAGGAGAGGGTTTAGTGCTAACACTACTCCATGATTGTCAAATTGCCAACAAATATTCCTAATTCTACATAGGGCAAATTATATGGTTTATCAAACAAACTGTGCCCTAAAATGTAGTTGATGATTCTCACAAAATTGCAGAGCCAGACATTAAATGTTAACGCTACAACAGGTGACAAGGACGGTGTGAAGTGGGAAACAGGAACTAACTCTTCATTACCCCCCCCCCCCCCCCCCACCACCATCACATCACATTTAAACAAACAAAATATCCTCCATTCTGTTTGCACTTTATTATCATTCCGCACACGCATTCTGCACACTACCGACCTCAACATGTCAACATGCTATTTTACAGTATTCTACATGATGGATGGGTTGTGCACACGTGTATGTCGTGCATCACACTGATTAATGATAACATTCACACACCACATTACCACATTGTGCACAAAAGCATGAAATTAATAACAAGATTTTCCTGATTAAAATGTACGACACTATATGCTAACAAGCGAACATGACTTGTTTCATCAAATAGATCAGAGGATACTTGTAGAGTACAGAGAAATATGACAAGTTCACCAAACTTCTAAAAGTAAAGCTACATGTATATAGAAATATTAGAGTCCATGGGCCATATTCATGAAACCTAACTAAGCTTAGTTTGTGAATAAGTTTCATTCAGATACACACATTTTGATAATAATGAGGTTAGTAAGGTTTGATTTAATATGGCCCCAGTTTGTCATCTTTTAAGACAAGGTAGCCCATTTGAAAAATCATGAAACTCGACAGGAAACAGTGCAATACCCTAACAATTACGTGTACAGAATCTCAGTCACAAAAATGAAAAAAAAAAACTTGTTTACATTTGAAATGCCCCATTTCATAAATGACAGCATCTCACATCATATTGCTACATTTTGTGTGTGCACAAAAGCATGAAATTAACCTTTTGGTTGCCAGATGAACTGCTGCTCTATGGGAATTGGGTGTATTACATGTGGACAAAAGTCACATGTGGCACACACAGAGTTAATAGCAACATATCCATGAGCAAAATGTACTGCACTATGACGACATCCAAACATTACTTGTTTCATCACATAGACTACTTGTTAGATACAGACAAACATGGGCCTGAATTGAAACTATATAAATGCCTATTTCAAAGCAACAAAACTATAATCAATCAACTCTATTTTTAGAAACATCTTCTCTTTCTGCATGTCTACCATAACCACCTTATAGCCTATATCTGTCACAGTATGCTGTGAGTGTTGAGGAAATGAAAGATCATCCATCTCTGCATGGCAACGGAGAGGTCCTCCTTCTCTGCATGGCAACGGACTAGCAACCCAATCAGGGTCATCAAGATCATTATAAGACTATTAAACACTTTAAGAAGACTTTACAACACCTTGGAGGAGGAGGTAGATGGCAAAGAGGAAGGAGAAGAAAAGGAAAAGGAAAGAATGACTAGAAGAAGAAAGAATACAAGAAAGAAGAAGCAGAAGATGGTACATACAAAAATGAATAGAAAAATAAGAAACAAAAAAATCATCCTAACATGTCATAACTCTCTTGGGCTAGGACCATTAGTCTGTACAAGCCCCAAAAGCTCAAAAGCAAACTCATCCTGCAAAACAGACGCTGACTCATGTACAACATATGACACATAGTCTTCAAAAACCATGGCTACGAGTGCAGACATGACTGGATGTGCTTATTAGCTCTAGTAAGTCCCACATAGACTTTTCTATGCAGTTTCTGACACAGAGCTTCCCTCTCTGTTACTACCAACTGCTGTGGAGCAACTCTGATCATCGTTATCCGCCCCACATCTTCACAAAAAGGATGAAGATATTAGCTGCTTCCTCCTGCTCCTGTGTTCTTTCATTTCCACAAAAAACCTGTTTCTTTCTTTTAAATAAACTACTAATTTACGTAAGTAAGAATGGAGGAGACATAGTAGATGTCAAAACAAAATGCATTTTATGACTTAAAGACTTTCAAAAAGAAATTGCTCACTTCCTCACACCTCCCACTCAAACATGTAGATTGGTTGCTTACCTACAATGGAGAGACACTTGGCATTTCAATACATTTAATGGTATTGTAATGTCACAGATGCAGGAATTATACATCCACTAACTGCAAACTTGACTTTCGTGGCCAGGTTTTGATTGATAATATAAATTCTATGTATTATCATTATTGTTATTAATAACATGGGATGAAATTGTTTGCAGAACTGCACAAGATCACAGTATGAAAAGTAGCTTCTCAGCAAAGCGTGAGCATTGATGGGCATGTTCAACCTGAACAGGAAAGAACACAAAATATCTTTCCTTGTTTTCTTTTTTCTTTTTTGTTTATTTCATTGATGTAATTACATCAAGTTTTGTTCATTCCTGTACCACTGTGAATGAGATCTCTGAATGCATGCCTGGTGGTGAGATTCGTCAAGTCGTATTTAAAGGGCATACTAGTATACTGTACTGGGAAGACAAAAAAACCTTCAAAAGGTGATCATGAGCAATCTTCTTGCCAATGGTCTTAAATTCATGTATTGTCCATTTTAGAAACTTGCTGAAAGTTATTTGCCCTCAAATGATCCACATTTTCAGTTATTAGTGGCTAAATTTATAAATCCTCTAAATGTTCGGGCCGAACAATTTCAGGATTTGTGATTTAATCACTAATTACTCAACATGTGGATCATTTGAGGGCAACTAACCTTCAGCAAGTTTCTAAAATGGACAAAACATGAATTTAAGACCATTTGCAAGAAGGTTGCTCATGATCACCATTTGAAGGCTTTTTGTCTTCCCAGTACAGTATATGCCCTTTAACAAGGTAGCCTGTCAGTTATATTAAATCTAAGCCAAGTTAAGCCATCACAGTGTACAATGCAGATACCCAACAGTTTATTCTTGAAACAATGGGTCTGCCACCCCCTTGAGACAGAGTTGATAAAAGTCTTGGGAGACAGAGAGGAGGGGGCGACTGCAAAGAGGAAATCAACACTTGTCTCCAGGAAATGACATTCTTCCAGGAATTACCTAACTAGCACAATTTGGAGACGCTGTTGTTTATTTCTATCCTTCTCTGTGTGACGATGCTCAATATTCCAAACAGGAAGTCATTATAACCTACAAGATTTCTGAAGAAGGAAAAGCAATAATGGGTGTTTGCCAGGAATTCATACTCTACAGAACAGTACATAATTCCTCAAATACGACTTATGTTTTAGTGAGTATTCCAAATGGTTTCATTCTTATAATGAATGCAGTGTTGGAGCTCAAATCAATAAACGTCGCTGCGGTGGTAACAATGGCATCTATAGATACAGGCTCACTTCTCTAGATCTTTAGTGGGGATAGTTAGAGCAAGTTGTGTAAGATCATACTTTCAACAAAAATATGAGTTCACAATTCTCAACTCACACGTAGCTGTACATACTCATCATGTGTCAAACATTCAACTTTCCTTGCCAGATTTACTTAACTCTAAAACTGCCATTAGACATGTATATGCAGTTAATTCACACCATTGACTAGCACACAAAGGCTTGAACAGATTTCTGTCTCACAGTGACTATTTGGGACTTGTGATTTCTCCAATCTCTTCTTCATTTCCACCTCTCATGCCTCTACTTTCTTTGAAATAATCTTCTTCTCTTTGTATTAGTCTTCTCCTTTGATTCCCATTCAATTGTCTAAATCCCTCCTCTTTCATCTATGTTTTTTTCTTGTCATTCTTGTTTTTTTTGTCTCTCACCTCCTTCTTCCCCATTGTCTGTTTCTTTGCTTTCATTCATGTTCTTCTTTTCTTCTTTGAAATAATCTTTGTATCCTCTGTATAATTTGTCTTCTCATTTGATTCCCATTCAAAAGTCTAATCCCTCCTCTTTCATCTCTGTTTTTCTCTTTTAATTCTTGTTCTTTATGTGTTACACCCTCTTCCTACCATTGTCCCATGTCAATTTGCTTTCATTCATGAACTTCCATTCTTCTTCTCCTTCATCCCTTCTTACCTTCCACATGAGTGATTCCTTTGCTCCTCCCCTCACACCTACATGTATCCACTTAGCACAAGACCTCTATTTACTTCACTTCCTCCTCATTTGCATATAACAGGCCTTATGCTAGAGCATGAATGACTCAGCACAATAGCAGACAGCAAACAACTCCTGTAATCTCCTGTAAATAGCCCAATGTCTGTCTCTCTCTCTCAGCTGGCCTAGTCTGCAGCTCAGACACAATCAAACCACTATATGCAATTAGACAGACGTGTCTGGAGATCAAGACTAGAGGCTGCACAGTGTCTATGGTCACTTTAATGATTTGGAATTTGAAAGATTTCAAATTTCAAATTTCACATTTTAATTCAAAATGGTATAACACGGGTTATGTTCAAGAATAAGTTATCAAAGATGATTAGACAAATAATAAATGTTGATTATAAGGATGACTTAATTATGAAAATAATACCAATGATGAATGTTGATAAAAAATAGCTATAAGAAGAATAACAATAACAGATGTTGATAATGATAAAAATGATTGTAAAATTGATAATCATGATGCTATTCAGAAGATAATCATCATGATCATCATCAATATCATCATTATCTCCATAAACAGTCATAAACATTCATAATACTGCTGATATTAATCTACATCATATTCACCATACAACGATCATATCAGGTAATCTTCTTTACTATGGTAGCCTCTCAGAGCGTGCACTTTTCTCTCAGAGAGGACTCTGATTTATTGCCCCATTCACAGACTCCACACAACCACACCACCAACCATCTCCTTGATACTATAAACACACTGAATAACTAACATGGCAACCAAAATATTAATGAAAAACCATCAGCATCATAAAAAAAGGCGAATATTAGAATTGCGCAGCATGTGGAAAGTTCATTGACTCTGGTGGGTGGGAGCCCGCGATACCGATGGAGGGAGGGAGAAGAAGCTTTACTGGGAAGCTAATCTTATTATCCGGCTGTCTGATTGAGATGAGCCGAGATCGGTATAAATATTCATCAAGTAGCCTCGATTTGCCGTGGCTCCGCAGATGAGTTAATATGGGTATAATGAGAGGCGGCACACCTCTGTGACCCAGGGGTGCAGGGAGCATTAGCCCTCTCACACATGGGGGAAATACGGCACTGAATCATCAAAAGGTTTCATAACCCTAATATTGAGATTCTATAATGAGTCAGAGAAATATCATCATCATTCATTAGAATGCTCAAATGAGAGGCTCCAAGCTGTATTTTAAGTGAATTGCGCATCGAATACTCAAGCTTTTGTAATTGAATACATTTTGAAAGTCTTGTATTTTTCACCATGTGAACAGTCAGACTCTTAGCTCACCTGATGGAGTCAAATTTTGATCACAGATAAACTCAGGTCTTTACGGACAGGACTTTCTGTACTAAATGGCACCGCACACAATAATATGACTTCTCTTTCTGAAGCTGCAAAGCTAGCTAACTAGTACAGTATGTGCATGGTCCCTTGAAGACAATCACAACTGGACATATGACACGAGTATATTTCCTATGCAGCATTAATATCCCGTATGAAAGGGCCAAGCAGGCAGGTAAGTCAGGGCAATGAAGAACAGGGCATGCACACCACAAGGAATAAACAAGAATGCCTATAACAGTTAACCAAACACTCCGCGTGTGAATCTATACACCCTTGCAAAGCACTGAGAGAAAGCCAAGTTCATACCGTGAGTCTGGAAGGTGGAGAATAGGGCATGTGCACCGCTAGAAAAACATCCCTGTCTGTAAAATACACATCAATTACTCCCATGTCATAATCAATTCAAACCAAGCACTCAAAAGTGAACTCTGACCGTTGCAAATTGCCAATAGACGGCCACATTCACACATGCATAATATTTCAGAATAGTTTCTGATGTAACCTAATATGCAAAATGTGAACCCACACCTTTGTGAATGCCTTGATAAAGAAAGCCATCCAGGTACATGTATACATGATACATTGGAAACCCAAACACTCACATTGTGAGTGCAAACTCTCACAATTGCTCCTCGAAGGCCATGCTCAATTTACACAATATTTTAACAGTCATCATTAACTCTCTCCAAACTTTCACCATTAAAAGCTAATAATTGAATAATGTATATGATCTGACTTCTGTAAAAGTGTTCATTTTTTTTTAAATAAACTTGCCCATTGGGGCAAAAATATGTAAAAAAAAAATAAAAGCTAATAGGAGATGATATTTGCAAGCACGGGTAATGCTTTCAATCGGATCCAAATATCCATATTTTACGCCTGTGTGAAGGCACCCTGAAGAAAGACTCTTTAGCTCATGTATTTATGCATTGCTATGCGATGGCCATGCAGGCCACTCAACGCCCATGCATTGGTAATCAATGTCCGAGATGGAAATATGAAAAATACATGTATTCCTTGCACTCTCCCTTGCTGCAAATGCAGATGGTTAAACGATAACAGTGTGTGATAAACCTACAGTACATTTTGGTGCTATGGTCATGGGAGGAAATAGGTCAAGTTAAGTTTGTAATATCTTGATGGAAACGGTATTCAATACCAACAATCCTTTTGCAGTCATTAGCAATTCCTCTTCTAACACATTAAATTGAATCATCTCACATTTCTTCTTTAGAGTCAACTAAATTCATATAATAGAGATTATTTGTTTGAAGGACGATGCTTGATCAGTGACGTTAATAGCACTTACAGGTAGCATTACATCCCTTACTCTCACAAACAATGTTTCAACACTTGCAACAGTCTTCCACATATCATTATGTAATCAGTCCAATGACCAATCGTGGAAACATGGAGTAAGATATTTAATCTACATGTAAGGATAATGACCGCTCTCACCCTTACAGAGTAGTAGCATTATTTTTCTTTTCTTTTCTCTCTCTCTCTCTTCTCTACCTTCAGTCCTTTCACGATTGGTCCATAGCTCTGCCCTGACCATGTGACCTAACGGCTGAAAACCTGCCGCGAAATTGGATTACAATCGCACATCTCTAAAGACTATTTTCAAAGTAAGCAGGAGAGAGCCGCAAGCCGTTCTGAAAACACGTCCCTTTTCTTCCCGACCCAAGCAGGCAACCTTAGAGCTAAAAGGCACCCGCCCTTTCATTGTGCGCTGAGGAATAGAGTTTCCACCAGGGGGAAAGTGCAGTGCCCAGATTATGGCCGAAAGTCCTTCGATTACAGAATATATGTTTGATCAATCGACAATCACACAGCCAGAAATAACACTGCTACTCTGCAAGTTGCAAATCATGAGATTTTGTTCATGCTTGGTACCTGCATAGCATGCAAGTTTACAACATTCAAATACTATGCCCGGAAACTACATGAATTCATCTGAATAAGCAGCAGCATGTATTTACATAGTTCATCAAGATGTTGTTCAACTTGTATTAATCAATCATGTAGGAAAATTGCTTCTATTGGAATGCAAAGAATAATACTGTTGACATAAATCAAACAATTTGTTTCCAGTCTAATTTAAAGCATGCATTGCAAGACAGACTTAAAATGACAAATACATTTTATAATTGATTGGATTGAATTTCATATTGATGAAGGAAATAATTCTCTCCTAGCTGTCCAAGAGAAATGAAAAGCGCTTCACGAATAAGAAAGCCCTGTTTGATACCGACAAGGCAAGAAGCCGCCATGTGTCCAGTCTAACTCCAGAAGAGGGTTTGTCTGGAGATCATTCATATCAATCTGAGATAGTAAGCACCAGGGAATGGTCTCTCTCAGAAGAGCTTTGAGATTTAAGGAGCGCAATTTACATGGCCAATCCTTCCTGACATTTTGGATCCGAGATGACTGAAGATAGGAATGAGGGAAAGTTCATCAGATTTGAGTGCAATCCAACAGGTACTGGATATCTCTGCTGATAGCGAGCACACAAGCATACAGTGCTATCACTGCTATGTGATCAGGGGCAACTCTTAGGACAACATACATTCCAACACCACATATCACAATGAATGACCTCACTATTTTATAGGGATATTAATTTTGTATAAAAGACAAATAATTACTTAAGGTAAACTATGACAGTTTTGAAGTAATTCAGATAAATAATGGAAAAATGGAATCATCCTTTTCATATTTTCACCCTGCCCTCTCCTACCATTTCAAGTCCTGATCACAATTGTAACACCAATAACATTAATTTTGATATACATGTATTTAGAAAACCACCATTTGTTGCGGTATTGGAAGTTGTCTTTGTTGCACATGACAGACTGTGTAATATTTGAAGAGACATGTTCACGTTATTCAATGTTTCATGCAAATATCAGTATGATAATTACTATGCAAGAAAGCATGGTTGTCATGGTGATAATATTCTTACAAAGCATAATGCAAGGCAAAAAATGAATCCCTTCGGAAGAGCAGGATGTCATCTCTCATTGCAAACCAGGTTTAACCATGTGTACCATGAGGCCCTACTAGAATCACACCATGGACCAATCCAGTGGAACGATTGGTACAAATCGATCTCAGCTGGATCCCAAGACATGTCTAGAATGGCCCTTCCCTCATCCCCATCTCAGCACGCACCACGTCTTGGGGTGATCTTACACTCCCTCTTTGCACTCCAGAATCTAGTTTGCTCTCTGGCATCCACACCCACTGAACAATAAGTCAAATCAAACACACGACTCAGGATTTCATTCAAATATTTATATTTGATGTTGAATGCAAATTGACCTGCAATCAGCACGGAGCACATGCGACCTTCAGCTCAACATATGTTACCTGCGTGAGCGTGTGTTTGCTTCTTCTGATTAGTAATAAGATCAACAATTCTTCTTCCCTCTTTCTCAAGACTTATTCTTTACATTTACCCTGGTTTACTCCCCTGGGCATTTTTTAACAAGATTGTCATGTGCTCAGGAACAAACAGATAATTCTCCCATGTTCTGTATGCTAGGAGGGAATCGCTTTCTTTCTTCCTTGCACACAAGGACACCCTTACGATGTTGCATGTTGTACTTCCTTCATCTTAAATCTCCTTCAGATGTTTAGTCATGGGCAAGATCCATTGTCCTATTGCTGCATAATCAGCCACAACAATCATCTTTCTGCCTGTATATATTTCACCCCCCCCCCCCATATGTTTATATTTTTCTCTCACTGTCCCTGTTTCTATATATTTCTCATTATATCCCCCCCCCCTCTCTCTCTCCCCCCCCCCCCCCCCCTCTCCATTCTTCAATTTCTCAATTTTAATTTTTCAATGTCATACTTCTTTTGATTCATTTCATTTCCCTCAAATTTTCATCAATTTGCATTTTTGCTTTTTAGATTTCATCAAAGCAACTTTTTCTCAGGTTCTCATTCCTCCTAAATGAATCCTGCAACATGTAGCAGTTAAGTTTACCCCCTTCCTTCCCCCAAAAATGTTTTCGTCCGAAACAGTTGTGCAGTTACAGACAGACTGAAGCTTTCCTTAGTGTCGAGTTCAACAAGGATGCCTTATATTGTGTATTTCCCCCAAACAGCTGCAAGTATTACAAGAGCTTGAAACAAGGAGGTTGCTCTCAAGTCTGACTGGAAATAGACATGTGCTGAGTGAGTCTAGCAAATCTCTAAAATACCAAGGATATACTAGAACTCTCCATGGAAATACAGCCACAAATCTCCCAACCACTGTCCAGTAAGATCATGTTCAACATTGATTAACATGTCAGAGACTATCTTCAGCAAGAAATGTAGGTACATGTATGTCTTGAAATGAGTAAAAAAAATCCTCTGAAGAGCTTAAATGCTGTCATCCATGATGCTGTCTCCTGGGGTTAGTATCATCTATTGTTGTCATGGTAACAACGGGTGGATATTTACATTGTAGATCAAGTTGCCAAATTGCAATTCTATTTTATCTTCAGTCAGTCACGTGCAGGCATAAGCGCTGTACATCACATCTTGTGTTCGCTGCACCCCCATGTCTCTCATCATATTTCTTTCTCTCTCTTTCTCTCTCCCTCTTATTCTTCCAGTAGCCACTGCTATTCCCCTTTCTTTCATCTCTTTTCTGCGTCTATGTTTTCCTCTTTCCTTTCTTCCACTGCTTTCTGTTTTTCACATCAAAATCTTATTCTTCCCATGCCAACATACTCCTCATTTAATGCTTAATGTCCAATCAGTGGCATAGACAGTGTGTCGCAATTTATTTAGGTGCTGTTCTTTTTTTATGTTTAGTTCTAAAGATGAATAGGAAATGCCAAATGTCACACATTCCTTTGACATTAAATGTAACTATCAATTTAGAACACGAGTCGAACACAGTGTTAACAGTAGGGAATGAAGAATAGGATTAGTATTTCCAACTGGAATACTCTTGACATTTCTTTAGAAATAGGACTCAAGCTCAGGCAACATTTCAAAGTGGGGCAAGTATTGAACCCATTACCACACATCCACCCCCCCTCCACCCCCCGTCCACCCCCCCCCCCCCCCCCACACACACACACACACACTCCTCTCTCCTCCTCACCCTCACATGGCCATTGAATCAGTTATATTCTTGGAATTCCGTTTCTGCAGCAACGCTAACATTTACCTGACCAGAAGGAGATCGGCGATGCCGATGCCCACTCGTGAGACTAAAATTAGACGTCTTGTGATCAATAATTCAGGGGCTTTAGGCTCAACATGAATACTACTGCTTTGGTTGTTTTCCACCGCAATGTAGCTCACTACTGAGGTGCAGTGAAGCCTTCATGACTGACTTACGCTGCCCAGGAATCTCTTGGCTTCGTCTTCTTCTTGCGGACAGTGACATACATCTACAGTGTAGCAGCGATGGTTAACAGCAGGGATATGCTCAACAACTTGTGTGTAATTCACAGGTTCGAGTGAGACTATGACAAAATCCATTGCTCTTTATGAATCATTAATCCATTTTTTTGTTTAAACTCAAAATGAAAATCTAACATTCTTGGATGCATTTAACCAAATGTTGATGAACAAATGGAATATGCGATGGTTAATCATAATTTCACTATTCTCAATTCAAAGAGATGGTGCTTTATCATGTTATAATTTTTCATCTAACTAATCAATAAGTGAACTTTCATTATTTAACCAATCATCCATGCAATATCTGGAGTCAATTGCAAAGAAATATACTTATAACACATTACATTCGTGAATGGAATGTCCCAAATGGTCAGCACTCATGAAAAGTTGAGTGGCTACATCGGCCTTGGGGCATGATTTCTCTACTTAATTTCCACATCAGTAGTATAATTGTGACTGATTTGAAAAATTATTATTAAATGTCATCAATTCTCCATAAAACCATCCGCTACTCGAATGGAAAGGATCAATCCTGACAACGATGCCGTTCCCATCCTGACATCAGGATGCCAATCATGAAATACGACCCCCCCATTCTTTATCTACCAATGGGCCAATTAGATTGATACACTTGATATCACTGATGCCTCTCCACAAAAGATTGGGAGTTCGTCTTCATGAGCAAAGAAGATGAACTATTAAAAGATGACCAAGAAGCAGCTGAGGAGGTGAGAGATATGATGGAATATGTCAGATTGCTAATCTTCTGGCCCATGGACGGTGTAGTGGATCCTTGTTGACATGACACTTGATCCCCTCACTAGCACACTTATTAGATCTTCTGGGGTGAGTGGGGGAAGAAGGAGAGGGAGAGATTAAAAGATTAAGAGGTGAGGCTATATCACCTTCAGTCCTGTTCACATTTAACCTAAAATCTGTCAAATTAACACATTTGATACAGATACAGTATGCTTCTATCATACATAGGTCATCACACTTTACACGCCATCAGCTTTCCTTGAATTCATAGTTAATGAAAAATGTTTTTCTGTGTTTAAATGACAAATAAAGAATAGACTTGAATTGAAAAATATGAAACTCAATAGAATCACAATGTTCTGATCCTGAAAGACTATACTTTACATAGCTCTATAGATAACTTAATATTTAACATAAATTACATTAATATTTCTTGTCATTCATATCCTTGTGTTTGTTTTCTTGAAGTATGACCTAATAACTATTACCAAATATCAAAAGACTGAGAGTAGTAAAAGGTGAATGGTCTCTCTCTGTCTGCATGGAAGATGTGCTGTATCACATTTTTGTTAGTCTAATGTAATGCAGTATTGTTTGTAATATTGATTCTGGAGTGAATACACATCACAACAGTATTCACATTCTGCTTTTCTCCTTGCCGGTGTGACTCATAGAAACATGCTGGACCAATTTAAAGCACTGGAATATCATCACGTTTCTACCCACATACTTCATTTGAGAAGTGAAGATTGACATTAACTGAATCAATAATCATTTCATCTTTAGCACTATTTCAATCATTTGCCTTAATCATACATTATGCTAGCATCATGACTTTAATCCCAATTCAATGATAATCAAAGCTATACATGACTGTTGACAGTATCAGTTGTGTTTTCAGTTGTTTTCTGCACAGCATGTTTGTTAATCAATGTGTTGAAAGTGAGACAACTTCTTTCATGCTCCTTTTAAACCGGGAGAAAATTCATCTGGAGTCCCCAGATGACCACCCAAATAATGTTTGTTGTCTGAAAGCATTTGCTGATGAAATATTCAATGATAAAGTTACCCTCCCCCACCCCTATGCAATTCATCAGTGGTTACCTGATGATTAACTGGCAATTCCCGGGAGAAATTGGTCTCAAAGGTATCTTGAACAAATTCATTGGAGAAAGGTCAAAGTTCATCTATGATCTCCCCTCACTGGCGCTAGCCGACCACACATATGCAGTGTGTGAACTTCACTTCCTCCTGAGCTTAACCGATGTTAAACTAAATATCACATTCATCTGAAAGGGAAGGTCCACATATTCATTAGTGTTTTTGACTGTCTTCACAGAAGTTCACCGATGGTTCACCAATAGTTCACCGGAAGGCAGGATTTGAACGGGGTATCAGACGATGTGAACGGGTGCTGAAGAGAAGCAGGCATATCAGATGCTGGGAGGTATGTGGCTACTTGATATGAATTCTTCGTCAGGCGCCGAGGCACGTTTAGCGTCGACAGTAGTACACTCACTCCTCAAAAAAAGTTTGGTAAAGACGTCGTCAACCATCCTCAGAAGGCTATGCATGGGGCAATGACATTGCCATACACTCTCCTAGCTGTCATGTGATATGACTCGCTATGTTAGGTGTTGTGAGAGGGGAATCTTAGTGCATTCTCCTGGCAGAGTCAGTTGAATTATGGTATTGATGTAACAGGAGAATGAGATGGAAAGCATGCAAAGAAATAGTTTTGATGATGGGATAACAAGATGGAAAATGCTGTACAAAGTACATGCGTAAACTTCAGGGTAATGATGTATGCACCCTTTCCATTACTGACCACTCAAACCAGGATGAATGTGTTCAACCTTCATTCGCTGTATAGCATATAATAAAAGGTGTTTAAACTGCACAAAGTGTTAAGCATTTTACATGGAAGAATTTGAAAGTCTCCTTTTTAATAAATACAACTGATGTGTGAAATATCTTTAAAGCCATGTGCATAAATGTGAACTTGAACTTGATATTCACTTTCCAGGATGTACTCAATAAACACAAAACCTGACATCATGATGGAATTAGCCAGAGGAGGCACGTTCCATGTACTTGTAAAGACTACAGAGAATCACGTACCTTCTGTTTAGAGGAACTGAAACGCATCCCCAAGGCAGAGAACAAAGTACGCTCAGTGAACCGGTGTGAGCATATGTTGAAGGGTGCAATTCTTCTTGACACATCTCAAGGACATGTGTAATGGAACGTGTGATACATACGCACTGTTGGAGCATACAGTGCCATTCTCAGCAGGTGTGTGTGTGTGTGTGTGTGTGTGTGTGTGTGTGTGTGTGTGTGTGTGTGTGTGTGTGTGTGTGTGTGTTGTTTGTACACATATATGTCCGGGATTAACATCTGATTTACCAAAACCCAAAACAATAGCTGTTGCATGTCTTTATATTATGAGAATGCTGTTGTAACACATACGGTATTGGCTGTTACAGATTAATTTTGAATCCTTAATGCATGCTTGATTTACTTGTAATTCTTGCTTAATGCTAATGGTACAGCACAATGTGTTATTTGTTAAATTTGGAATTTTCATGTCCTTTTAGTACTATAAATATTTGTGAGTGCATTTATGTTTTCTTGATATGTAATGATTGTATTTGCAAGATAATTTCCCATGAGTGGACAATTCAAGACGAATTGGATTGAATTGAGTGGCCATAAGCAGCACACTACTCCTTGATGGGAAATGAGGGAAGCCTCGCCTTGGAACACAGGGGTGAGGAAATGCCCCTCCCTAGGCCTAGGCTAGCCTCCTCTCTCCCTAATACCCCCCCCCCCCCCCCCCATAGTACAATCATCGTGACTAGTGTCTCAAAAGGCTACTTGCCTTGTTCTCACACCGTGTCATCACGGTAACATGAGCGCATCCCCACTCCGCTCATTCTCAGTTCGCTCAATGGGTAGCCTAGTTACTAGGCTATGAGATGCACGGACACAATGGAGTCTGATAACAACTATGTCTGGTAACACAGACTCTTCCCTAATCCCATCATTTGCTCCTTCTGCTCTCAAAGGAGCCAGAAGAGCCAGGATGGGATTAGAGAGTAGTCTGTGTAACCAGACATAGTTGATATCAGACTTGAGTTGTGTCCATGCAATTCTCAGCTTAGTAACTCGTCTACTCACAGGACAGGGGAGGTGGGAAACAAACAGCCTGCAATATGAATGAATTATCAAATGAATTAAGAAGTTGCACCCTTCAGTCCGCATTTAAAGCCAAACTGATATTCAAAGAAACTCATATAAAGATAGCTTTGTTTTAATACCCATATGTGTGTGTTATTAGTGATTAAATCACAAATCCCCCAAATGTTCGGGCCAAACATTTGGAGAATTTCACTGATAATCATTAATTACTCCAAATATGGATCATTTGAGGGCAAATAACTTTCAGCAAGTTTCTAAAATGGGCAATACATGAATTTAAGACCATTGGCGAGAAGATTGCTCACGATCACCTTTTGAAGGCTTTTTGTCTTCCCAGTACAGTATATGCCATTTAATATTGTCATTTCCAAATTAAACTGTGTGTATTAACAAGGCTATTGATTGTGCATGTTTATCAATAATTGTTGTATTTGTTTGTCCAGTACACAATACTCTCTGATCACATTCAATAGAGCAATCAATCAATAATTTTGGTTTTATTTCAATGAAGGGAATTTTGCTTTGAGATTTATTTTGCATTATTATGTTATCATATTCAAAACCCCTCACCACTGCAATATAGGAATTGTGTTTTTAATCACTTCAAGTCCTATACATACAGTATTCACAATCATATCTTGAAATAACGTTTCATTTGATACACCCCTGTGCACTTTCTAAATGAAATGGATGACAGCTAATTAGATCGAGACTTGTTCCTCAATTACTTTGCAATATGAAATCTTCATCTAATCACAGCCAAAGACCTGACCTATGCCCTTAAGAACCAGTGAAGACAAAACAGGCTTATTTGCAGATTGGCTATGTGGCTCTAACAGCCTTGCCCTTATCTAAGGTCATCTGTCTAGCCCAATCATCAAACAATTATTACACAATCTTGTCTCTCCCTCCCACTCATGTAACCCTCCCTGTCTGTCTCTCTCTCCTTACCCCCCCCCCCCCTATAATCTCACTGTATCACTCACCATCACCTCTGTTCTTCTCTTTCACTCTCTCTCTCTCTCTCTCTCTCTCTCTCTCTCTCTCTCTCTCTCTCTCTCTCCCTTTCTTTATCTCTCTGTTTGTCTAGCTACCTGTGCTATAGGTCTGTCAAGTTTTGTACCTCTCATCTGTTCTCTGCTCCTCTCTCGTCCATCCCCATCTCTCTTATCTCTTTCCATCTCGGTCTCACCCCCCCCCCTCTACTCCTCACCGCCCCCCCCCCCCCCCTTCTCTCTCTCTCTCTCTTCCTCAACACTCCCTCCCCCTCCACCTCACCTCTTTCCATCTCTCTCCACGTAATCATTCGCCGCTGTCATCACCATTTTCATCACAAGCCTCAATCCACTTCTTACTTGTAAAGTGAAATCATGCGTCTGATATCTACACAACAACTAGAGCGGCATTAGATTTTTATCATATTTTTACCACTAGCATACAGTAGGGTACAGCACGTTGAGCAAATGGCTACAGCTGTGCTCATGCAGTGTTTGTATATTACACAATATCCATGGCGATATTACACACTGCAAACATGCTATGCAAGTCAGTCCACAGGTTATGTCATGTACTATATGCAGAGGATTTTAATGGAAACTCTGATACTGATCTTTGCGTACCATAAATAACACTATATTTACTTAGCCTCAAATAATCCGTTTTGACCTAATCTAAGCTACCTGAAATAGCTCCACTTGTCTGTATATATTCAAACCATACAGGTAGCTGATTGAGCATAAAATCAAGCAACCGCCCACATCATAATTACATCATTCACATGAGGACATTATGGTATTACAATGTTAAATGCCTCAGGGTTTCAACATCACAACTTAAACTTGTGTGAAATACTGTGATGTTGGAGCACCTTGAAACATAACCTTATTTGGTACAAGTAAAGAGCACTTCATCAGAGGCTCATACCTACTCACTTAATTTAGTGCAGTTCATCAAAGATTGTGCTATTGCTAGGCAACCACTCTCTTCATGAATATGATGTGAGCCAGGTTGCTTTTAGTGTAAAAGGAGGCTGCGTTTGCAAGATTTTGTGTTTGGAAACTGTGTTTTAGTTTAGGCTAGAAACATGGTTTCATCGATCGAGCCATTGCTGGTATCCCAAAATCAAACTAGAATGGAACCCTCTGGTCATAGCAGAATAGCACTCCATTGGTTACAGGGCCAGTACTTGTCACCACTTCTACTCCTCCTTACTTTTAATGGTACAGTATTCAAAAAAAAAATACACAATTTTTATTCTGCACACCTTTCATACCCTCTACTCCCGAGACAGAACACAATGAGACACCTTAAAAGGCAAACACGAATGGAAGAGACTTTCTAAATATCCCAAGCCTGCCTTGCATTCACAGTAGCTTTCCATCATGTCCTCACCAACATGCATTCTGCAACACCTTGATATCTATTAGTCATTAGACATAACACAGTGAGATACATTAAAAGGTTAATATCATGCAGGGTTTTTTTTAAACCTTAAGAGAATATTATTTTTAAAAATCCTCAATACTACCTTGCATGCACCCCCCCCCCCCCCCCCCCCCCCGCCTCTCTTTTTCTTAGTGGCACAGTATTTTAGAAACAAATGTCCCCATCTTTATTCTGCGCATCCTTGATATTCAAAACATTAGTCCTTTAATAGACAGAACACAATGAGACAGTATTCCCAGTAGTGTTCCATCATGTCCTCACCTAGGGACATCCATGAATCACCCCCCCCCCCCCCCCCCACCCCCTCTCCCCCTTCTCACCCCTCCCAGGCTGGTAGAGAGGTGCTAAGCCAGGCACCTAATGACCCAGTGTTATCTAGTCTCTTAACACCTCACCCTCATTATACACACAATCTCCTGTCGTCTTCACACTCCGCTGGGCTCCTATGGCTGGGATGGCCCCTAAGGCTTTCTTCAAGGTGTCTTGCTCACTAGGCTCTCATTGTCATGTGATTTAAAGAAGACCCATTTGCAAAAGTCATGAATCAGCAGCAGACATGAATAAAGTACACATTAATGATAATGTATGAAATCTCAATTATAGCTTAACAGACTTTTCTAAGAATAATGAAAAATTAGCCTTGCCAATGTTCGAAACACACTGTTCTGTAACAACCTTGGTTAAAATTTATATACCACAATGCAAAGTGTACTGGTCAACAGATAACTGCGGTGTGAAAAGCCGTAATGTGCGCTATATTGTGTATTGTGGTCTCCGGTCTCTAAGCTACACGACCCGCTAGTTACGGGACAACCCATCCAAAACCTCCTCAAAATCTAGGGATCAACATAATTCATATAAATATCATATTAACTCCAACATTCATTTGCTTTTGAAAAATAAGCAGAACCTGAGAGTTAAATGCTTTTTTCCATTTGACTGTTACACTCAATATCCACATTAGTGGGTACACAAAGCAAGAGAAGACCTTATAATCTAGAGATATGGACATCTTCCCATATAAGGACGTGTGTTATTTTGAGGCGGAGAGCCGGAGTGTTGTCTCAGACTTCCCATGGTGCAGCAGGTGTGGCTCTCCCTCTCGGCCTGACTCACAAATTTGACTGAAATTGTGGAAAATTGGACAGCATGACCTCAACATTCATTCAGACGTTTTTTTGTTTTCTCTCCTCTTCTCCCTCGATCATTCTCTGCCTTACTTCATGCCACCTCTCTTTCTCTCTTTCTCATTTTTCTTCTATCTCACCCTCTCTCTCAATCTCTCTCACTCTCTCTCTCTCTTTCCCTCTCTCTGTCTCTCTGCCTTTCTGTCTCTCTTCCTTCTCTCTCTTTCCCTTGAGACTCTCTGTCAAAATCACAGGCCCCATCAGCTCGAGATTTGATCAAAAAAACTAAAACTTTTTAGGCCAAATGACCACTTAAACTGCCAAGCTTCTCTTGTATGTTTGTTTAATAGCGAGTTGAGTTTCAGCTGGGCTTAAAATATTTTGTACAAACATTGTAAGTTTGTTACCACTGGTTCTTGCTCAGAAGAAAACCATTCTTCAAATAGGAAATGAAATATATTGAACTTAGATTAATCAATGTGCTTGTACTCCTTGTCAAATGTTGCAGTTATATCCCTAACTAATTCAATGTTAGGTTTCCTGCAATAGTATGAATCATTTTTGTTCCCTTAACGGAATGATTTCCATTCACTCAATGTAAAATGTGTGTAACTTCGAGGAGAAATGAGTTGTGTTGTATTTTCTAACTGATGTGTGTAATTAAGAATACAATGTAAAGAATCAAGCATGCTACAGTACACAGAGTCCACACAATTGATATTATCATTGACAATACAAGCTTTTTTTCCTTTTCTTCACACTCTACTGAAAAGGAAAAATAACAGCCAGTGATATACAGGACACTGTCTGTCTCAAACTTTAAAGGGATTCTTTAACATCATTCTAGAAAAAAATTGTCAATAAATGCCTACAAATTAGAAAAAATGATAGGGCAACGTTTGATGTCAATCAATTAAATGAAATAAGAATTGGGGAAGATATTAAATGTGTAAAATTGGTATCGCTAGTATTCATCCATAATTCATTCCAAATGGTTACTGCAAGCTGCCTATGGGAAGGCACACTACGCTACAGCTCAAAGGAATTGGCATAGGGAAAGGGAAGGGGAAGAAAGGGAAGGAGCCACAGTTTTAAAACGCGGTAAATTTTGTCCAGTTCAGCATGAAACATGATGCGTTTTAGGCTAAAGCATCATGTTTCATGCTGAACTGGACAAAATATACCGCGGTTTAAAACTGAGGCTCCTTCCCTTTCCCTTTCCCTATGCCGATTCCTTTGGGCTGGAGTGTAGGTCTTGTTCCTTTTTCTCAAACTAACATTTTTCACTGGAGACATTTCTCGGACTTTAATTTGCCAGCCAAACAGTGTGAACTAATGCGTGTTACCATCCAACCACTTCACACTTGGGCCATCGTCTTAACAGGCTTTCTGACAAAACAGCTCCTCCGTGAAATTCGCCACATTGATTCCTCACCCGAATGCGTCCAAGGACCTGCCAGCTGTAGCGGAAAAGATCGTCCTCAATGAAAAATAAATTGAATTCGCTGATAGGTTTATTTTCTTGTGATATGGGAACGGACATTATGTCATCACTCGGCACCTAATCATAAACAGGGAGATTTATTTTTCCTTGTATTTCTTTCTTTTTACTCTGGCTATGCAGGGATGATGGGCAGAATATTACTTTTAGATGAAGCTGCAAAAACAAGGTTGTTATGGAAATAATAGGCTGACGTTGATCAAACAGATACTATTACGTAAAGTGCATGAAAATTTAAGCAGGTTTTCTTCAGTTTGATCAAATTCTGAGAAATTATACTCGTATCACATAACGAGGATTACCGCTACACTAGTTTCTACTTTCATGAACGCAAATTTGTCATTGTTTTATCTTTTCTTGCTGCTTAATGCAGCAATTGATTACTTAAAACCAATAACTACATACATGTATATGGTGGTAAAATAGCAGGAACAAACATGATAACCACAATAGTTCTGTCGTTGCACTTTGCAATCTAGGGATTGTATTGACTATCATTAATCTACATTTTGTGTGCTCCTTTCTTTTCATCAGTCTGCAATTGTTGCCCTGGTCTGATCTTAAGCACAGAGATCAATAAAATTTAAATGAAGAAAGAAATTATTCTCTCCATCACAGCAAGCAGAAAGTAAAGATGGTGGTGGAGGTAGAAAGAGAATGAGAGTGAGACAGAGTGTGGAGGAGTGAGGAGGAGAAGGGGAGAAGGGAGAGTAGGGGCTGAGTAAGAGAGACAGATAGACAGGGAGAGAGGGGAAAGAGGGAGAGGGAGATATGAGAAGAGAGAACAAAAGAGAGAGAGAATGATAGATAAATAGAAAGAGAGGAAGGAGGTTAGAGAGGGAAGAAGAGTGAGAAAGAGAATGAAGGAGCGAGGGGGGAGGAGAGAGAGAAGGGGAGGAGGGATAAAGAGAGATGGAAAGGGAAGAAGAGAGGGATAGACATAGAGAATGAGGGGGGGGGGGTAAGAGGGATGGAGAGGAAAGAAGAGACAGAGAAAGAGAGAGAGAGAGTGAGACCATGATGACCAGGTTGTTTCTCCTATATGACACTGGTGTGCACCATCCCATTGATAATCATGTCAATACTCCTGGCAGATCTTCAAAGAGAGGACAAAAAAAAAGCCTCCAATCAAAAAGCTGCTGCTGACAACTCGCCATGGCACAGTTTGTGTCAAGCAAACACAGCAGCATCAAATATTGCACTTCCTTTGTTTTTCCATCCATTTTTTTCTTTACCTCGGAGAGAGAGGGAACGTGACATGATGTGGTTTTCTGGTCACAAGGCTCCAATATTTTGAGTGTTTCGTTTGAGTTTGGAAGTGATTCAGAATGGAAAGGGAGTGTCCTTTTCTTCTTGCTGTTTCCTCATGGTTAATGCTAAAACAGCTCAGTATATATGCTGTTTATCTTAAACGTTTCATCAACTTTTGTGTTTTAGTCTGTTTCCAGACCCTAATAAAATTACTAAGTACAAACAATGAGTTGTACTTTCTCTACTTTGTATATCAACTGCAGTTAGAGGTGCCAGCCTATCTCAATTTGCATAAGGACAGCTAAAACGATAACAATTAACTCTAATTCCTTCATGGAAAGTTTTATGAAAGAGAGGTGAACAATAAAGTGACTAGTTTTATGAGTACTAAACTAGACTAGACTTTTTTCAGTTTGGCTTAGTAATGCCTAAAAGCCTAGAAACCAAGGCTAACACAGATGTGCACTAAAGACCGACCATCCATCATTACAGCAGCTAGCAGGGATGCGCAATACCCATGATGCATTGCACTGGTTGGGTGGACCCGCAATGGCTGCGTGCCGTCTTCAGCGCGACAAGCATTACTGACTGGTCAACAAGTGACGGCTTTGATGAAGACACACGGTAACAGCCACAGGTGACATTTATCAGACCAGACACAAGTGACAGCAACAGATAATTTGTCTATGTGGTATTCATGTCATGTTCTAAAAGCTTTCACAATTTGAGGTTTTCCTCACCTACGACATCTCTCTCTCTCTCTCTCTCTCTCTCTCTCTCTCTCTCCCTCTCTCTATCTCTCTCTCTCTCTTTCACTCTTTCTATCTCCATCTCTCTTTATCTTTTTTTTCTCTCTCTCTCTTTCTATCTCTCTCTCTCTCACTCTCTCTATCTCCATCTCTCTCACTCCATCTCTCTCACTCTCTCTCTCTCTCACAATCTCTCTCTCCATCTCTCTTTTCTCTATCTCTCTCTCTCTCTCTCTCTCTCTCTCACTTTCACTTTCATTGCTACTCTCTCCATCTTTTTCACTCTACAACTCTCGCTATCTGTATTACCCATATTTCTATCTTTCTTACATTGCAATGTCTTGTATGTGCACATGCATTTATGGAAAAATATATCTTGCATACATTGCGTGTTTGTCTCTTTTTTTATGACAAATAGTTTTCATATGTGAGGTCATCTTGACCAGCTGCTTAGCCTTTGAGGGCCAATAACTATTATTTTTTTTTTTTATTGTTTTGTATATGTTTGGGGCTAGAGAGACAGCTACAGTAGAGACAGTTGGAGGGAGTAGATAAAGAGACAGAGAGAGTTTCAGTGCATATAATTAGTGTTTTGAGAAGCTCACTGGAAACTTTCTTACCAAGTTGCATTGGTAATATATAGCAGTATCATCATGATAACGGTATATGAACAGAGCTAGAAAGAGTTGGAGGAAGTACAGAGATAGACAGTGGGAGAAGAGGGAGGGTGGTCCATCCCATGGGGTTCCCACATGAGACAAGAGATCTGTTGACATTGACCTCCAGACAGCTTGATACCAGGGCGTGTCCTCTCTCTCCTTTCTCACTGGACACCAACTCCAATGGCAACAGGTGTGTTTACACTGTACCAAAACATATATCTCTTGTCAAATAAACAATTTCCCACGAGAATGTATGAACAGCAACATTTTTTTCCTTAATAGAACCATCACAAAGAAAGGCACTTTTCATCATACAAGCACATGTACTTCCTGACGACTGTATGAGGAAATTGGTCGACATAAACTCCTGTTCCCAAACATGATGCAAACAATGTTCAACAAAAGAACTTCAGACAAGTTTGAAATGTGTGAGCCAAAGTGTTTTTCAATGCATGCATCCACAAATTAAACATACAGCAATATTAACGTCAAGAATAACCTATTGCACACCTTATGCAATTTTGCACAAACAGTGTAAGGAGTGCACGTCTTAACTTCAAACAGAAGATAGATGTTCAGCGGCTTACAACCGATTGATCGCGCAGTTAGAACAGGCCTTGATATATTTGTATATGTGGGAGGAAGGTCACAGGCATGGTAGGTTATGGGCTTGGTAGGTTATGGCCAACCTCTACATCTCTCTAGGAGTGGGTAATAGGATATGACCTCCTCCCACGCCAGAAAGACATGTGAGCATCCGATCTATGATATATACTCAGCCAGTAGCCTGAAGCCGGGCTGCATGACATTTCTTATCCAATTTGTACAATCACAAATACTATGGACTATGACAGGTCTGGCTGCAGAAGACATATTGAGTTATAATCCTTTTTCATCCCGGATTGAAGGGACAGAATGTTCTAGTCAATTATCAAGAGATACTAGAATCCATGATCTATGACTTTATATTCACATAGACTCTATACACCACATCATTGGAGATTTGGGTTTCTAGAAACTGTTAAAAGCAAATCATCTTTACATTATTTGCTTCAATATTTGCTTTAGAAACATGCAATCTCCACTGAATGCTGAGGCTATGCGGGGTACGCGATGACACTTAGGCTTAACAAATACTGCACATACACGCTATATGAATTGCGCTTCAGTTATTTGTACAATGTACATTTGTACGTTAAGCGATGAATCCTCTGGACGTTGTTACTACATGTACAATGTATGTTCGACTCAATGTGCAATATTTGTGTTCAAGTGCACATACAGGTACACAAAGACAGGTTGAAGGAGGTAGCCAATGGCTGATGCTTTTTCAAGTCACATGTCTATAATGTTTACCATCCCCACCTACAGTGCAATATTAAAGAGGGCATCATCTGAATGCTGACAACTTTTCACGATTTTGAGTACAACCTTTCATGCCTAGACCTATCCTTTAAACAGTTGTGAGTGAGTTGTGGTGACGCAGCGCAAAGTGAGGGTATAAAATGATGCCTACTAACCCCACATGCAGTGCAATAAGTGGGCATTATCCAAATACAGATGGTTTAAAAATGATATGGCATGCACAAGACGCATGTGCAGTAAGCAAATAATCAACGTTAGTGAAGGTGATAGTTCGTCTCATTGCCTGAAACCAAAAGTTGATTATTTGCTTTATATTCCACATATGAAACAAACTATCTGTACCAAAAATGACAATTTGCCGTACAAAAGCAATGTATACTTCTCTACTTAACCCCGTGCCGCTGCCAAGGGGAACACGCATTAGGACGCGTTAGTCAATTGATAGTCTAAGTGTAACGCACTTTTATTTCGCGCGCACTCAAAATATTGATCACACGTACGGTTAGGACTGTGAGAATTGAAGAGATCAGCAAAACCAAAAAGCACTATCACCTAGAGTGTAACGAACTTTTCTTCTCAGGTGATCAGATGGCCAAAACTACGCTTTATCATGTGATCAACTCTTGACCAATCACATGGCAACATTCTTAGTATGTGGAATATAACATACTACACTCCAGCTCAAAGGAATTGGCATACGGAAAGGGAAAGGGGAGAAAGGGAAGGAACCGCAGTTTTAAACCGCAGTATATTTTATCCAGTTCAGCATGAAACACGATGCCTTTGCCTAAAAAGCACCATGTTTCCTGCTGAACTGGACAAAATATACCGCGGCTTAAAACTGCGGCTCCTTCCCTTTCTTCCCTTTCCCTTTCCCTATACCACTTCCTTTGAGCTGGAGTGTATATAGTGGACTGAACATCAAATTTGCACTCTTCACAATCACTATCCAAACCTCATGATACAAGAAATGTAACAATAACCACCTCGACTTTGAAATGAAAACATAGTTCTTATTTCAGGACCATCCCATCCCTGAAGCTGTTTGTAAGATCTATGTGACTGCACTTTTCTGTCTTGAACTCAAGACACCTGAGCGAAGATGGTTGGTGAGATTGGACATTGGACAAGTGGTTATACAATGCATTGCCATAGGGTTTAGTCTCATTTTATCCCATAAGATTTTTCACAATCTGGTTCCAAGCAGCACAAGCAGCCGCTAACTATGTAGGAATTATTTTCATGGTTCAGCATTAAGACAAAAGTTAGAGAAGATTATGGGCTAAGAATAAATGTTTGAAGGATTTGGAACCACAACTAAAATTTAGAAGGTAGTTAAAAGGTGATGGTAGTTCACAAATTCAATGCACATGTACTTAATCTGAAGGTCTTTCTTTGACAAGAGAAAAATCAAAATTATGAAATAAATCATCAACTGCTTGGAAACAAATGAACATTGTTGCTTGGTTTTCAGTGTATACAAACTCCAAACAAAATGTTGTTATTCCTTGAGGACCAAACCCAAAGCACTTTTCAGATCCTTTTATTTAATATTACAGTAGGCTTCCCAGTTTCCACACATAGACTCTTACTAGATGTGGCAAGCTTAACAACAGACAGCCTAATCCAGCTTATCCCCTAATGTGACTCAATACAAGTGAACACGCTAATATGGGTTGATCCCTTAATCCTAATGTGATCAATAAAACAGGGTTTGTCAAATCACCCCTTTTAGAGGTATAAACGGTCTCTTTTAGGTAGATCAGTGGTCTCAAGAGTGTACTAATCCTCTCCACTAGATGTTTTAAATCCCTCACAGAGAAATGCTGTATGGAATGTTATACTGAATGTTTCAAGAGGCATGTAACACTAACAAGTTGAATCAAATAAAAGCAGCAAGATAAAAAAATATAGATTTGAGAAATTTGTATAAAACTGACCAAATGTATGCTGTAAAATCTAAATTTTTATGTGAATCATCCACACTTGTATGCACTGCCATGACCCATAAAAGATGAATCATACTTTAATTTCCACATATTTCTACCTTGTGTAAACAGATCAAAACTGGCTAATACCCTATAAGCCCTTATCTCTCTTATAGATCTATCACAATAATACCATACATCAGACCAATAAACAACATGCAAATATGGAATTTGTTCCCCAGATACAGTAGATAATTGCTAGGTAGGGTAAGGTCCATCACGCATTCCACACAGGAATCATGTACTTACAACCTCCATAAAGCACTTATCATTCATTGATCTGTTATTGATGTTACACTGCAGCAGTACGGTTGCATGCTTTGCTCTTGGGCCGGACAGTTTAAGCATGGACTGTCTTACTTGTTAATGAATTGATAGTCAAAGTACATTATTATAGTTGTAATCAATTTGGTATAATGATGTGAATGTATTTAATCTCTTACATGCATGTATTGTAAGATTTGGGGGGTTAAGAAACATTTTATTCCCATTCATGTTTCAAACAACCCTGACCCTGGCCTGATGTTTGGTAGACAATAAATGCTAATCTCTTTTATAATAATACCTCACATTTTTTCCTGATGAGGTAAGATGAGGGAACTCATGGTTTGCTAATAATTCTTGATTCTTGATAATTCTTGATCCTGTGTACTAATATCACATAGTAGTAATGAAATGAAGTGAATACATCCATATGCTTACAACCAAGGAGAAAACCTTGTGTGTATCAAGGTCCAGCACCATTACATGTGTAACAACCCAAACCTTTGCTAAATGCTCGTGTTCAGAACAATCTCTCACGATCATCAATTCATAATTCACTGTCTCACGTTTGTACTTATATAAGGTAATATACAACAAACCCTTCAGGGAAAATGTAAGAGTTATTATTATCTCAATGAGATTCAGCAGACATCAATCATAAAGCTTTTTACATTTTTTAAATTTAAATCATCAATCATAAAGCTTTTGCAATCATCTTGCATTTCAAACAAATGTAAATTCTTGATGCAGAATCACTCTATTGGCATTCATGTAACCCACCATAACCCTTCCCTTATGCTTGGGATGTGATATATCTCCATCTCTGGCAATCATACCACACATTTGTACTGATGAGGTAAGATAGGGGAGCTCATTAGGGTAATGTAAGAGATTTGATTCTAAGGCAGACGTAAAATGTCACAACGCATCCTCAGCTACGCCCAGATCCACGCAAACACCAATCTCCCAGGGGCAGCTTACACAGAGAGCTCCCTCACCATAAGCATAGGCAGGGGCAACTAGTAACAGGACACACACATTGGTACTGTGCTTGTTTTCTTTTGTTGTATTGTAATGGTGGGGAGAAAGTAAAAAAAATAAATCATCAGTGATATCAATATATTAAGCTCGGTAGTGATTTCATTTTGCCACTAATTATTTCAACTTCATGATGCCTACAGTTATTTTGTTAGTTTGTCAACCAAGCAATGATACTGATAACACCAAAGATGTAATGTAGTTGAGTTAATTGTCCAAATAACCACATTACAGCCACTCCAATCAACAAGAGTCTCCATAGACCACAAACTGACACAGATAACTGTGTAATTTGCACAGTAAAACAAAGCTAGATTTAACATATTTTATGAAATATATTAGAACCCCAAGGTAGAATTCAAGAGAATCATGATGCAAACGCATCAAATGTTTTGTTCGTAAAATGTAATTTTCCTACACACTATACTGGTACTCGCAAGTGCAAGACACAAAAACAACGATGCAATAACCTCTGCCACTATATCTCTCCTCAACTCACCCTTAACCTATCCAAGCTGACAATTCATCTCTAGCCTTACAGAGGGTTCATGATTAAATATGATGCAGCCATCAATCTCCCCTTGCCTCCCTATACCAGATACCACCCCCCCCCCCCCCCCCCCCACTCACACTCATCTGCCTTACCCCGCATCCCAACTTCTTAAACACAACCTCTTCTAGCTCCTTAGAGTAAAATAGACCGTCATTACACTGGACACTGGATGGTCACCCTTTCTGCCCTTTCTACCCTGCACCTTTCTCTGCACCATGCCACCATGCCCTTGCCTCCCTATACCAGATACCACCCCCCCCCCCCCCCCCCACTCACACTCATCTGCCTTACCCCGCATCCCAACTTCTTAAACACAACCTCTTCTAGCTCCTTAGAGTAAAATAGACCGTCATTACACTGGACACTGGATGGTCACCCTTTCTGCCCTTTCTACCCTTCTCTGCACCATGCCACTGGGTTAGTTGGGGTGGTGGTGGAAATCAAGTCAGAATACCCCCCCCCCCCCCCCCCCGAATCCACCCACTCCCCCATTCATCCTCTCATCTCTCCCCATCATACCACACCCCATCCCAACCCTCATATAGGAACATTTCCTTCACCATAGCATAGCCCCGGGGTGGGCTGCAAATGCCAACAAAGCCTGCATCAACCCCCATATTTAATCAACTTGCCATCCATCTTAAATCTGTAACATGGACCTCACTGGCAGGCTACACAATATCCATGACACTATACAAACACACAGAGCTGCAGCTACCCAGGCCCTCCCATCTAGGCATCATAAGGGGTGTCTTCATTAGACCGATGTGGGCGAAATAGCGAGCTTGTTCTGATCGGGTTAGCTAGCCAGATCACGAAATAGCTAGCTATTTGCATCTTCTTGAGCCAGATCAGGCAAAATAGCTCGATATTTGGTCGAGAAAATTTCCCAAGAATGGTAACTACTATGGTAACTAACAACTGCCAATGAAATTCAAGTTGCCATTGGTAGCAAAGTTACCATCAATGGTAAGTTTTATGAAACAGGGCCCTGGTGTCCTCTGAGAGCAATGCAGTCAATCACAGGAAACATCCTGATCATACGTGCAGCGCTTGTATTACCATTTAGATCACATTTTTCATGTTGCTAAAACAAAACATAGTTGTTCTACAAACAGAAGGGGAAACCAATCTACATGTTTTCATGTATACCCCCACCCCCCCCCCCCCCTACCCCCTTAAATCATGAAAACATGTTTGTAATGTGAAGTATATATTGTTGTTCATAGTACTCTTTCTTCATAATCTTGGTCCAATAGGCCGTGCGCGAGTCCCAACGGAGAATCTTCGCGAGTTTGTGATCGTTATTACAAGTGTAAACAGCACCAGTTTTAATTGCACAGATCAGCGGTCACTCTCTACCTCTGCCTCTTCCTCTCTCCCTTCCCCCTCACACACGGCCAACACACGCCGGCCAGTGGACATCTTATAATATGAACCACAAATATTATGAGCAAACACAAAATTAAATTAAAATTTGGCTACGGCTACATGATGGATCAGGGACTATTAGATTAGAAATGAATTAAATTCCACACCATTTCCCGAGCCTCAGCTTTTGTTCAGTCTTTGCACAAACAGTATACGCTCTTAAACAGCGCAGCCCATCTTTAACAAACAGTACCTCCATTTATTGACAAAGAAGTCATATTTAACATTCATACATAATATCTAACAATATATTTTTGCCTTTCTTGGTTAAATTGCCTTTACTAATTTTTCTTCATTTTTATTTACAAACTTTTAGTGTGCCACATAATGTGCCTTTTTCACAATACACACAAATCCCACAGAGCAGCAGTTTATCTGGCACTTAAAGGGGTAAAACACTTCCTGTCTAAAAGAGATACACAACACTCCACAAGCCGCATTTCTTATTAAAGCTTGATGCATTTCTTTGTACATCTCTTCGTTCTTTACAGGATTCTACTGTATGACAGCGCGCATCTCCCTCGCATAGAGCCTTTTTCTTGCAGCTTGCACACAGAGCCACAACAGACACACAGTGAATTTCCTCCCTCGGCTACAAGTAACCATGGCAACCTACTAATGGCTTTCCTCTCCTGACTCACATGCTAGCCAGCCGCAAGAAGAAGAAAAGAGAGAGAAAGGTCGCCTGGCTGGTCACTGTAGTCATGTAGTGGTGCATGGATGGATCAATGGTGGCCGGTTTTAGCTCGCACCCTGACTGCTGATCAGAGCGGCTGGACTGAACTTTACGTGTTCTGAGGCGGACAGGGAAAGCACATAGTAACGGCCAAGTAATCAGCATGGCCTTTACTAACACCTCTCATTCTATTTTAAATAAGGGTATAACTTGGATGATGGTTTATACGTCATATGAGTATTCATAGTTCATGAAACACATAATGATGACATGTATTTTTTACAAATAATTTTAAGTAAATCACATTGTACTTTTTAAATTTTAATCATAGCTCAGATGTTCATGCCAGTATTACATACTCCAATAAACTCGCAGAAGATAGTTGTGTTTACATCTTATGTTTTTACCTTGTAGATTGTCACAATTTGGCCATGCGGTTGTAAAGATAAACCTTGAATTGAATTGAATTGAATTGATTAAGTCAAGGAGAAAGGCAGTACAAATGAGGTACCCAACTTAAATAACAATTATTGAGAAACTATGTGTGTGTTTCTTAATTGGTATCATTTTTGGTAAACCATGAGAGTGAAGTTTTTATAATCAATACCCATTATGAGTTTAAGAATGTTTGTATTCAGATCAATATTTTCTGTGCATCAAACCATCCCATTTGGTACATGTATGTGAGCACACTACAATTATCATGATAACTACCTCAACCCCAACTGCCATTTTGACATCACTTCTTCGTCTTTTGACAAATTTGTGGACATGATGCAATTTACATACATACACACCCAGTCTCCCTTGATGCAGACTATGTATTGTCATTTGTCAATTCACTCATCAGATGCCACAAAAAAGGAATTGATTTAAGGTAGGAGTCAACATTACATTGGTAAATATATTACATTCCCTTCAGTCAAGTGCTATGGTGTTTTGTTTAATACCAGCAATTGAACATTGATCTTATGTCAATGTCTCTTTCCAAATATGAGCATGCAATGTGACTTACAATAAGAAAAACGACCGACTCAGATGCTGAAAGCATAGCTTTGTGTAGTGAATGATTGATTACTGAAACAACAATTAGAGATGGGTTGGTCATTGTATACCTCTGTCGTCATGCATCACATACTTCACATCAATCTATTGTGCACGTTGTACGCATGTCTACTCGCGTACCGCACACATTACCATACTTGTTTCAGAATCACCATCGCTTTACAACCTTTAAGTTAAAACATGTCAGTCGCTGTGGCACTCTGGCTCTAGGATCATAGCACATGACTTCTAAATATAGCGTATTTCACCCGCCATGTGAGCGGTTTTAAAGTTTACTCACTTTGAACCGGGGCAAGATCTGGACATGATGCGCAGACACTTCGTCTACCGAGCTGTGACATTATTCCAAATTCTCTCTGCTTTTTTCTGTTTTATTCCCCGCTTTATAATCCACAGGAGATCAGCATACATGTATACAATGACTGGATACACCTGCCTCAATGCACGCTGAGAGCTGATCAAAAACTCAAGTCACACAAGTCAATGCCAAGTGCTAAGATATTATGTTACATATCTTTTTAGATATTTTTTCCGATATGCACTTAAATACCTCCATGTACGCCAATATGCTGTTTACTTCATTAAACATTAACTTACCCCACTCGTCAATATCAACCTTTGACCATCACCGTTTCAAGCACTTTTGTTGGCATTGGACATTCTTTAGTGCTGTGTTTGCTCACATGTAACAAGAAGATTGGATTATTATCTATCAATTTATGATATCATATCAAAATACTGAGCAATAATAGGCTGATAAAAATATCTACTCCCTTCTCTTTCTTATCCACCACCTCCTTTTACTTCTTGTAGTTTTTCCATCCTCTAAACTCTCCATTTCTTATTTCCTCACTTTGACATTTTCCTTCTCTTCCTGTGTGATCAGCATCTTTTCCTTTTCTTCCTTCTTTGTTCCCACATCTTTTTTTTCTTCATAATTTCATCTACTTATTTATATCTTCTTTTCTCTATCTTTCTCTTTTCCATCTCAACTTCTGATCTAGATATTTTGGGGCTAGACACATGCAAATACTGGTGGTTTCACAACTCATCCACCTTTGTTCTGTTGTAACCACAGTCGACTTCTGCAGCAGTTCTTGCTTCCAATTTGATTTCTTTTGTTTGCAGGCTTATTCTCTATCCTTATTCTAATTGGTACATGTAGTACGTACTTGGTGTATTGATTATTTCTGCTTGAGCAAAAACTGTGAATGCATCAGTAACATCAGTAATAGCTGCCAATATGTCAATAATATGTAGAAATCCTTTAAAACAGACTTAGTTAATCCCATAAACCAGACTGACAGTGACGAACACTATCATATGTTACATTCATTACTTGGACAGTAGCTCACAGTCCAAACAAAGTTACATTTCAGGAGAGGCTAAAGTCCTCACAGGGACATGACATTTAAACAATTTTATCCCATTATCTGTGATAGAAGGGACAATTACGGGCAATGTTTGAGCCCTTGTTGACCTATTAAGAACTACTACCGTACTGGTGTACTGGTCAGTCTATTAGAGGCTATTTAAGAATTTATGCTGAACCCAACAAGATTACACAGATTACACTAAATGAAGACTTCATTATCTAGTGGATTAACACATAACTAGTATCATAACACAGTGTCAACCTTGGAGATCTCTCTCACACATACCCTGTTCCTCTTGCAATATATCCACCTTTTGTCTTCCTGTTTCAATTGCTCTCTCACTCTCCCTCATCATCTCTTCTTCCCCCTCTCTATATTTTTCCCCATTTTCCCCTCTGCTGTTTTCCTCCCATTTCCTCCGATCATTCATTCCTTCCTCACAATTTCCTTCATTTCTATGGCCATAATCATTCTACAGACATACCGCTGTAACTTCAGATTTATCAAATTTCCTTTACTTCTCTCCAGTTATCATTACACAGACCATCCCTTTTGTCTTCATCTCTATTCTTCCTTTTCCTTCTCTCAATCTAAAATCTCTTGCTCTTCTTCTTGTCCCCATTTCTACCATAATCAGTCCGTTTACCTTCCTTTGTATCTTCATCTTTATTCTTCCTTGTTCTTTTCTCAATCTCACCACAACTATCCCTCTTCTTCTTGTAACCTCATCTTTAACCCTCCTATTCCTTCTCTCAATCTCTCGATACCCCTTTCCCTCTTCTTCTTGCCCCAATCCCCCGCCCATCTCACGTTGTCCACAAACAGGCAAGGCTACACATGACACCCGTACACATCAAGACCCAATCCTGTCTCTCCTCCCTCTTGTGGTTGTGTTCGCTATGTGGAGCTGCTGCTCCCATTGATTCGGGCTGGTTTAATCTCAAGGCTAATGAACCAATGCAGCTGAGAACGATCAATATCTCCGCAGAAGGTTTCTACATACATCATGGCCTCTACAGATACCGTTCAACACTCTTCATGTTCAACAGCGCTGCAGTGTATGGCCATATGCGTGATCATGACCCATAGCAGTAATATTGTGAGAAAATTGAGACTATCATGACCTTCAACGCGGACAGATTATCATCCTGTCATTTTTAGCAGCTTTTTGTGGGACAGGTCCTCTGTACTTTGTGGTGGAAAATGAACTTCTTTATAGCCTCAAGACTAGCCAGCTTAAATTAATTATTGCTAGTCCCAATACTAAAGCAGATTCACAGGTATTTGGATTAGGCTCTATACAAAATTAATGGTACAATGTACCCCCAAAAATACTTTTAGTTCAATAAGCATGCATCTTATGTGACAAGCTTTATCAGCATTATTTTCAGACCTACCACCATAGGCTAAATGTACTATTTAAAATTCTGAATATTTTCAATTCTATCATTTCATCTTGTAATCTGAGAGAATCATTCATTTCAGATTTCTTCCCTCTTTCATTGATTCAGAAGCATGTTTTGTTTCTTCTGGTAGCGTACATTTTTTGAACAAATAAGGCAGTCAACTATGATTCAGAAACAATCTGCCAGCTGCATTTCCAATGAGGATTTGTCAATAATCACAATTCAATTATGGCAGTTGTTACAGCACAATGGTATGAACAGATGTTGCAGTGGCTCCGTGGATGAAAAGGCGACCATGTTAGAGAACTCCGGAAAACTCTTGAAGGTTGAGTAGAAACTTGACGGTTCGCTACACAACAATGACAAAGTAATCTTCACCCATCGATAACCGATAACTATATAATGGTCGAGTCAAACAATAGACTACACGCTTGTTACATTACTACATGCTTCAATGCCACACTCGTCCCCCTGTCAATAGCAACCCATTCAGCCTACCTTTCGCCTTGCTCGTGCTAGCTTTCGATGGTTTGTTGCTAGCAGCCGGAGCAGGCTCATTGATCGTCGGGATGGGGGGCTGGCCGGAGGACTTCCCCGATGCTGCTGCCGCTGCGGCCGCCTCCTTCGCCGCCTGCTTCGCTGCTTTCGACTTCGACTTCCTTCTCAGAACGGGCATGGTGAAAAATCGTCGTTATTTCCACGCTACTCCAATAAGTAATGTCATGCGACTAAAATCTCCAAAACTGACAGGTGACACGAATGAAATGAGACTGACAACATCTACAAAACAAAATGAGCTGCACGCACGCCGCACACTGAGCTAGCTCATTCATGAGATGTGTGTGCAAACTGAATAGGAATCAGCAGGGCATGCCCAGCTGGCCAGCGCAGCTCACAGATGCGCGAACACAAAACCCCCGGGGTGCTCCAAATCCGCATCGCTAGTGCGGCAAGGCAGCTGCGCGAACATGCAAACATCTATGTTTCAAAGAAAAAAAATAATTTCAAAGTCTTAAGTTTTATTCTATACTTCACACACCTTCATGACCATCACATTGGGTTCACAATAGGCCTAAAAACACAAAGTTGTTTTATGAGACGTCATACTCAATTTGAGATCGGGAAACTCCCTTTCCAGAGCTTTATAAATGACCCTGGGGGTAAACGTTTGCTACCCTGGGCAGGAATGTTGGTGTATTGGTATTTTGACTCCTATCAACTATGTGAAGTGTTCATTAGCAGATCAAACATAAGCCTATGTTGTCATACCTTTTGGTGACTGTTGAACTTGTAACATTCTATGATTTGTTCAAAAACATTTTTTATCAAAACACTTAAAAATGGAAAAGAAAAAAAATATGACTATGGTAATGGTGTTTAATGATGATGATGGTGGAAGTGGTAGTGATGGTGGTGGTTGTGAATTTGTTCTCGTTTGTTATGGTGATGGTGGTGGTGGTGGTGGTGGTGGATGCGGTGGGGGGGATGTAATCAAGGAAGGTTATTTGTGCGGTATGTTAGTAACGAACGAGGAAACAACTTGTGTACTCGTCGTAATTATAGAGGAGTTGATTTAATTAGAGTCGGTTCTATCTTCCATAAATTGACAACCCTCGATCTGGCAATGAGCCTGTTTTTCAGAGAGGCCGTGTCACCATGGACATCGCACAACTATAACAATAATATAGGGCCTTTACCTCATGCCTTGGCATATGAATCAAGCACAAAAATTGTGAAAAACGATAAATGTAAACATCCTAACCTACAAACAAATATACAAGAAGTGTCACAAAGATGGGGTGGTAGCGGTGGTGGTGGTGGTAGTAGCGGGGTACAAGGGGTGGTGGTTATGAGGGGTGGTAGTAAGAAAGAGGAAAATACCATCATCGTTTCCACCAAAAACATCGACATCGCCATTGCCTTCCGCTAACCCATCCTCGTCCAGCCTTGTGGAGGGGAAGGCCGGGTGACAGAACACAAACTCTATCTGGCGACACAGCCTATTCATAAGTTTGACACACGTTGAGTTCATTCTTGTTGACTGTACATGTGTCCCAAATCAAAGAGGACGGATCATTACTCTCACTTATGATGTCTTCGCTTTCACATTTGAAAAATATTATGGTGTATTAGTATTTGTGTAAATAATACAAAAAAGCGAAAAAAGAGAACACCAAACAGAAAGTCCGTGACATACATCATTGTATGATAATCGTATTGAATCATGTGATTTCATTAGAGGGTTTTTCGCCGAGGATGTACCAATAAGCTGGAAAGAATTGGCGGAAGGAAATTTTTCGGAAATGCTTGCGGTTAAAGACATTTCATTCATTTCATTTTTTTAACCATTATAAAAACAAAACAACAAAAATACCAAATATTTACATATAGATATACAATATGTAAATATTTTGTATTTTTGTTGTTTCGTTTTTGATAATGGTTAAATAAATGAAATGAAATGAATACAGTAGTATCTGGCTTACGATTGTGTGCGTGAAATATCAATTATAGATTGTAAAACATATTCTTCATTCCTTTATCATCATCTTCATTGCTATCACCAACATCACCATGACTATCACCACTACCACCACAACCACCACCAATAAGTAGCCTCTGTGGAGATTCAACCTTCACATCATCATCACAATCATCTTCATCTTCGTCACCATCGTCATCACCTCACTCTCTACCTTCTGATCACGATGGGTTCATCATTATTGTAATTTCATAAAACCTCGATATTCTGGCTGCTTGCTAATAATACGTGTTGCTGAATGCACTAAAAGAACTTGCTCTCGTTAGCAAGGTTTCATGAAATCTAATAATCCTGGTTGAAAGTAAATATGACGTAAAATTTTCGTAGATGGCGCTATAAATATTACTTCAGCATCCTGAGCTATCGCGACATGGAGTTTGGCTTACTCGGTTTCGGTAGGTAACAACATGAAGGTGTTGCTTTGTCGGATAAGCAGATAACAAAAGAATACGCGTCGTGTTGTTACCCATTGAAACCGAGTTGGCCAAACTCTGTGCAGGGATGTGGATGGACTGCGCTCGGATGGACTTCTTTTGGAAAAGGGGGAATCAAGCAATTTGCGTCCAGGAATTCGTAGTTAGTGGTCGCTCGGGTCCGGGTTTATGTGAAACTAACTATGTATCACACCTGTCAATCAGCGAGTAACTTCAATTAGAGTTTCAATAATGCATTAAGCTATTGGCAGAAAAAAGATTTGTGGGCTGAAATGTGTGCTGCACAATGCCCATTGTTGTGTTCTGAATACACCTTTTTCCGTACTATAATTCACAACTTTCCCCCTAACTGCGTAGTAACGCGTTATTGCAGTCCACCTGTATCTGGTCATCCAGATTCAATGGATGGAATGCACTTTGAATCTATTAGTTGTTGCTTAAGCTTTGGGGTTCCCAATAATAACTTTTTGCATACGTAAAGAAAATGGTCTATTAAGTGTCTGATACACACAAATTTAAAGCCCCAAATTTGTCCTAAAGTGAAAATATCAAATATTCACATAATTACCTTAAGGAAAGCAATTGATGAAATTTCACAAAACCTGTTTCTAGAAAAAGTTGTTACATTTACAGTCTAAACTGTTGGGTGTAAAGATCAAGAGAAGGGAGTTGAGGGTAGGGCAAATGAGAAGAGGGAAGATACAGGGAGGAGCACGAGCTTAACTAGGATTCAAATTCAGTAGAAGGAAAATGAGAGAAAGAAAATGGGAGCGAGAGAGAAACTAGAGCAATTCGACTGCCACGCAGTCGATAAATATGCCTCCGCCTCTTTGCTATTCTCAGAAAATGTAAATGTTTGGTGGGCAATGTACCATTGCTCCTATGTGAAATGAAAGTATCACATTTTCTTTTTTCAAGTTAAGCTAACTTTTACTTCTTTGACTTCCAATCTAGCCAGTCTGTCTAAATCCATCCTTACATCAAGTTTGTTTAAAATTAGCCAATTTTGGGTGAAGTTTATTGACCTTTGACCTTTCAGGAATTTTACCCAAACTTTACCAGTCTACCTCCATGAAGTGATACATCTCTACACTATGTTTGGTTTGAATTGAATCAATAGTATTGGATTCAATGTGAAAAATATCTATTTGGGGGCAATTTTTAGCCAATTTTGGCAAAGTTCATTGACCTTTGATCCCTGACCTTTGAGAAATTTCACCAAAAATGTCATCAGTCTAGTAGTGATCCATCTTTGCACCATGTTTGGTTGGTATTGCTCCATTGGATTTGGATATATTTTGAAAATTATCACTTTGGGGGCAATTTTTAGCTAATTTTTGGCAAAGTTCATTGACCTTTGACCTTTGAACTCTCAGGAGTTTTACCTAAACTTTCACCAGTCTACCTCCATGAAGTGATACATCTCTGTACCATGTTCAGTTAGAATTGCGACATTGGATTTGGATTTCGGTTTAATGTGAAAAATATCAATTTTTGCAAAGTTCATTGACCTTTGACCTCTGACCTTCCAGGAATTTCACCAACAATGTCACCAGTCTACCCCAAGTAATGATCCATCGTTTCACTATGTTTGGTTGGAATTGCACCATTGGATTTGGATTTATTGTGAAAAATTAAAAGTTTGGGGCAATTTCTAGCCAATTTTGGCAAAGTTCATTAACCTTTGACCTCTGAACTTTCAGGAATTTTACCAAAAATGTCACCAGTCTATCCCCAAGTAGTGATCTATGATTGTACCATGTTTAATGAGAATTGCATCCTTGGATTTGGATTTACTGTGAAAAAGGTCAATTTTTGACAATTTTTCACAAATTTCATTGACCTTTGACCTCTGACCTTTCAGGAATTTTACTAAAAATATCACCAGTCTATTCTCAAGTAGTGATCCATATTTGTACCATGTTTAATGAGAATTGCATCCTTGGATTTGGATTTATTGTGGAAATGGTCATTTATGGGCAATTTTTACAAAGTTCATTGACCTTTGACCTTTGACCTCAATCAGATTTGACCCCAATTTTACACACTTCATTAGTTTTATGCAATACACACATGTACCAAGTTTGAAGCAAATCTGCTTGACGGTTCTCAAGATATTGCCTAAACGGATTCGGGACGGACGGACGTACTGACAGACGGACGTACGGACGGACGTACGGACGGACGGACGTACGGACGGACGGACAGACGGACGGACGGACGGACAACCCGAAAACATAATGCCTCCGGCCACTTCGTGGCGGAGGCATAAAAAATCTGGAGGCTGTTGAAAGAGAGTCAGAAGGATCTGCCACCACCATGCATGAAGCTATAGGCAGAAAATGATTTGTGGGCTGCCATGTGTGCGGCACAATGCCCATTTTTCTGTTCTGAATACACCGTTTTCGAAATGTCATTCACAACTTTCCCCCTAACTGCGTAGTAACGCGTTATTGCAGTCACCTGTATCTGGTCATTCAGATTCAATGGATGGAATACACTTTGAATCTATTAGTTGTTGCTTAAGCTTTGGGGTTCCCAATAGTAACGTTTTATTTGAACGACGTGAATAAAATTTGTATACATAAAGAAAATGGTCTATTAAGTATCTGATACACAAATTTAAAGCCTACAGTCTACACTGTTAAGTGTAAAAGATCAAGAGAAGGGAGTTGAGATAGGGCAAATGACATGAATGAGAAGAGGGAAGTTACAGGGAGGAGCATGAGCTTAACTACGATTCAAATTAAGTCGAAGGAAAATGAGAGAAAGAAAATGGGAGGGATAGAGAGAAAAATAAAAGTGGAGGCACGACAGTCGAGACTGGCGCGCCAGTCGAGACTGGCACGACAGGGAGAAAGTTTTAGGCTCCACACTCTACCTGCCTTTCCGTGAGCAGAACGACCGTTCACTATGAAGTCCAGGATGCAAATGACTTCATAAGAAAGCGTAGAAAAACCCCACACTAACCTCAATACATTTCTTGACCACGTTTCTTTTACATTGTCAGTCAAGAATCCTACTGTAGGGTAGTTATTTATTCTTTTAAATTAGCTTTTGTTTGGTTTATCTTTAGTCGTGTTTGGTATTTAGTTGGTATTTAGTTCAGTTCTGTTTGGAATTATGTTACTATTCATCTTATCAGTCATTATCCTACTTCTCTGATCACCTTCATTCCTTTTCTATTCACATGTGCTTATTCCTTCCATCCTCACACCTGGCTCTTTTGTTGAACATTCTTGATTACATAATCACTCGATCATTTACCAATCATCATGCTTCTAGCATGCTTTCATTGGTTGATTTGTTTAATAGGGTTCCTACATTTTGTTGGCCTGCTCCATTCCCTTTATTTATATTGGTTCTTTTTTACTTCATTTGAATATGCAAATGTACTTTATATTAATTATGTTCATGCGAGAAAATCTTGCTGTGAGCAAAGAGCCCAAGAATAAATAAGTGTACCTCAGGCATGTCAGGACTTCAAGTCTGCAAGACCTATTTTTTTGTCTTCAATCATGTAGTGGAAATGAATGCAAAACTATACGGCCAAAAATCTTGTAATCGACTGCTAACTGGGCAAGGAATGGTACGCATATTACACCTAGTAATACATGTAGTAATAACAGCATGATCCATCCTGTAAATGAATGCGAAAAACGAGTCGGACAAAAATCTTGGAACAAAATGGATTTGAACATGCAATCTTTTGTACAGGGCATTTAGTTCATTTACAAGATGGGGCAATGCAATTACTTTAGAAATCCTTTTCACTCAAACGTATGGAAATAGTTACACATGTAGTCATGCGGTCAGGGTGGCTGTATTGGAAAAACAGCCTGGAAATAATATTTCTTTGATGGGGAAAGGGTAGGGTGGATGAGGGAAATGATGGTCGGTGTAATAGGTATAGGGAGACAAGGTTGGGACAGAGGTGGAACCAGGTATAAACGAGGATATCTAGATAAATGGGAATGAATGGTGGAAGCAAGTCTAGAGCATTCAGGTGAGAACGTCAAAGGAAAGGCGACATAGGGAGAAAGCAAATCCGATGAGAGATGAGGGAAGATAATAAAGATAAAGAAAACGCGTCAAATGAGAGAGAGAGAGAGAGAGAGAGAGAGAGAGAGAGAGAGAGGGGGGGTGGGGAGATGTGGGGAGTAGAAAGTGTAGCAAAAAGAGGAGAGGAGGAGAGAGATACAGAATGAAGGAAAAGGGAGAGAGAAGAGAGATAGAGAAGGAAAAGAGGGAGAGAGAGAAAGGGAGAGAGGGGGGGGGGGGGTAGAAAGACAGACAGAGAGAGAGACAGACCAGGGATGTGTTATGGAAGGATATGAAGCAACTTTCTTTCTTTGAACCCATGTGCCAAGCCGCTGAAAAGTTATGGTGTTCTCAACAGGTGCTGTTCAGGTGTTTGAACAATTATGAACATGATTGTGTGGCAACGGTTTCTCAGAGAGAACAAAAGAAATGTACAGTCTCATTTCGCTTGTCCCGTTCTGTTAATGACATTAATACTTCCATGAGCACAACAGGTATCAGCAAACACAAATAAACAAGTTTTTTAAGTAAAATATCTCTGCTTCACGCAAACACACACAAACGCCGTTAATGATAACACACAGCTTAATATATCATTTTGAGGGTGGTTGAATCTCCCAAATGCACAAGTTGTCGGAAAGTGAAGAAATTGGTCAATTTTGTATTTAATACAAATAGCTTATATGTCCGATTTTTAATGATTCCTCAATACTTTTCGAAACAAAAGCAGAGTATTAGGATCTGTCATTATCTGCCGTTAACTTCCTCATAGTTTGCAAACGGATTTGTCAAAAACAAAACGTCTACAGACAAATGGGAAATTAAAGAAATTTCTTTTCAAGTTGACATCAGCTAAATGTCGGCTCGGCACATGGAACATCAAAGCATTGTCATGATTATGGAATTCTTTTGACATTCATGAGCACGCTTTAGAATCCATACAGATGTTTGAATGTATTATGCTCGAGTTTCTACTCCTTCCTATAACACTTCCCTGGACAGACAGACAGACAGGCAGACAGACAAACATACAGAGAGAGATAGAGAGAGAGGAGAGAAAAAGGGGGTATGATAGTAGTGAAATTGCTTTTGAATATACATGTACATCTATCATACCCAGGGGCAATACAGGTTTACCTTTCATGAACTGTTCTAAAAGGTTGATTGGAACCAATGTGCTTGGGAGACCAGTCTGCATATTTCCTAGGTGGACTTCTTTTGCAATATGCTCCTGGAAGGAAATGGCAACCATTTTTCAAAATGGCCGCCGTGAAAATGTAATATTGACCACTATTTAAGACAGCATTTGAATGGAACATTTTCCCCACATCATGAGGTGTCATATTAAAGGGTTACTAAATTAAATTGAAAAATAAGTTCCCACTAATCTATGTAAAATTATCCACTAAAATGAATTTCATATTTGTTTGCCGCAATTAAATCTCATTTTCACGAAAATTTGAAAAAAAAAAACCTGCACGCCTCCAGTGACGTATAGAAGTCAAAATGCCATAAATGCCAGCGGCGTAAATAAAATGTTTTATTCACGCAATTCGAACAATACATTACCAATGGGAACCCCAAAGCTTGTCCGAGGTTTGTCTGAGTAGCAACAACTAATAAATTCAAAGTGCATTTTATCCATTGAACCTGAATGACAAGATATAGGTGAATGTAATAACGCGTTGCTACGCAGTTAGGGGGAAAGTTGTGAATACATGACGAAAATGGTTTATTGTTGACTTTATTTTTCTAATTCAGTTACCCTTTAAATTGTTACTAAATTAGAAAAATAAGTTCCCACTAATCTATTTAAAATCCCGGTTTAAAATCATCCACTAAAATGAATTTCACATTTGTTTGCCGCAACTAAGTCTCATTTTCACGAAAATTTGAAAAAAACGCACGCATCCAGTGACGTATGAGAAGTCAAAATGCCATAAATGCCAACGGCCTATATAAATAAAAGGTTTTATTCACGAAATTCAAACAATACGTTACCAGTGGGAACCCCAAAGCTTGTCCGAGGTTTGTCTGAGTAGCAACAACTAATAGATTCAAAGTGCATTCCCCAAAGCTTGTCCGAGGTTTGTCTGAGTAGCAACAACTAATAGATTCAAAGTGCATTCCATCCATTGAATCTGAATGAAAAGATACAGGTGAATGCATTAACGCGTTACTACGCAGTTACGGGGAAAGTTGTGAATACATTACGAAAATTGTCTATTGTTGACTTCCGTACATACGTCACTGGAGGCGTGCGTTTTTTCAAATTTTCGTCAAAATGAGACTTTATTGCGGCAAACGAATGTAAAATTCGTTTTTAGTGGATAATTTTACATAGATTAGTGGGAACTTATTTTTCTAATTTAGTAACCCTTTAATATGACACCTCATGATGTGGGGAAAATGTTCCATTCAAATGCTGTCTAAAATAGTGGTCAATATTACATTTTCACGGCGGCCATCTTGAAAAATGGTTGCCACTTCTTTCCAGGAGCATATTGCAAAAGTAGTCCACCTAGAAAATTGATACCAATCAACCTGTTAGAATAGTCCATGTAAGGTATACCTGTATTACCCCCTAGGTATAAAAGATGTATGTATATTTAAAAGCAATTTCACTACTATCATGCCCCCTTTCTCTCTCCTCTTTCTCTCTCTCTCTCTCTCTCTCTCTCTCTCTGTATGTTTGTCTGTCTGTCTGTCTCTCTCTGCATCTGTCTGTCTTTCTCCCCCTCTCTCTCCCCGATATTTTCCCTGTACCTATTACACCGACCATCATTTCCCTCATCCACCCTACCCCTTCCCCATCAAAGAAATATTATTGATCTTATTTCCAGGCTGTTTTTCCAATACAGCCACCCTCACCGCATGACTACATGTATAACTATTTACATACGTTTGAGTGAAAGGGCTTCCTAAAGTAATTGCAATGCCCCATCCTGTAAATAAATGAAATGCCCTGTACAGAAGATTGCATGTTCAAATCCATCTTGTTCCAAGATTTTTGTCCGACTCGTTTTTCGCATTCATTTACAGGATGGATCATGCTGTTATTACGACATGCATTACTAGGTGTAATGTGCGTACCATTCCTTGCCCAGTTAGCAGTCGATTACAAGATTTTTGGCCGTATAGTTTTGCATTCATTTCCACTACATGATTGAAGACAAAAAATAGGTCTTGCAGACTTGAAGTCCTGACATTCCTGAGGTACACTTATTTATTCTGGGGCTCTTTGCTCACAGCAAGATTTTCTCGCATGAACATAATTAACATAAAGTACATTTGCATATTCAAATGAAGTAAAAAAGAACCAATATAAATAAAGGGAATGGAGCAGGCCAACAAAATGTAGTAACCCTATTAAACAAATCAACCAATGAAAGCATGCAAGAAGGATGATGATGGGTAAATGATCGAGTGATTATATAATCAAGAATGTTCAACAAAAGAGCCAGGTGTGAGGATGGAATGAATAAGACCATATGAATAGGAAAGGATGAAGGTGATCAGAGAAGTAGGATAATGATTGATAAAATGAATACTAACATAATTCCAAACAGAACTGAACTAAATACCAACTTTGTTGAACTAAATACCAAACACGACTAAAGATAAAGTAAACAAAAGCTATTTAAAAAGAATAAATAACTACCCTACAGTAGGATTCTTGACTGACAATCTAAAAGAAACGTGGTCAAGAAATGTATTGAGGTTAGTATGGGGTTTTTCTTCGCTTTCTTATGAAGTCATTTGCATTCTGGACTTCGTCGTTCTGCTCACGGAAAGGCCGGTAGAGTGTGGAGACTAAAACTTTCTTCCAGTCGTGCCCTCTCTCAACTCCCTTCCCTTGATCTTCAACACTTAACAGTGTAGACTGTAAATGTAACTTTTTCTAGAAACAGTTTTTTGTCAATTGCTTTCCTTGAAGTAATCATCTGAATATATAATGATATTTTCATTTTAGGACAAATTTGGGTCTTTAAATTTTAATAATCAGATACTTAATATACCATTTTCTTAATGTATGCAAATTTTATTAACGTCGTTCAAACAAAAAGTTACTATTGGGAACCCCAAAGATTAAGCAACAACTAATAGATTCAAAGTGCATTCCATCCATTGAATTTGAATGACCAGATTAGGTGACTGCAATAACGCGTTACTACGCAGTTAGGGGGAAAGTTGTGAATTACAGTACGGAAAAAGGTGTATTCAGAACACAACAATGGGCATTGTGTAGCACACATTTCAGCCCACAAATTATTTTCTGCCAATAGCTTCATGCATTATTGGAGCTCTGATGGAAGTTACTTGCTGATTGACAGGTGTGATACATAGTAGCCATGGTTATTTTCATATAAACCCCGACCCGAACGACCACTACCTACGAATTCCTGAATGCAAATGACTTGATGAAAAGGCTTGCGCCTTGCGGTTCAAAATGTTAATAAAGGGGAAGTTCACCCTGAAATTATTTTGGTTTCCATAAAAAGAGACAAATGAAAGAAACATATGAGTGAAGGTTTGACGAAAATCGGTCAAAGGAAAAGAAAGTTGTTTGATATTAAAATTTTGATTTTGTGACGTCACGTGCGAGATGCTCTCCCATATGTTGTGTACAAAATAAGTCGATAAATTTTTTTTTTCTTTTTTGACAACGGAATGATTTTTTTCGTACAGGTATGTGTGTAAAATGATAATGAATCAAATGCACGAGTAAAAGGATGCATATCTTTGTGAGAAAATGCACATTTTCGAAAAAAAATTGTACAACCTATACAGTAACCCAGTATAATCTAACGTCCCCTCATCTGATGAGGGGACAAGGAGGAACCCCATCGAAATAAACATGGGGCCTCTCTTGTTATCATGGTGGGACTTCGTTCCCTCCCTCAGTGCATGCATTAATATTTCTTTTTTCTTTTGTTCTTTTAATTTTTTTCTACAAGCACTAATAGGTAACAGTGAAAAACAAATCGCTAGTGCTCAAAATATGAAAGAACAGTGATGCAAATACTATTTCCGTAGAACATAACTATAATGGAAAATATAAACAATATAAACGTAGTCAATCAGTTTTCAAAATGGCCACCAAAATTTGAATAAACAAAACACAAATTGTCACATCACTAAATGATGTCTGATAGTTTTGATTCTGAAAAGGCTTGATAGAATAGAAATTCGTAAACAAAATTAGTGTCAACGGGAAGCTTTGCGCCAATTATTTAACTTATAAACATTATAGATTTTGAAAGTATTATGTATTTCTTTTTCTTTACCTTGTAGACCGGTCTGGATTTTGGACTTCTGTTTTATTCATTTGTTATTGTAATACAATCTCGGCATTGGCTCTGCTCTTGAGGTGCACATATTTATTGCTTGTTCGTTTCTCTGCCTCTTATTGTTGTTGTTTTTTATCTTGTAATCTTATTTTAATCTTGTTAATCATATGTAAATATTGTGATTTGTGTTGATTTTCAATAAAAACTATAAATATATATAAAAAAAAAACCTTATAAACATTATGTATGTTAAATCAAAACCTTACTACGTGATAGGGTCTATGGTATGGCGATGGACCAAGAGTTCTGATAGACATTTTCCGCCATAATGGACATAGTCACCAGTCCTGAGGCCTCAAAAACTAATTTTCATGTGGGTGTTCCAAAGGCTGCAAGACAGCAAGATGCAAGTGCAAAAAGGCAGAGCTTGCATATGCAGTCCTTTGTTCGTGTGAAGGAGAATGTTCGTCATAAATGCTAAAATTTTTTATATATTTGTTTTTATTCTAATGGAAAATCCTCACAAACAATATAGATCAGATCAAAATTAATTCTTTGAGAGCCCTGGACAATCACATTATCGGTGATTTTCAGACATCAATTGAATGTTTTGTACGGATCGGTTACAACTTATATCATCTCATAATGTAATTAAGACTTCGACTACAATGTATATTTGATATCTCAGCTAGTTTTGAAGGTCATGTTCCATCCTTTTTCTTGCCAATGCTTGCAAGTTGGACAGAAAGATCAGTGATAAAACATCAAACTCCATTTTCTTTTTAACATGATATCGAAATCAAAGTAATCAATAATTTTGGGTCATATAATGTTTTGGTGTTGGTTTTCAAGGTTACTCTTTGTGCTTTTGTCACTATACATTGCCAATAATCTCTTTTCTTATTTATGCCCTCACTATGAACATATCTCGATCAAATGGAACAAACTGGAGGGAATAAAGATTAATATGACAGCCATCTTGGAAAATGGCGCCTCAAGAAAAAAAATCTATATGGCTTCTATATTGTAAAATTGCCTAGTTTATGATTCGAAACCTTTGTACCAAATTTCGTTCTTGTAGGTTATAGTAAAACAGAATAAAGCTAAAAACATTGCGTTGGCAGACATTTTGGACGCTTACTTAAAAAATGGCATCTTAAGGATATGTTTTAAGGTAGCCCGTCCCTTTTGCAGATCTAATCCTGAAAGTTCCATGACTTTGTCATCATTTGAGAGAGAATGGCTATATAACCCTTCCCTGGAAGCGACAAAGGGTAATATTTTTCTTAAAGTGTTGAATCGCAAGGCGCATTTCTGAGGTGGTGGGGGAGGGGATGTGCTGCAGATAGTTCATGTCAGATGGGTTCCCCATTTGCAACAAATCTTTCCCAATGTCTGAGAAAAATATGTCGAAATGAAATTATGAAATCCAACATTTATTTCTTAGATATACATCTTATTTTTACAACCTTAGATCTTCTTTTCCGAGTTTCAAGTTTGCTTAAAATCCAGTCATTTACCTTTGAGAAAAAAGGGGGAAAATGAGTGGAATTTTCCCCCTGGGGGAATTTGGGCCCCGCCCCTTGCCACTTGCATACCACCATTTTAAGGTCCCTAATACCTAAGGATGATTCCTATCAAGTTTGATAAAAATCCAATTATTCATTCTTCTGAAAAGGTCGAGAATAAGGGGTTGCTACCCAATTTTGTTGTGGGAGGGGGAAGGGGGCTACCCCCTCCCGGCTCCTTGTCATTTGTGTCCCCCCATATTAAGAACTTGAGGTTCCTAATACCTACGGATTGTTCCTATCAAGTTTGGTTAAAAGTCAGTTAATTCATTCTTCTGAAAAAGTAAAAATAAGGGGAAGTTGCCCAATGGGGGCATTTTTTGTTGGAGGGGGGGGGGGGGGGTACTACCCCCTCCCGGCTCCTTGCCATTTGTGTCCCACCATTCTAGCAACTTAAGGTTCCTAATACCTAAGAATGGTTCCAGTTATTTGTTTTTGAAAAAAAAAGTATCAAAAAAATAAAAGATAGTTTCCCCCTGGGGCGTTTTGGGGTCTACCCCCCTTCCCCAGCCCCTTGCCGCTTGTGTACCCCAAGTTTGACAATTAATGGTCCCTATTATCTAGGGATGATTCCTATCAAGTTTGGTTAAAATCCATTCATTCTTGAGAAAATGTCCCAAAATAAGAGAAAAATGCCCCCAGGGGTGTTTGGGGGCTATCCCCAGCCCCCTTGCCACTTATGACCACACATTTGAACAAGGTTGCAACATTTCTTTATTTCTTAAGCCTGTCAGCTTGCAACATTTCTTTATTTCTTAAGCCTGTCACCGAACAGGAAGTAGTACAAACAATCAAAAGTTTTCGTAACGGCAAAAGCCCCGGATATGACAACATATCTGTTGATATTGTAAAACCTTGTACATACTTTATTAGCAGACTTTTGACACATATATGTAATCTGTCAATACAAACTGGTGTGTTCCCCTCCAAAATGAAAATCGCAAAAGTTGTACCCATATTCAAGAAAGGCCCCACTTCAGATTGTAGCAATTATAGACCCATTTCTATCCTTCCATTATTCTCCAAGGTACTCGAGAGAGTTGTTTACAATCGTATCTATAATTTCATAGTGTGTAATAATCTTCTTTGTTCCAACCAATACGGGTTTAGAAAGGATTGCTCTACTGAATTTGCTTTAATCAATCTTTATGATAAAATCCTGAATTATGTAAATCTGAATAAGCATGCAATAGCTATTTTTATGGACTTATCAAAAGCATTTGATACCCTGTCGCATACAATACTATTAGCAAAATTACGTTATTACGGGATTCGGGGCATACCACATCTTTGGTTACAAAGCTATCTAACTGACAGAAAACAATATACTGTTTATAACTCGCATACTTCTGATTTCAAGTTTCTTACATCTGGTGTACCACAGGGTTCAATTCTTGGTCCTTTATTGTTCCTAATATATATAAATGATATAATAAATTCATCATCTCTTTTTTACTTCGTTCTTTTTGCAGATGACACTGCTTTGGTTGCCTCTGAGGAAAAATTTGACATTTTGATCAATGAAGTGAATGTTCATTTAATGCATGTTCAAAATTGGCTTTTGTGCAATAAATTATCTCTAAACATTGTAAAAACTCAATTTATTGTTTTCAGACATAGGCAAAACCTAAATACTTGTTATAATGATGTTCCTTTATATATCAACAACATCAAAATTAAGCAATGTTCTGTGATTACATATCTTGGAGTGCTTGTAGATATGTATTTATGTTGGGATTCACATATAAATTTTGTTTGCAGCAAAATATCACGTAACATTGGTATTATGAATAATCTCAAACTCACTATTCCACGTAAAGTCTTGTTAATGATGTACAATGCATTCATATTACCTCACATCGTTTATTGCAATGTGTTATGGGGTTCATTGCATCCTTCTAAATTACTCAGACTTCATCGTCTACAGAAAAGAATCCTCCGTATATGTGCCAATTCTCATTACCTTGAACCTTCTTTACCCTTGTTCGTCCGTTTTCAGATGCTTAATGTTTTCGATATAAATACGATGCAAATTGCCTGCTTAATGCGTAGATTCTTTTCAAACTCGCTACCTTCTTATCTCATGCACATGTTCTCATTGAATGCAGAAATTCATCAATACAATACACGTCAGTCTGTTAAATTCCACATGTGGAAAGTTCATACAAATACTCTTTCCAAATCAGTCCGTTGCTTAGGTCCAGTAACTTGGAATTCATTACCAGCCCACATTCAGAATGCTCAGTTTAGTCATTCTTTTAAAAATCAGCTTAAAGAATTCCTCCTCTCTAAATATTCTTCACATGGCACAACATAGATTAAAGTAAGTTAACAGCTTTAGCTCCCCGGTGTAACTATTTTTATTTTCTCTTCACATTCTTTTACACGGGTGTACCCAATTTATCAAGCCACTGAGGCTTTTACGGGTAAACCTTTTTCTTCATTGTCTATACTCACATATGAATTCACTGTAAATACTCATTCTGTGCCGATTTTTATTAACCGTCACTATTGCCGATCAGTCACTATTCATTGATATTTCCCTATGTTAATTCATATGCTGATGTAATACATGTTTCAATGTTGTATATATATTTTTAATTGTACATATCAAATGAATGAAATGAATAAATGAATGAATGAATGAATGAATGAAAGGTAAGATCCCTTTTACCTAAGGATGATTCCTGTCAATGTTTTTATCAAGTCCGGTCGTGTGTTTTCAAAAAGAAGTAAAAATAACATATTAGGGCCCCTTGAGCACTTTGGGGGCTGCTCTAAGGTGCCCCTGAAAATATTTTGAGATGCCTCTGTACATGTATATAATATTGTTCCAAATATGATTTTGAACATGTGTGCCAAATTTGGTGCTTGTACGCAAAAGTGCACAATTCATCTCATATTTGTCGCTTAACCACCCCACTATCTGCTTTTCAGATTTGTCTGCTTCTACTAAGAGCAACATAGGTTTGGACTAGAGTTTCCCTAATCCTCCTCCTCCTCTACATTATCATTCCCATCAATGCCATCATCACCAATCATCATCATCATCATCATCCTCATCAACATTATTGCCGTCATCACCGTCATCATCATCATCCTCATCATCACCATCACCATCATCATCATCATCACCATCATCATCATTGTCACCATCATCATCATCATCATCATCCTCATCATCACCATCATCATCATCACCATCATCATCATCATCATCATCATCATTATCATCACCAATCATCATCATCATCATTATCATCACCATCATCATCATTGTCACCATCATCATCATCATCATCACCATCATCATCACCTTCAGCCTCATCATCACCATCATCATCACCATCATCATCATCATCATCATCACCATCATCATCATCATCACCATCATCATCATTGTCACCATCATCATCACCATCATCATCATCATCATCACCATCATCATCACCATCATCATCATTATCATCACCATCATCATCATCATCACCTTCATCCTCATCATCACCATCATCATCATCATCATCATCATCATCTCAACAATCCTGCAACGTCGAGAGCTCATTGGCAGTTTCCATCAAGTTAAAACTGTTGTCACGATCTCACCATCACTATGCGTATCACCACCATTATCATTCTCAGTTTATCTGCTTGTACCAACAAACATGAAATAGACCACTATTTTCTGCGTGCGGCATTCATATAATTCATATATCTACTTCATGTTATATTATGCATAATATACAATACATTTATTTACACATATCATATTAATGTAAAAAGCTGGTATCAATGCTTGCATGATTTTAAATGCTAAAAATGGGTTGACATAGAATAATACATGTAAAGCAAGCATTTACCCTCTCATTGCAATTGGCATTAAGATGTGTAGTAAGCGAATTGGGTTTTCAAAACCTGGTAATGTAAGGGTTAAAAAGAAAATACAAAGAAAAAGATGCTGCCCTTCTTGCAAATTCTAGATTTCTCTTCACCAAGGAGCAATCTGTTGGAAAGAAGTTTTAAAGATGAGCACAGAATTCAGAAGTGTCTTCTTTATTTTACCAGTAGTACTCTGACTTATCGACAGAGGTGGCAGAATACCAAGATACAATACAGAAATAACAAATGTTGCTAATGTAGCACATTTGTAGTGCATTAGACCAGTAATGCTGGAAGCCGAGCATAGAGGTTATTAAAATATTCAGCCTGTACATACGTGCACCATCTCCATCCCTAATTTGGGAGCTTGGGATTAATCAGTTTCTTCAGCACTGAGTGAAGAATATACCACATCTTACCTGCAGTGCAAAATATCCCAATGCTAAATGTAGAAAATAAAAAGTAACTACATGTATTTACACTTCACATCAAACTAGGCACATGTACAACATCATTTGCAAAGGCTCCCAAAAAATAGCAAACTCCTTCCTATAAAATACAAATATAGTGATGGTAGTGGCGATCCAGCAACCATTATATGCGTACTTATACGCCGTTTCCATTGCACATATATTTCATAGTTTCTTTAGAAGTACAATAGTACCTGCAAGTGAAATAGGTTTACAAGGACGTAGACATTCATAGATGATATATATTGACAAAAATTAACTTATTTTTTAAACTCAGAGACGATACTCATAGATATACATACAGAGCTAGGTTTATCGATCAAATACCATTGCCATTGGGACTCTTTAAAAAAACATTAACGTATTGTTAACTCCTTTCAATTTCGATTGATAGAGGGCGCAACGGCAATCTCGGAAAGGTTTTTCACCGCTGCAAATTCTTGCCCAAAATTCCGGATTTGACCGCGTCCACCAACATTGTCATTGTTATCATTGTTTTGGTGAGTGACTCAATATTCATATTCGTCGTGATCTTGATATTTCATAAGCCAATATCTAAGAACTTGAGGTCATATTATTTTGCGCCTATCACCCGAATACTATAACGAACATAACGGATGTCCAAGGTGATGACCCGGGGACCTGCCCCACTAGACGATCTCTGTTAGTACGATAGCTTTCCAGCTGCTAGTATCAAAGTTGGCGCAACCTACTGACCACGTGACCAAGCACCGCAAGCACACAATGGGCCGCCACGGTATAATGCATCTCTCCCTTTTGTTGCTTATCGTTCACCTAGCTCAATCAGAAGCTTTCACTCGCTTCGTCATTCCACAGTACGCGAGGAATGAATGGCAACAAAAGAACAATGAACTGAAAGAACTGATAGCACCCATTCAACGGGACTTAAACCATCGCATCCTGACACCAAAGGAGGCCGCCGATTCTTTCAGCCATACAGTCTTCGACTACTTCGCCTCGCAACCCGACTTCGTCCAAGAAAGAAACTCTCAGGCATATATCGAACACGAACCGAAAACTCTAGCCGATGCGAGGAAAAAGAAGAACATTCTCCGCCGAAAAGCATTCAGCAAGAAAGGCACAGAGGAAGATAGGAGAAACTTTCGGTCAGCAGTTAAAACAGTATCCTTTCTGAAAAGGCGAACTGACAAAAGAAAAGCTGAAAATACCACAACTCACCAAGAAAATATGTACAGGAAAGACTTCTGGAACTTTTCGAAACAAGTATGTAACGGAGACTTTAACAAAGCTACGCCCACCATATCCTTCTCGAAAGAAACGGCGGATGAGTACTATCCTGGAAAATATTCTCAAGCAGAGCACATTGACTTTAATAAACTGCAATGGTTCCCTTTTATTAATGTAGATGAATCAAACCATGAATTCGATTTGACCCCAGTAACCCCTAAACAAGTGAAATGGGTATTACAGGCCAAGAAGGCCTCTTCCGCCCCCGGGCCAGATGGCCTTATGTATGGTTTGTTGAAAAATACCCCTTGTGTTCACCATTTTTTGGCCACCCTATTCTCCCAACTCCTTCTCGAAACACATGACCCCCCTGAGAGCTGGTCCCGTTGCCAAGTAACGCTCATACACAAGGGCGGGGATACAAATGCACCAGAAAATTTCAGAATGATTTCGTTAACTTCTTGTGTAAGTAAAGTTTTCCATCAAGTACTTGCAAATCGCCTAGTTGACTACTTGACTACAAATAATTTCATTGATCGTAGTGTGCAGAAGGCTTTTATCAACGGAATTAACGGTTGTGTTGAGCATAATCAAGTCTTACATGAAATAATGTCACATAGTAAAGCCAAGAAACGCACTGTGCATGTAACGTTCTTTGATTTAGCTGATGCTTTTGGGAGCGTAAGCCATGAGTTAATCTCCCATTCCCTACGCCGATTTCATGTGCCCAACAATCTGACTGTGTATATTGAAAACTTGTACAGTAGATTACAAGGTAGTGTAAAAAGTAACAAATGGTCGTCCGAACCATTCATGTTTAAAAAAGGAGTGTTTCAGGGGGATCCCCTCTCACCCATCATTTTCTTGACTTGTTTTAACCCTCTCATTGAATATCTCGGCCAATTGAAAGATAGTCTAGGATATGACTTGAATGGTACCAGAATCATAACAACGCCGTATGCGGATGATTTTAATTTGATAACGAATAACAAAGTGCAACACCAAAAGATAATCGATCACTTGCACTCATACACATCATCGATGGGACTCAAATTAAAGCCTTCCAAATGCTGCAGTCTTTCTATCTGCGGAGGTGTCCCGAAAGATATTAAGTATTCAATTGGTACTGACAGTATCCGTTCAATCAAAGAAAAACCTCACAAATTCTTAGGTTCGCTTATTTGCTTCAGTGGCAAACCAGCCGAAGTATGCGATTTCGTCCAAAATGAAATCTGCGTCAAGCTTCAAAGAATAGATGAATTACTTGTGCAGCCCGAGTTTAAGGTGGCCATCTACTCACGATACCTCCTCAATTCTATCCGGTTTTTGCTTACAGTTCATACACTACAAAAGACCCACTTAGATAAACTTGACGTAGTAACCGATAAATACCTGAAAAAATGGTTAGGCGTCCCTTCTCACGGCGCCAACGTCGCTATGGTCCACCTACCCCAAGGTCTCAATATCCCTAGACTATCTGATATTTACCGTCAATCCCAATCTCTCGCTTTTAGCAGATCGAGGGCTAAAGCTGATAAAGTAGTTAATCAAGCGATTGACTCTGCTATTGAAAGAGAATCACAATGGTCACGTAAACAGTCAACCGTCGTGCAATGTAACGCAACCCATTGTAAAGTTGAGAACTCGGTCAATGTTCAGACAAGTCCATGGCACACTGTAAAGAAAACTGTTAAACATGTAATAGAGGAAGATGCAGTTAAATATTGGTCTGAGAGAATAGCTCCTCTCTTGGTTCAGGGAAAATTTGCCTCATTACTGTTATTGGAAAACGAGAACCTAACTTGGAAATCGATTATGTATAATCTTCCAAGACGAGTCCTAAGTTTTATCGTTAATGCGTGCATAGACTCCTTACCCTCATATACAAACCTGCACACCTGGGGTAAACGCTTAAGTGATAAATGTAAATTCTGCCCTGGTACCACAGGCACTCTCCATCATATACTCTCGCATTGCCCAGTCTTCTTAGATAGGTATGAGTGGCGACATAATAATATTCTGAGGTATATGCACAAAATATTCCTCGAAAATCTGCCTAACGGGAACATTTACACTGACTTAGAAGGGCATTTAATCGCCGGGGGCACCATACCTCCTCACATTCTCACAACAAGTCTGCGCCCAGATTTAGTCATTCTAAGGGAAGAAGAAAAGGAGGTCATAATTGTAGAGTTAACTGTCCCATTTGAAACTAACCTTGAGGCTGCACATCAAAGAAAAGTAGAAAAATATAGCTTAATACGGAGGGATATAAAGGAAAGGGGGTATACCGTATCTTTCTACGCAATAGAAGTCGGGGCAAGGGGCTTAGTAGACCGGAACAATAAACACCGCATAAAACAAATTCTAAAAACAACAAGCTCAAAAATCCATCCAACCGAATTCTTTAAAACTCTTTCCAAACTTGCCATACTCTCCTCATTTTCAATATTCTATGCCAGAAAAGAGCGAGCCTGGGGGGAGGTACGACACTTAGACCCATAATCATCTATAAGATAATATTTACATTTAAAATCATTTAGCGATTAGTAATTTGTTAGTTCCCCTCTTCTTCTTTTTTTTTTTAATAGATAACGATGATAAATTGTGTAATATCTCTCGTAATTAATATAAGATGCTGAGGATCAAAGTTGATATGATTAACGTATGTACGTACACGTATTTATTCTTTATGTTGTAATACTGCATGTTTGTAATAGTTTTCCTTTGTAACCGTTGTAATAATTTTGACCAGCCATATGTTTGTACGACACTTAGATCCATAATCATCCGTCAGATAACATTTACATTTAAAGTCATTTAGCGATTAGTAACTTGTTAATTCCCCTCTCCTGTTTTTTTCATTAGATAACGATGATAAATTGAGTATTATCTCTCTTAATTAATGTAAGATACTTAGGATTATTTTGATATGATGAATGTATTTAAGTACACGTATTTATTCCTTGTGTTGTGACACTGTATGTTTGTAATAGTTTTCATTTGTGACCGTTGTAATCATTTTGACCTGCCATCTGTTTGGCACGAAACGGTGGACCTGGTATATGTATGTTTGTCTGCCACTCTTGAACTTGAATAAAGTCATGATATAAAAAAAAAAAAAAAAAAAAAAAAAAAAAAAATTCATTTTTCAAACTTTTTTACAATTATAATGGCCATGATAATACAATTAAATGTTTCTTTGCTAACATGCTCATGAATATATTTTTAACCATGGACTTATGTTATTGTGCAACTGACTTTATCTTCAAAACACAAAAAAGTAGGTTTACACAGCGAGTAAAAAGAACATGTGGAAGGCATGACAAAAAACAGCTTAAAGACAGGGAGCCCATTTGCAGAAGTTATGAAACTATAAAATAAATCAGCAGTGTACCCTAATGGTAATTTTGATGTAGTTGTACCATCGATACGATGACGTGTGCCGTGTGGGGGCGCTCTTGTTTTAGTTTGTTCTGTCATCAAAATATGCGACAGGAGCAACTATCTATTTTTATGCCATTTCAGATTTCCTCATGCTTTTTTATTTTATCGTTCATATTTCGATCTGAAAACAATATATATGTTTTAAGAAATGTCATACATCAATATGATATCCATTACAAGTGTTCAATTCATATTTTTGACAATTTTCACACTATGGATAATGCGCTTTAACATACCTTTGCAAGCAAATAATATCTTTGTTTAAGTATGAAACATTCTGTTCCGTAGTCTACAGTAATTATATAATAATGGATGCACTTGATTGGTATATCTGATATACCACGAAAGAAATCCAATATCAGTATTATTATACATACAAACCACTTTCCATGACAACAGCAATGGGTTCAATTTAAACAAAAAAAAGAAAAAGAGAAACAGGGGTTTACTCACCTGTATAAAAATCTGCCTCGCGCATGTTAAAAAATGTGCACGCGCAATCAAACCCATGTGCAATTTTCATGGCGAGAGTTGAATATTGTAACAATTCTCATTTTCCCCATTGATACTGGTAACATAAAATACATAGGACAGCTAATATGCTAATAATATTGCATGCCAGCAAGCAAACCTCTGGAAGGAGAATTAATACAAGTTTTTACTGTATCGAAAAAGCGTCTTGTATATGTAATAATATACCATATTGCACCACTCAGTGTGTCAGTCAGTTGGTGCGCCGTTTGCCTCAATGTATCACTGCAGTGCAAAAAGCCATGTTGTATGGCATGCTATTGTGGTATCCTGTCTCTAGGCACCGCTGATTTCGGACAATCCGTTGTCCCATCCAAAATCCCCTACTCAAAATCTAGCGCTCAATATAATTCTGCTTAAAATTTGTTGCAGATCTATCATTGTCAGGGAAGTGTTCATGCAGTATTCTTTTTTCATTTCGATGTTTTTTACACAATTTTATTTTTTTGAATGTGCAAAGAGCTACACTGACTTGATGATCTAACCCAGATCCCCTCGATTGGGAGGCATACATGCTTCTTCTCCAAACAACGTCCCCCTTCTTGGAGGCTTTTGTCCAACACCTTGAAGAAACATCCTTAGAGCAAACACCAAGGCCCTGTCTTATACAAGGTTGCAATTGAAAGAAATGTAAGTCCAATAGTGCAACTTGGTATTCTGAACTCTAGAAACAGTGTCAACTCTCCAAGTACAGTCATTGATTGTCCAGTGGATTGTTTCACTGAGTTGTTCGTAAGTTACGAACGACTTTACGAACGACTGGTGATCCCTTCTTGTGCTAAATCAGATTCTCAATGGACAAAGTTTGGTATCGCATTTAGCACAAGAAGGGATCACCAGTCGTTCGTAACTTACAAGCAGCTTGGTGAAACACCCTACAGGCTTCAAGAATGCACCACTAGCAGTACACATGAAGAGCTATATGTCCAATTCTATCTGCTATGAAAAACAAGCAGGTTTCAGTGCTCAGATGTGAACAGGCGCCTTGTGGAAAGGGATATCAGACTGCATGATATTGGTGGAAAATGTTTGATTAGATAGCATGCTTCAATTATTGACCACTGTCATGAACTGAGCTCTATAGAAAAAAACTTATTACAGGCAACTCTTGTATAATGAGTATGGACACTGTCCACAACCTACACCAACCTGCTTACAATGAGCACGGTTGAAATTTCATCTCAACAATCGTATTTCATTGGCCCAATGACAAAGAAAAACATCAGAAATGCATCCTCTTATGTAAAGAAAGTTTTTGTCCCAACCACATTGTTATAACACGAGTTGCCTGTATTCCGTGGTAGTATTGAGAATCAAGATTTGATGAAAAGAGTGGCTAGTTCTGGACCTCACCGAGAGCTTTGGTTACAGTTCTGGACGTCACAGTGAGCTTTGACTACAGTACTGGACCTCACCGAGAGCTTTGGCCAAATCTGGACCTCATCAAGAGCTTTGGTCATACTTCTAGTTCTGGACCTCATCAAGAGCTTTGGCCACAGTTCTGAACCTCATCAAGATCTTTGGCCACAGTTCTGGACCTCATCAAGAGCTTTGGCCACAGTTCTGGACCTCACCAAGAGCTTTGGCCATAGTTCTGGACCTCATCAAAAACTTTGGCCATAGTTCTGGACCTCACTGAGAGCTTTGGTCAGTTCTGGACCTAACCGATAGTTTTGGCTACAGTCCTGGACCTAACCGTGAGCTTTGGCCACAGTTCTGGACCTCATCGAGAACTTTGGCCATAGTTCTGGACCTCACTGAGAGCTTTGGTCAGTTCTGGACCTAACCGATAGTTTTGGATACAGTCCTGGACCTCTCTGTGAGCTTTGGCCACAGTTCTGGACCTCATCAAGAACTTTGGCCAGTTCTGGACCTCACCGAGAACTTTGGCCAGTTCTGGACCTCATCGAGAGCTTTGGCCAGTTCTGGACCTCATCGAGAGCTTTGGCCAGTTCTGGACCTCATCGAGAGCTTTGGCCATAGCTCTGGACATCATCATATCTGGAAGAGACTGCTGATCCTCATGACATCCTCTGCACTTACGCACTGGTCCAGGTCTCTGACCAGGGTCTTCAGCTGGCCCAGGACCTTCCGCTGTGACCGGTCAGAGGGGTACTTCTTGTGCCAGATCACCTTATCCAGGAGGTACTGGATCCAGAAGACGTTGGTCTTGGGCTCAAAGCCTTCCCATTGGTTGCTGTTCCAAGAAAGAGCAAAAAAAAATCTCATAGTGACAGGAGCAAGATTTTGACATGCCAGTGTCATTTGACCTGAAGTTGAAATGTACAAAAAGATCTACCTGCAAACCCAAATGAAAAATAGCTACTTAATATTAGGTTCTAGCCTGGCATTTTTCTTTTCAAACAATAAAACTCATATTCTCAGGAGAAATAAAAGAGTAAGCATATGCAAGGCTTTCGACTCTTCGGGTTCATTCAGGCCGAGTACCACAAATCTGTGTTATTTTGAGAAACATTTATTTTCATTTAAATGTTTGTTTGTATGTTAAGATTTCAAAATAAGTGTTGCCAATTTGACAGCTAAAATGTGCTCAGTTTTGTTTTTAAAAAAATAGACTTTGGTCATCACTGGACTTACTGGTTGTGCTTCCTCATGGCCCGGTAGACATCAAACTGCTTGTCTCCCTGCCCAGTGAACAGGGTGGGGTCCTCAGCAAGGTTGCAGAACACTGTACACTCATCTACAGCATCATGGGAAGGAGAGAGAGCATTGTAGGGAGGAATTTTACATTTTTGACATTGCAGCTGTTACCATGGAAACAACCAATGATGTTTCAACATTGCAGATGTTACCATGGAAATAACAATGATGTTTCAACATTGCAGATGTTACCATGGAAGTTACATGTATGATCAATGGTATGTGAGCATAATTGCAAACCTGATTGCACCATAGCACCATAGCCTGGGGTATACGACACAGCCTAGCCCTGGCAAAGACGTCCAGGGCACGATCTTATAAAGAGTTTATTTGAATCGATCGCAAGTCCAATCTCCCATCTGTACTGTACAGAGTTACGATTGCTATCAAACATAGGTCAAGTTAGGATCAATTTACCTTTGGCCAGTCTAGATAGCGTGAAGTCAATGATGCTGACATGCAGGCCATGCGAGTCCACTCCAATCTCTTCACCATCCACCGAGAAGATGACCCGGTCAACAGTGGTCACTCTGACCAGCACGTTGCCCCAGTGGAGGTCGCGGTGCTCAAAGGCCAGTTCTCGCTCCGCTACGGCCAGGGCTCCGGTCACCTGCTGGACAACACTGACCGCCTGCCGGACATTGGCAAACTGGTGGTAGAGAGGAGGAATCGATGGTGAAATATGTTCACCATGTACATAACATGCATTTATAATGATGAGGATTCTTCTTCTAGTCTAGAGAATTATCAGTGTATTAACAATCAGCAAATTTCTACACATTTTGGATGTGTCAAAGACTGGCACATAGAAAATTCCGATACATGTATGTTGCTCATTATAAAGTTCTTTTACTGTATCACATTCTGGGTGCATGACAGCGTTTCACATATCTGTCATGCAAGTTTCCTCAATATTATTCTCCCCCTTAAAATGCCTGCCCCCCCCCCCCCCCCCCCCAACCTGCCTTCTAAATTACAACAAATACCTTTTACTGTCTGTTTTTATGGGTGTACTTTAACTACATATTTGTACTCACTTCAAAACTCTCCAAATCTTTCCCTCCATCTGCAAACTCAAACATGATGAAGAGCTGATCGTTGGCAAACATGTCTGGAAAGACAAACAAAAACCAGCAACACAATATCAATAACAACGAAATCCAGGAAATCCAATATCATCCTAACTACCCACCAAGTATGAACAAATTATAATTTGTTGGAAACAATTGCAAGATTTATGATATACAAGAGCTGATTATCAGTGTGAATTTTAAGGACAGAGCAGGTTCCGGTGATAATGTACTTTTGTATCCCACAAAATGCACGCAACAGGAACACTGATCTTGATTTTTTTCTTCATTTTATACATTAAGCATTAATCAAATTTTGAAAAGTAGAGAAATTTGATTACCACATGGTCAATAAATATGTCTCCATCTTTCGTAGTTTGATCTGGTTTGCATTGATTTGCATTTGACCTCTTTTATCATTAGTCTATTTTCATTTTGGGTCTGGTTTGATCTGGTTTGCATTGATAGCCTTTGACCTCTTTTATCATTAGTCTATTTTCATTCAGCGTTAATTATAAAGGCATAATGGACCCAGAAAATAAGTTTCAATCACAGTTACTAATAAGGAATACTCAGATGAATATTGCTCCAAATACCTGATGACAGTCTAGACTACACCTACCTGGCCGGTCGTTCTCTGATGTTTTCTTGCGATCATACTTGTCCCACTCGTCCAGCAAACGACGGGGGTAGCAGCCTTGGATGCAGGCTACACGCTTCACCTCGATGAAGTTTGACGTCATGTTGGCTCCCCCGTCTCTCAGCTTGCTCAGCTCTCTGAGTGAATGACCGAGATGAAAAGAGTTATTTCCAATTTACAACCATCTGCCTTGGGAACGAATTGCCAATTTTTTAAAATAGACTTTTGCAGAATATCAAATATGAAGTCAAATTCCATATCTGGCGAAACCGCCATGGTATGAAGATTTGAAATTTTAAAAATAGAGTATGCTTTGTAATGCAATAAAATATCAATCTTGCGAAATATGCACTCTCAACAATAAAATAAAGTAAGGGATATGATGGTTGATATGGTTGGTTCGGTCAGTTAGATTTAGATGAGTGAAATATCAATATAAACAATTTTCTCTTGAGACACGGGTACTCACCTGGAAATCACAATTTCTGGAAGGATCTCTTCAAATGGCTTCTGTGGTTCCTCATTGACAGGGAAATCCCCCTCCACTGGTATGATCTGAAGAAAGAAGCAACGCAAGGAAAGCTGAAAATTCCCACTAAAAATAACTTCACAATGTACAATGGAGCCCAACTGAAAAAACACTACAAAATATCTAGCTTGTGCATTACATGAATGGGTACGGTGTTGTTTTAATCTTCATGCAAATCAGACAAAATCTAGCTTGTCAGTTGCCAGTGCCATACCTTGATATAGTTAAGAATAAAAGCCATGAATAACTAAACGAGGGACAAATCACCAGGGTATATAACTGGTGGGCAGCAGTGCAAAACCTACCTGTATATAATGAAAGTGGATGATGGCACTGACAAGCTGAAGAACTGTACACTAGACAAGAATAACTGGAGGATTCGTACTAGGTCTCGGCAAATTAATCAACCTGGTAAGAAGGTGTGTATAACTGTACATGTACTGTACCTTGAGGGCGACAGATGACTTCTTGCCATGACTAGCCCTGAAGACCTCTCCGTACACACCCTCGCCGATCTTGAGGCAGCTTCTCATCATAGCAGGGGGCAGGCAGGAAGAGAAGCCAAGGTAGTCTGTCTGGTCACACTGGGCCAGAACCTTCCTCCTGGGTGTTAGCAGCTTCCCTGTCTGCTTGCTCCTGGTAGGTGTCAGAGCCACCTATCAGATCAGAGTGATCAACACACATGGATCAAATGATACACTTTTAATTTGCATGGTTACCAGCATAATCAATTTGCATGCCTATCCCTTCATAGAACCGATTTAAAGATTGTAAGGTTTTTCTTCACAGAATGCCTAAAATGACACTCTTTGTAACCCTCAAATCTATTCTTTCTTCCTCTCTCACTTTCCCAATGAATTGCTTACTTTGTTTATTCTTCCTCCCCCCTTCTGTCCATCCACATGAATAGCTTGTCATTTGTATTGTACTGATTTAGGTAGGAATCTCGCCAAACAATTCATGTTTGTAACTATGGCTCCAACTATGGTTTAATCAAAATAATCTAAATAAACTGTGTGACTTTAGCACCCTTCATGAAACACACATTCATTAATTGACCGTTTTGAAGTGTGAAGTGTATGCGCTAAATCAAGCAAGCTTATCTGTACACCACTAAATTTGCTTAATCTTGTGGTCTAAATCTAAATTTCCTTTGTGAATTTGGGCCATGAAGGGTAATCTAAGAGGTTAGCCAGGTTACTGCTGCACCTACCTTGAAGCTATCCATGGCTAGCCTGTGCAGACTCTTGTTGACCAGGGGAGTGTGTGGTGTGTGGTGTCTCATGCTACCTTCCTTCCTCCCATCAAGCAGAGGTCGTCTGTCTCCGCTCTGTAACCACTCACTCTCCAAGGACTCCTCATTAAACACCTCGGATCCTATCCCTGAGCTTGGAGAGAACTCCTCGGCAGTCTCATGGAGAGGCGCATCGTCATCATGTTCATCATCATCATCATCATCATCATCATCATCAAAGAGATTCATTGACCTGTTGTTTCCTGGTGCATCCTGGAGAGTGCTGAGAGAGAGCTTGTTCAGCTGGATCCTGCAGTGGCGAGTCCTGCTCTCAATGTCTGCGCCACAGTCTGTGTGAGAAACTTCGTCGAGACGAATGGCCGACAAACGAGATGCCACCTCGCAGATCTCATCCCCCCTCCTAGTCCTCAGCCTACGTGGCTGGTTCACGAACGAGTCGTCCTCACTGAAGCTTAGGATCTGAGGTGCCACCACCCTCTGCCTCTTGGGATGTCTGTGGGCTCCTGGGGTCAGAGGGTCATGCCGCTTCCCTCGTCTTCTCGTGATGTGACGCCCCGTCTCTATGGCTTCACCCACACTGTGCTGCGATGCGTCGCAGGGCGTGCTGGTTCCAAATGCAGAGACAAGTGCCAGATCCCCCGCTATCTCCTCATGCAAACTGGGCCCACTCTCACCCTCTTCACTGCAAGACATCTTCTTTAATCTTTGCTTCTGTTTAGCAAAGTTGTACACTGATTCAAACAATGAATCTATTGGTTTCTCCTTCCCATCCAGAGGGTTTGTTGCAGTCTCTTCCTCCTCATTCTCATCTTCGTCATCAGATGTGTTTCTCATGGGTTTGTATTTCCGGCTAGGTTTGGTGCACAGCCTTCCTTTCCCTCCTTTCTTTTCCTGTGTTTTCTTGCTCCCATGAGCACTATTTTCCTCTTTTTGTGCATTTTCAACATGTTCCTGTAAATACAAAACAGATATTATTAATAGGAAATGTACAAAACAGTCACACACGTCTCGTGAAATACAATATTGAACCCAAATTCAAAATGTGCTATGATAAACTTCTCATACATGCAACAAAAGATGAAGAAGACTCAATGAAGACTCATCAGTCTATATTTCTTTTCTTTAGCAGGAAATGAACACAACAGTTAAGCTTTTGAGGTTTTGCATTGAATACAAACAATCAGTATAAGTGAATGCTCCAGTGCACATTCAGATCTACATCAAAACTTTTGGTCTCAAATCTCACATTCAATTGAAAAACGCAAAGTCCCCCCCCCCCCAAAAAAAAAAAATGACATCAATGTATAGAAATATAAAAATAAATGCGGCTACGCCACACGCCACTTCTCTCACCTGCAACGCAGCAGTAGCTTTCTGAGCTGCCTTCCTTCTTGTCCTCTTGTAACCCTTGGCTTCAGAGGAAATGATATTCTCCTTCTCAGATACTCTGAAATAATAGAAACAAAAATCCATTTAACTTGTCTCATCTTGCAGCATATGGAGTATTGAGTGGGTAAGTTAAAAACATATGTATGGAAAAAAAACTTTATCTATCCATCCCATCAACTGCAGGCACAAACTCAACTATAACACTATGCACAAACATGAATCTAGCAATAGCAGAAGGCTTGCCATTTATTCATCATGTTCACTAGAAGGCAAATAATCTGTCTTGGCTTTGGACAGATTAACGGCCCAAATTAAAAAAGGAGTTTTAGATAAATCCATGGTTTAAGCAAATTTTGTGGCATATATGTATAAACAAATAAGTTTGCTTGATTTAGTGTATACACATTAAGAAGGTCCAATACATATTCCACGTAGGGTGCCAAATTCACACTTAGTTACTATAGTTTAGACGATGGTTTATTCAAGTTAATTTGGTTAAGGGACTTAAGCCGTAGTCTAATCCAATAGGAACTAGGGTGAATTTACAACCCTATGCAAATGTGCCCATTCATTTTTGGACCTTGAATGGACTCACTAAATCAAGAGTACTTATTTGCATGTACACCACAATTTTGCTTAAACTGTGGATACAATTTTAAATTCCTTTGTGAATTTGGGCCAAGGTCCTGCCCAAGGATTCTGGTTTGTGCCTGCAAATCAGTGACATTACAAGTATTGGAACCATGTGCCTGTACTGCCGCGCAGTCTAACTTAGACCTCTCTGATATAGATCAAAGCAAGACTGCGTTCATGCAATGCACAAGATATTTTGACAGTTTTATGAATTACCATTCGACAAAATATATCAGATGCTTTCTCTTAATGTGGACACTGAAAAGATTGACAGGACTTACTCTACCACTGATGCATGCGACGTTGTAAGGGAGTCATTGTCTGGAGAACTGAACACGTTGGAGACCTTGCGTCTAGCTAAGAGATCCGGAGAGATCCAGTTATCTTGCTTCACAGCCTTCTTCTGAAGTCGCCCGTAGGTTTGCACCACGCGGCCATGGAAGGCCATCTTTACCCCCTTGACAGTAAAACAGATTAAAGAGAAACAAATTGCAAAACTGATAGCTTTCCACCTTTTGAAATGTCTCAAGTCACAATCAGCACACAGTGTATAATCAGTCCTTTTAAAGAAAGTATTAAAGTTCCAATGAAGTTGAGTGAACAATGTGTTTGATGCTGGCACAGCAAAGACAGTTAACTGAAACTTTACTCAGGAGTGGATTTTCATCTTCAGAACTATAATTTTGTGTAAGTCCATAATGTTTGTAAAGTTTTATTGTACGTGTCCATGTCAACTCGCACCACAACCCCACTTATACTTTGATTACATGAATTCTCATAATTGTTCACCTTCATACCTGATTTCTTTTCATAAATGGTTTGAGAAATGTATATTTGTCATCATACATACAAAAGAATTTGGAAAAAATTCTAGCAAAAGAGAGAAAAAAGGTCAAACTCTGATTATATATTTCCCAAGTTCATGGCGATCCCATTGCATTTTCACGAGTCGTCCCACATTTGGTCATGCTGCTCACAACTATTTTAACAGCAATCCTTTGTGATTTCTTGCTTTAGTCCTCCATTTCTTCCATAAATGATTCAGGAAATACTACATTCCCAAAGGAATACATACAAATCGATAACATGTGAACTGTTTTGATCAAACTCAGATCATATCTTTCCCTGAAATCCCGGCTACGAAGGACTGAGGTTCTTTTGCGTCCGCATTTCATTGGAAATATATCCTCCACTTTTTTTGTGTTATTTCTTGTTGAAATGATTACTTAAAAATCACCCATGTTATGTTTGCATATTGGTTTAGCTGGTGCAGTTGTGATTGCTAAACATATATCAGTTACGTTAACCAGTGAACAAAAAAAACAAAAACAGATGGTCTAGCAGCAGTAAGCTGACAGTCTGTGGCCGGGCATGGCTGCAAAGGTTATTTGCTGCGAAAGCCAGAGCTAGATGAGCTGCTGTGCAAAAATCTGATCGCGGTTTAGAGCATCGCCATTGGCATTGAAAATAAGTGCACATTTATCTATTTTTATCTATTCATACTCCTACGATGCATTCAGCTCTCAAAACTCAGTCATGACTCATTTTCAGACTCAGTGGTCACAATAATTTTACTTGGTCTCGACCTTTTTTATATAGGAACCACTATAATAAATAACAATGTTATATCATGTATAGACATTGTTTTATCCTGGATTCCTGGCTTAAAATTTTATGCTAAGTCTGAATCTGGTGAATTGGTAGAAAAAAATTCTGCATATACTAACGATAACTCAACATATTCAATGTTAAAGATAGCCGTTCAAAGGGTCTCTCTCTCTCTGTCTCTCTCTCTCTCAAGTGCCATATCTTGTGACGTTGGTGATCATGAAATGCCAGGCCTTCCTTTCCATTGCCAGTCTAAGTTACTGTAAAAGTGGAATTTTTGCGCATTTCGCGCGGCGTGTATTTGGCGCGAAAATAAAAACTGGCGAATATATTTGCGCCTAAATTGAAGTTCATATCGGCGCACTTTGTATGCGCGTTTGCTTTGATGCATCACACGTCACGTATGTAGGCCTATGTTTATTATGGTTTAGCCTTACTTAGTCAGCGCTTCAACAACATCATCATCAATATTGTCGCTGCCCGGCCAGCACTTTGCTTTGTCATCCAAAAGGGCTGAACAGCCCGCAAAATTAAAAACATGCGAAAATTCATTTTACTCCGCCGAGCGCGAAAATTTAATCACACGCAAATTTCCACTTTTACAGTAGCCTAAGTAAGAAGCTCAATCTTCTTTAATCTAGTCCACGTTGCAATGCTCTGCAAAAACGTACTTCAACTTCTTCTCTTTCCTGCTTTACTGCTTAGCGCTTTAGCAGTGGCCTAAAAAGTCCAGCTGCTGTTTCCTGTTTGCCTGCCCTCTCCAAAACGGCTGTTTGATATGTGGCTTGTCTATGTCTATGTCTTGTCATGTCTATGGGATCATCCTGGCTTAACAATAATGTCCGAGTGACTCTGAGATTTGAGACTGAGCCGAGGCCGAGGAACCACATTTCTGTTGCTTTTAACTAGATCTAAAGTTTTAAAGCGATCCTCCATTAATTTCTTTGGATATTGTCCAACACTCAAATCTATATTTCAGAGTAGGTAGCACAAACCAGTCTAGGATATAACAGTCTAGAGGGTCTACGATTCTATTTTTTGTTCCACTTAAAACGAACTGAATCGAATTGTCTTCGTTACAATACAAACCATACGCACGATTCAATATGTGGGACAGAGTACTTCACAATAACAAGCAAAGAATACAAGTCTGATTGCGATCGAGAGGGTCACATTCAAGTTTCTTTTTTAATTTCATTGACTTTCGTACAGTTTCAGGACAATTTTCAGAAGACGGAGAAGAATGCAAACGAAATATAAGTGACTTACTTTATTTCGACTTCATGGAGTTTTGTTAAAACAATGAAAGTTAAATGTATTTCCCCGCAACAATCGTTCAAATTTCAATCACGTAGTCACATTTCGAATCTGCCGGTGCGAGGAGACGGCGAAGGCAATTGGTCGAATATCGCACAGTGCCAGCCATGGCTTTATATCGGACTCTGTGATTGGCCACATCCAATTGCAGGGAGTCTGCACACTGAACTTTACCGGAGTGGTATAGTTCAGTGATAGTTCAGTGAGTCTGCAATGAAACAGAAGGATAGTTTATTTGTGCTTTGTGTTGTTGTACAGGTCGTTTTTAGTGTGTGTGTGTGTTTTTTTTTTTACTGTTTTTAAACATATTAGGAATGCGGGTGTTATTCAGGGATATCTTGGATTATTTTTGTTGGCTCTGTTTTTTTTTTCTTCGCAAAGCGGTATACTTGTTGTTCAATGTTTTGGCCTTTAAAATGTTTATGAATGTGTCTAAATGCTACGTTTGTCAGTGCCAATGAGACCCCCTTCACAATCTACATGTTTTCCTTCACGTTCGAATATCCTGGGTTTTGTGTTTATGTCACACTGAAGAGGGAATGATGCAAAGATTCGACTCTTCTGCATCTGCTCTCAGTGAGTTCAGCTACCATGGACCGCCACATTTCCGCACATTTCCCGCTCGCGAATAGTTTTTTTACACCACTCTTTAGCCACTTTCGCCAAAATATTCATAATAGTGCTCTGGTGAATGAGTGTAACCGTCACCGACGTGCGCACAAAACTCAGGATATATTCTCATATGGGCCTTGTTTTAAATGTAAGACATATCTTATTCAATTCCTATTCGGAAGAAGAAGAATATGTCTAAAGAAAACTCAGTATATGTTCACAGATGGGCCTTGTTTTGCAATTTACGTTTTGTAATAAAACACATTCCTCACTTGACTTTTATACCAAAATCATTATGTCTGTTATCTTAAATGTTGTTAAATTGGTTATAGGCCCGGTCACACCGCCCGAACTTAATTGGAGCGTTCCTTGAAAGGTAGGGAGAGGGGGCCGAATTTCGTCACTTTCGGAGCAGTAGGAGGGGCCATCAATGGTGGCCTAGCGTGTATACGGCGTTGCCTGAACAGGGGACAACTTCTGTTAAACGGTGGTGAACGGTAACGATTTTTTTTCCCCACCGCTCCAGCAACGCTCCAGGAACGCTCCAGCAAAGTCCTGGCAGTGTGACCGGGCCTTATGAAATATTATATGCAATGCCTTAGGAAGAAGCTGTATATAATAAGAAAAGACAACTCAGTATGTGTTCTCAGTTGGGCCTTGTTTTATGTTAGATGTTTTGTACTTGCTTTTGATAACAAAACCACTATAAATCATTGATCTTATTTACATTTCTTCGACGCTCGTTGCTGAAAAGATTCACATATGCGATAACTTCTTTATTTAATTTCCTTACATCGTACAATATGCAATGCTTTATTAGGAAGAAGCTGTATAATAACTAGAAACAACTCTGGTTGTGTTCAGGTGGGCTTTGTGTTATATTGGCTGTTTGAAATAAAACAAATGCCTTGATTTGGGCCAGAATCCTTGCCTTTTATGCCAAATTCATTATGTGACTGAGTAATCAATACATATTCTCTAAATAATGAACATAAATCATGAACAATGTTCTTAAATGCACATCACTAAATGTATGACATGTAGGCTATGTCATGCAATGCTTTTAAAAGAAGCTATATATAATCGAAAAAAAAAACCAGGATGCGTTCTCATATGGGCCATGTTTTATATTGAATATTTTGTGAAAAAAATGCGTTTTTGTGGATGAGATGAAAATTTCTGCACTTTTGTCTACAAGCGCCAAATTTGGCACACATGCACAAAATCATATTTGAAACAATATTAGATATAGAGGCATCTCAAAATATTTTCAGGGTCGCGTGGCAGCAGCTCCAAAGTGCCCCAGGGGCCCTAATATGTTATTTTTGAAAACAAATTAATAGGAATCAATCGTTAAAATGTGGGTTCACAAGTGGCAAGGGGCCGGGGGATATACCCCCGAAACTAGGTATTTGAACGGAAATTATACGGGTATGTATACGGGCAGGCAGGCCGGGGATATCCCCCCTGCCAGTCCCAAGAGCAGTCTAGTTTTACTCTCCACACTCAACCGGGCCGTGAGCACAACAACCTTTCACTATGACTTCCAGAACACAAATGAATTCGTAAGAAAGCGTAACAGAAAACCACACTACCTCAGAACACTTCTTGAGCACCTTTCTTTTAAATTGTCAGTCAAGAATCCTACTGTCGGAGGTTATCTGTTCTTTTGAATTCTCTTTTGTTTAATTTCTGTTTAGTCATGTTACTTCAATTAAGTTGGGTATTTAGTTCACTTCTGTTTAGAATTATGTTCGCATTCATCAGTAACTGTAAGTATCCTACTTCTTTGATCACCTTCATTTCTTTCCTATTCAGACGTGCTCATTTATTCCATCCCCACACCTGGCTCTTTTGTTGAACATTCTTGATTACATAATCGCCCAGGTCATTAACCATCATCATCCTTCTATGAACGAGGGTATCTAGATAAACGGGAATGAATGGTGGATACAGGAAGAGCATTCAGGGGAGGACGTCAAAGGAAAGATGGCAGGAGAGAAAAAAAATCAGATGAGAGATGAGAGACTGGCAGGCAGTCTGGCAGTCTTCACTATGACTTCCAGAACACAAATGAATTCATAAGAAATCGTAACAAAAAAAAAAAACACTACCTCAGTACACTTCTTGACCACCATTCTTTTAAATTGTCTGTCAAGAATCGTTCTGTAGGGAGGTTACTTATTCTTTTGAATTCTCACTTGTTTAGTTTCTTTTTAGTCATCTTACTTCAATTAAGTTGGGTATTTAGTTCAGTTCTGTTTGGAATTATGTTCGTATTATCTTATCAGTAAGTATGCTCTCTGATCACCTTCATATTCCTTTCCTATTCAGATGTGCTCATTCATTCCATCCCCACACCTGGCTCTTTTGTTGAACATTCTTGATTACATAATCACCCAGATCATTTACCCATCATCATCAATAGGTAAGGAGACAGGGGTGGGAGAGAGGTGGAATCAGGTACTCACGAGGGTATCCAGATAAACGGGAAAGAATGGTGGATGCAGGAGGATCAGTCAGGGGAGGACGTCAAAGGAAAGGTGGCATGGGGAGAAAACAAATCAGGCGAGAGGTGAGGGGAGATAATAAAAAATGAACTAAACGCGTCAAATGAGAGAGAGAGAGAGAGAGAGAGAGAGAGAGAGAGAGAGAGAGAGAGGGGGGGGGAGGAGAGATGTGGGGAGTAGAAAGTCGCTTAAGTAGCAAAAAAAAAAGAGTAGGGGGGAGATTAAAAGAAAGAGAGGGAGAGAGAATTAGAGAAAGAGAGAGAAGAGAGAGAAGAGAGAGATAGAGAGTGTTTGTGTGTGTGTGTGTGTGTGTGTGTGTGTGTGTGTGTGTGAGAGAGAGAGGGGGAGAGAGAGAGAGAGAGAGAGAGAGAGAGAGAGAGGGAGAGAGAGAAGGGGGGTGGGGTGCGGGGGCCGGGGCGCATGGTATAGTAGTAGTGAGGTTTCTTAATATACATACATCTATTCGGGATATCAGGATTGGCAAGAACATGTCTGTAAGTTCCATTTCCATCCGATTTCTATGAATGCATTTAAAATCATAATTATTTGTCGTACCATCCTTCATGTACCAGCTAGCACAAAAAACATTACCTCAAAACATCCTTGATTTATTCTATAGAAACCGAGACGTACACAACTATCCCACAAGACAATCAAGCCTTTATCATGACATGTTATGTAAACATAACATGTCATTTACGTGTCATGGTTGAGTGAAAACACTTTAAACGTCGCACAAGAAATGCCAAAATGTATTGTTAAAACGGCATAAACAATTACCCTTGTGACTTTTCTTTCCGTGGTACGCGATCTCGGATTACGAGCCAAGGTCGCTCTTCCTTCGAAAAATCCGGGGGATAGAACCGGGAGACGGGAGACAATCCTCCAGACCGTCCAGACGGTCGATTTTCGGGGGATGTCCCGGGTGACGGGGAAAGTCTAGCCTATCTGATATGCGCCGGGCTATAGTGGGCAAGTTACTGGTTGCGCGAATGGGGACTGATGGGCGAGGGCGCAGCCCGAGCGCCCTCGCATGACTCATGACGGGAGAGGGCGGGCTTCGCCCTTCGCCCTCGCCCGTCAGTAGTTAGCCCATTAGCCCGACGCCTATCGGATAGGCTAGGGACAGTCTGAACAGAGGGTCAGTTAAGCAGTTAGTCCACCCCTTGGACTGTATGGAGCAACCCGCCGACAACGAACGTTGGTGGCGCACCACATACAAACAAATTTCCCCCTGATTTTTTTCGGGCGGACAGATCAACGAACTAAAACATAGGTTCTGTGGGACAGATTCGTGGTGGCGGGCAATCAGTGGTTTGGAGCGGTGTGCGTACTAGTGGCGTAATGTGTGTGGGAGAAGAGGCGGGCGATAAAATACGGCCAGTATCTGGACTAATGCACTGTGTGCACAGTTCACATCCAAGTTTTTCTTTTATCTATGATGAGAACGGATATTATACCTAGCATGCCTAGGATGTACATTAATCAGGCATGTACGCGCGCGCGCGTGTGTGTGCGTGCGTATGGATGTGAGTTTGTACGTGTATGTGTGTGTGTGTGCGTGCGTGCGCGTTCTCTCTCTCTCTCTCTCTCTCTCTCTCTCTCCCTCTCTGTATGTGTGTGTATGTGTGTGCTTATCTTGTGTGTGAGTGTGTTTCTGCATGTGCGCTGGGGAAGGGAAAGGGGGGGGGGTGGACTGAGACATCATTAGATTTTGTAGTTGCATTTTATTCGGCAACAGGATTTCGATACCTCTCTCCTCATAGTACATGTCAGTGAAGTAGAGGATACTGATAACCGATACAAGCTAAGGTTCGAGTCACTGCCTACTGTTTTTCGTCAAGATAGCCAGACTACAGTGAGTTGTCCTCGCGATGGCAGGGTCGATCTGGAAGCGACTGGATGCCCACTGGGGCTGGGTTGTGGTGGCGTCCACCTTTCTGCTCTTTATAGTGCTGTATGGTATCATGTACTCGTATGGAATCCTGTTCGTGGAGTTGCAGAAGGAGTTTGGCAGTAGTGCCACTCTCACGGGTAAGTGCAACCGATAGCGTCAGTCTTGTCATTTAATTGAATCAATTGACGTTATCATCGTGATAAAATGATAATTTTTCGTAAGCAATATAACTTATATAAAATGTATTTTAGTTTGAATTATATATCATAATTTCATAAATTACGAGAATCGCTTACCTTTGCACCTGTAGGAGGTTTTCATAATATGTTGCCATGGTTCCCCCTTCAAATGGTTCTAAGAGGACTTTTTAAGGCACTCGAATAAACTGCCATCCTAAAGATGTACAACACAAATGAGGACGATTTGTTCAGTACAACTAATTGTGTTAATCATGACAATAAGAAATTCAACGAAATAAGAGAGTGCAAAGAATACTTGAGGGGAATTTGTCTGATAACTGCAAAGCCAATCTTCTCTGATGGTAAGGACACTTTAGGATTTGGAGTCATATCCCAAGGGATGTTACGTCCGTCTTCGCGCCTAATATAATGTTGTGTTGGTGTTGTCTGCTCTCAGAAAACCGGGTTCTCCGCCATGTTGTGTATTGCGGGTTGTTGTTGCGCGGGATCAACTATAGGATAATGTCTTGAAGGAAGACTCGTGGACTCGAGGTACATGTACGTTGTTGTACATGTAATACTATCACAACTCCGATGAATAACATCTGATGAATCTGCTGAAATCACTCTGCTGAAATAACTTTGTAACTAACTCTGCTGAAATCACAGCTGAAATAACTCGGGAAACAATTCTGCCTCAAACTCTCTGAGCTCTCTAAATATATACTCTTTCTGTGTCAACTTTGAAGTAACAATTATAGTGAAATTCATACAGAAGGTCAGTTTCTTGGATGCATAGTGATCTCACAGAAACTGGACCTTACCTACATCATCCTAAATTCCAGTAAATGTTATTCATGGCCTGGCTTACGTGAGTGTTTGTGTTATTGTATGTGTACTGTCTCACCTTTTTGTGATGTTAAATATGTTCTTTTTGTCAAGATGACTTCTGTAAATATGTTATTTACTGTTCAAAAACAAAAACGAAAATGGTACGTGCAGTAAACTCACCCCAAGTATACACGCAGAATTCAGATGATGGGTCTTGTTTTGGGAACCCTTCTGCGAAAGAGAAGAGTGTTGAATGTTTTTGTTATTTATTAATCCCTGATAGTTCACCAACCGCGCCGATGTTTCGCTCTTCCCCCACCAAGCTCATCATATATTTAAAACTACTTGTATACGAATGGTCGTATCTCAGACCAGGATGATATTGGGAGTGAATCATACTAGTGTCAGGATGAGGTTACATCTCTTGTTTTTAACAGGCTGGGTAGGAAGCATTCCTGTGGCGCTAACCGTTTTAGTCGCCCCTCTCACCCACGTACTCGTTGAGCACTTCGGCTACCGGCTGGTCGGGCTCGTCTCGGTCATCGTGTCGGCGGCTGGCGTGGTCGCAACGTCCTTCTGGTCGAGTTTGGTGCCGATGTTCGCCACATACAGCATCATGTTCGGTGTTGGAGCCAGCTTCGCGTCCATATTGTCCCTGAAGCTCGTCAGTGCCTGCTTCTCCATTAAGAAGTCGACCGTAGCTACTGGAATCACGTTGGCCGGGAGTAGTGTAGGTAAGTGCACGAAAACATAAGGAATGTTTCATTTTTTAAGTGCCCAACCCAATCTAAGCATACACATTATTATCGCATGTTCTGAGTGACATCTTACTGTATTAAATGTTATAGAAATAGTGCATGCATGAGGCACTCTTCGAATTTTGGTCGAAGTGATTGACTTTTAAGGTGAGCGAGTGACGTCATTCAAAATTTCCCGGATGTGCTCAAGAATGCTCTCATACAGCACTCTACTTAAACACATGCAATTTAAAAATACACATGACATTTTCTAAATAGTGGATGCGGTATAGCATCACACTGAACCCAGTTTCAATAAATGATATAAATGACGTAATTCTCCCCACAATACACAAATGTAATTGTGGCGGTTTGAAGCTTACTTCGTATAATACTATGTCACATTGAGCGTGAAAGTGTGAATTAATCTAGCTATGAACGTGCGAATGACACTTTCTACATAGCAACATATCCTTGAATTGACATCATTTATCGTGTATTTACATCTGAGTATACATTGTGGTGACTGTGTATTCCAAGGCCTGAATCACACACTAATAACCATTTCCCCTCCGACAGCTATAACGTTCGCCCTGCTTGTCGAATACCTCGTATCCGAGTTCGGCTGGCGTGTCTGTCTGCGGATTGAAGGCGCTTTGTATCTTGTAGTCGGAGTCGCCTGCGTAGCAGTCTTCACTCCATCTAAAGCTGACCACGACGAAATTTCCTCAAAGCGAGAGCCATGTAATAAAGATGAGACATCTAAACTATCCTTGAAATCTTTCGAGACAAGTTCTAATCATAACTCTGATTTCCATGCTGGACATTGTGGAGACAAATTGCGACGACATGAAAATAACATTACCGACGAAGAGAGAAAGTGCAACGCCATTCTTCCGGAGTCTGGTAGCTCAGAGGGCAAGGCCACAGCTCAAGCGGCCGTCTGCCCGAAGGACAAGTCGATGGACGACCAACTGGACCACGTGCCTCTAGCAAGGCTACTCCATAAGGCTTTCATGTACCCAGAGGTCTGGATGATAGCTCTTGCCTTCCTCCTGTTAGGAGTATCCGAGTGTTTCTACTACATCAACATGGTATGGTTGTTTGGCCATATCAGAACCTAACATATTATGTCACCCTCTAACTTTACATTATAATCCTTGAGTTTCTAGTTCAATCACTATGCTTTTTTCGCCGGTATAGTGTTGTCTCCTTGTGTGTTCCGATTTTGTTATAAATGACTTAATATGTGATATGATATGTGGTGGCTTTCCTAATCATTCTCCCAAATCCTAAACACACGTGTTTCGTGGAATACCAATCTTCTAACTTGCTAATTTGTATACATTTCGATAAAGTCGGGAGGAAAGTTAGAATGGATTTTGGAATACCATTCAGGAGAAAACATTTCTCCAAAGTGAACATTTCCACATACCACCATAGCATTACCGAATAGTCTAGCGGGGCCATAATTACGCTTCTTGTCATACGACGAAGACTGCTGAAGTAAGTGTTTTATACTTGCATTTAACCTAACTCCTTAAAAAAAATTTGCATCTGTGATTTCACTGTTGAACACAGCGTTCTGATCTATTATTTTGCTTTTCTATCGCCCACCCTTTCCTCATTCCTTTATTTTCTCTCCAATTGTCCATACCCTTCTTCGTCTTGTCCCTTCCAGGTAAGCTACATGGTGTCTGTGGGGTTCAGCGAGGCTGAAGGAGCTACATTCCTGTCAGTCATGGGTGCGTCGATGCTGTGCGGGAAACTCGTTTTTTCCGCCATCGCCAATTATCTCCCGTTCCCGTATTTCTACTTCATAATTATCGTCGGCGTGGTCGGCTGCGCCGTCATGGCAGCGTTCATGGTGGTCCGCTCTCTCGCAGTCATGCTCTTCCTTGCTGCAGGTAACTTCTTAACGGTGATTTGCCATTTGGTTCAATCCCAGTTGGTCCACTCACCATTTCGTCTACCATCACATGCTGATATATATGGGTTAGGGTTAGGGTAGGGGGTCTGGATTAGGGTTAACGGTTGAAGTTATGGTGTAGATTAGAGTTGTTGATAAGTTAACCCAATGTTTTAATCTAAAACAGTTTTTTTTAAGAGGTTCGTTGTAGACGAAATGGTGAGTGGACCAAATGGCAATAAACCTTCTTAACTACCGGTGTAATGGGTCTTGAAATGATCGTTCCCTTATACGATATGACATGATCTCATCTGAGTGTTATCCAGGCCCTGTTCCACTATCGCGATTGCGATTCCTATCTGCCCCGAGCGATTAAATCGGCTCCGTTCTCACAACGCTGCTGCTACGATCATGACGTTGCTGCAGACTAAACACATTTTTATCATTCTCTACCGAATTGTTGGATCGTGAGAGATCGGGATCGAAATCGTGATAGGGGAACGAGGCCTTGAAACCCACGTCACTACACATCAACACAAACGATAACTCAAATACACATACATAGAGAAACTTTCTCTTTCTCGACTCCCTAATTGCTCCTTGACGCATTTTTTAAAACCATTTTCTCTTGTTGTCAACCTCTTGTCTTCTCTAGTGATTGGTGGTGTGATGATGAGTTCATCTATGATCGTTCTGTACACAAGCCCGCCAGACTTCTTTGGGCCTAGTCGGGCTCGATTTGTTCTGCCCGTCTTGATGTGTTCATGCGGCTGCGGCTATGTACTGGGTGCCTTTCTTGGTAAGTACTACGGTAACCCAAAATGTATCTGGCATAAAGAAAGAAAGAAAATGGAGTGGTAGTGGTAAAGTGGTTGTGAAGATCGCGAGTTTTTAGGTTCAAGCCCACCCATGTTACTTGTGTCCTTCATCAAGATATGTGGATATGATATCCGTATTTCTACTTTCCAAGCAGGAGTAGAAATGGGTGGTAGGATCTTGACCCAGCGCAGATGTCTTGCAGCGGGCAAGGAATACTTCCAAGGGAGTGGAGATGGTGCTCATTATGTGTGAATGATATATTCTTGTATCCGGCGATCAGGGCTGTAATTGTAACATCCCACTCAATTGAGCCTCCAGACTGCGAAATAGGACATATTCATTTACCGGATAGGACATATTCATCTACAGGATGGAGCACGCTATCCTTACTACTGGGTGTATGCATAAAATTTCTTTGAAAATTGAAATTAACCCAGAAAGCCCTTTCACTAAAATCTAGCTGAATTGTCCGTAATGCGGACTACTCATGAATATTAATGAGTCAGATGAAATGAGACTCTTTCGGGTATTTGTTTCCATGTTGTCGTGTCTTGACCCGTGAACTAGAAATAGCTTGCGTGGTTAAGTCGCTGCCCGGTAAGCAGTAGATTGCAGGTTCAAATCCCGTCTGGTTCCAAGATTTTTGTCTGACTTGTTTTCCGTTCATTTACAGGATGGAGCACGCTATCCTTACTACTGGGTGTATGCCTAAAATTTCTTTGCAAATTGAAATTACCCCAGAAGGCCCTTTCACTAAAATCTAGGACAGAACTTGTTTACACCACTATAAATTATTCCTCGTGATCCTCAGTAGCTCATTTTTATTGAACACAACCGGAAGCCCTTCAATCACCGTCAGAAGTTTTTGGCATGCGCAAGATGAGGAAATTGTTCAGTTTCAATGGCAGCTGTACATTCTGATAATATTGATAAGGTGCTCTATACGTAAGGACAACAATTTCAAAAGGATCGCTGTTCATAATATAAAATCAGGGTAGCTCTTCATAAAGCATTATGCCACGTAGGTTAAGCTATACGTGATCAATAGCGATTTTTATGAACACATATCTTCACTATCTGTCATGTTTTCCAGGTCAGTCGATCGACAGGACGGGGTCTTACACCAGTGCTCTCTGGGCCTTCATAGCGACGTATGTCGTCATCGTCCTGCTTTTCATCACGGCACCCCTGTATCAACGGAGGTACGCGCCTCACCGATATGTCATCATGAACAGGCACCGTCTCAAGAGAACCAAGCCACGACAAGGACGGGATCAAGAAGATCAGGTTGGCACATCAAAAGAAATCATGGTCAAGAAGAATGAGCAACAAACTCCAAACGCTATGGTAGTTTAATGATCCCCTTGATTGAGTGTATTGAGTGGTAAAGCCAGACTGAGCCGGAAGGAAAGTTGCAGGCCATGGGTAAGGGGTGGCTGGATAGGGTTCACGGCAGTTGCGGGCGGGGGGGGGGGGGGGGGGGGAGATGAAGGGAGGGAGATAGGTGAGGAGAATACTGAATCGCGAGTCTATTTTAATTGACTTTTGAGACTAAATATAGGAATATACTTTATGTGAAGCAACTGATCGTCATGGTAGAATGAAGAAATGTAACAATAGCCACTGAGTCATTTACATAGCCTGAATCATGATACATATCCTTCCATTTAATATTAATAAAAGCGAGACTGGTAAAGCCTTTAGAAGTAAACGCTCTACCGCTGGGCAGGTGTTTTAAAGCAAGTCTCTTATCGGACATGTTTCTCCCTGAAATGATATCCTTAATATATGGGATACTCTTCTAGGGATTTATTATCCTGTAAATAGTAGAATTGATCTGTATGTCAAGCATATCAAGAAGGGTATGAAGGCACGCGATTGTGACCTTAACACGTTGTGAATTCATACACAAGTATTGAGTATACGCCATATCGTGGCAGAATTAGACCAACCCACCTTCAAAGGGATAACATATGTAATTGCATAAAATACACATTTTTTCCTTGTGGCGGAGGCTTTGCAATGAATGAAAATCCCGATGTTAATGTTGTGTAGATGAGTAAGTCGCTAACTTCCGAACTTTAAAGATTGTGCCAATTACCTATGAAAAGCAGGAAGTCGTTATTAACATAATACATATGTAGGTATCTCTATTCCCCCACCATATCCCCTTACCCCACCTGTATTCCTCCGCCATACCCCCTACCACACCTCTATCCCCCCGCCATATTCCCCTACCCCATCTCCATTCCCCCGCCACATCCCCTTACCCCACCTCTATTCCTCCGCCATACCCCTACCCCATTTCCATTCCCCCGCCATATCCCCTTACCCCACCTCTATTCCCCCTCCATATCCCTCGCCATATCCCCTTACCCCACCTCTATTCCTCCGCCATAACCCCCTACCCCACTTCTATCCCCCCTCCGTATCACCCGCCATATCCCCCTACCCCACCTCTATTCCCCCGCCATATCCCCTTACCCCACCTCTATTCCCCCTCCATATACCCCTACCCCACCTCTATTCCCCCTCCATATCCCCCGCCATATCCCCTTACCCCACCTCTATTCCTCCGCCATAACCCCCTACCCCATCTCCATCCCCCCGCCATATCCCCTTACCCCACCTCTATTCCCCCCATCCATATTCATGCATGCATGAATATTCATTATAGCATCTGAGTACGAAGTACCTATTTGATGCCTTGTCCCCGCTTGCATGATTGGGTGATCAACACCGGTTAGCCGCTTGGTCTATGTACAATTACTTTCTTTACGGAGAATTATAAATTTTGTGTTTCGTTTGCGTGGATTTACGTAGCAAATTAATTAACATTGATCATTTGGTAATTTAACTTCATTTTCTTCCCATAATCTTTGAATCAACTTACTTTTATGAGAGACACCGGTTGTAACATGTGAATAATATGATGATCGCTTTTCTGTAGGTTTCTGTACAAGACTAATAATCCATACAGTAAGGTTCAATATTGAACCTTCTTGCAAATTGAACCCTGGTTCGTACGAGGTAAAATGTATTTCATAAGCCTCATAAAAAGCCTTAATTGTCTAAAAATTGGGCCACAAGTTGTGTCGGAGATATATACAGATAATAAAAAAGAGTGATTGACAGAGATATCAGCTTCCCCGAAGAGCCAAGGAAGTACATAATATCCCCTCATAATCGATGTACATGTAATCCTTGCTCCTGTGGGTAATACAATCATAACAGTAGTGTTATTCTATCAATATCATTTGCCTCATAAAGATTCTATTGTATGATATTTAAACAATGACCTGCGTAGGAAGTAATAAAATTGGCCACTAATAAGGTGCAAGGTCTAGTACTGTGATTAGATTCAAATGGTTTTCCTTATGGCAACCTGACCAATATGTACATGTACATGTGCCTTTTCATAATGATGGGTCTCTCCAGAGAAGTACGAAATATCATTATGAAGGAGTGTGGAAAATAAGTCCCACGTGAGGATGTATAGACATTGTCTTCGTGTAATTCATCAGGTAGTAACGAGAGGAGATCTAAATGCGTGACTGCACCATCAGATGTGTACCCAGCTTCCTGGCTAAGGGTGTAAAATCCATGCCACACCAAAGAGGGATGAGGGGGGGGGGGTGCATGAAGATCAGGCACCCAGACAGTGAGAAAAGGCAGTTACACCGAAAACGGCAATATCCGGCATTGTGTGTGTATGTGTGTGTGTGTGTGTGTGTCCGTCCGTTTATTTGAAATCGTTTTTCCACGCGATGGAGATATAATTTCTCCAACCATGGCTGAATTGCTCCCAGATTGTCCTTAGGGTTTTTTCGGTATTTATTGTCTCATTATTTAAATTCATTTCATCTGCATTTCGTAACCCCTTTAATACAGCCAAGCTTTGCTTCAAGCATTGATGTGTTAGGAAGGAGAAACACTTCGAGCATAATATATTCAAACATAATTATGGATACTGAAGCGTGCTAATGAATGTCAAAAGCATTCCACATTTAGCTGCTGTCAACTTGGAAAGCAATATCTTTAATTCACTATTTTGTCTCTGGAAGCTATGTTTCTTATCACATTTTGTGCATTTTTTTTTTAAAAAATCAACACCACTAAAGATCCTGTACTCAGTTTTCTTCTAAATAATTATTGAATGATGCACAAACGAAGATATAAGATAATATTCTTACTTACACAATTAACAAATTTCTTTACTTTCCGCAGATTTCCGCAAATGTGGGATTCAATCATTATCAAAATTATATTTTACGCTGTTCATTTTCATTAACAGAGTTTGCGTGCAACTGAGATATTTTAGTAGAAAAAAAAACAGGGATGTGTTATGGAAGGATATGAAGTAACTTTCTTTCTTTGAACCCATGTGCCAAGCCGCTGAAAAGTTATGGTGTTCTCAACAGGTGCTGTTCAGGTGTCTGAACAATTATGAACATGATTGATTGTGTGGCAACGGCTTCTCAGAGAGAACAAAAGAATGGACAGTCTCATTTCGCTTGTCCCGTTCTGTGAATTGCATTAATACTTTTATGAGCACAAAAGGTATCAGCAAACACAAATAGACAAGTTTTCAAGTAAAATATCTCTGCTGCACGAAAACACACACAAACGCCGTTAATGATAATACACAGCTTAATATATCATTTTGAGAGTGGTTGAATCCCCCAAATGCACAAGATGTCGGAAAGTGAAGAAATTGCAGAACAAACAGCTTATATGTCCGATTTTTAATGATTCCTCAATACTTTTCGAAACAAAAGCAGGGTATAGGATCTGTCATTATCTGCCGTTAACTTCCTTATAGTTTGCAAACGAATTTGTCAAAAACAAAACGTCTACAGACAAATGAAAAATTAAAGAATATTTTTTTTTCAAGTTGACACCAGCTAAATGTCGGCTCGGCACATGGAACATCAAAGCATTGTCATGATTATGGAATTCTTTTGACATTCATGAGCACGCTTTAGAACCCATACAGATGTTTTAATGTATTATGCTCGAGTTTCTACTCCTTTCTAACACCTCCCTCGAAAAAAAAAACACGTTTATTTTTGTTCGCTGATATCCTTTTACCTCACAAAAGTATTGATGCAATCCAACAGAAGTGGACAAGCGAAATAAGACTCTACATTTCTTTTGTTCTATATGTGAAACCGTTGCTACGCAATCCTGTTCGTTATTATTAAAATACCTGAAAAGCACATGCTGTGAAGACATTTTTTTTTCGTTCAAAGAAAGTTGTTTCATATCCTTCCATGACACATCCCTGCTTCAAGGCTTCGCGTATGTGCGTTTCGCCTGTCTACATTCATTGGTCCACCACGGGCTGATTTGATGATCGCACGGTCCGGTCGGCTGAAAAGCTTGCTCGCTTGTAAAACATTGCTCATAATTGCAATGATGGTAATGTCAATGTATAAGTGTTTACATTTGATTAGGCCCATAACGTTATTCGTTAATAACTGCCTAATTAGTTACTTATGGTCAAAAATTATATTTTGTTTTATTCGTATCTCTTACGATCTCTTTCTTTTACATGAACCATAAAGCAGTATCTCCATTCCTTCCGAAGAAACTTGGGTTCACGGAGAGAAAGTTTCCAAGACACCGCTTGCCGCAGTATGATAGGTCTCAATGATTAGACATACACACACCTCTGCGGCATTACGAGGACTCTTAGCGTAGCCAGCCATATAGGAAAGATGGACACACATGCATGAGCATTGGAAACTGCATATAACCAGGGATGTGTTATGGAAGGATGTGAAAGAACTTTCTTTCTTTGAACTCATGCGTCATGTGCGTGGCACCGCCAAAAAAATTATGTGGTCTCAGCATGTGCTTTTCAGGTGTTTTAATAATAACGAACAGGATTGCGTAGCAACGGTTTCTCAGATAGAGCAAAAGTCTTATTTCGCTTGTCCAGTTCTGTTGGATTGCATCAATACTTTTGTGAGGAAAAGAGATATCAGCGAACGAAAATAAACATAAACATTTTTTTTCTACTAAAATATCTCAGTTGCACGCAAATGCACGCAAACTCTGTTAATGAAAACAAACAGCTTAAGATAGAATATTGATAATGATTGAATCCCACATGTGCGGAAATCTGCGGAAAGTGAAGAAATTTTGTTAATTTTGTAAGTAAGAATATTATCTTATATCTACGTTTGTGCATCATTCAACAATTATTTAGAAGAAAACCGAGTACAGGATCTTAAGTGGTTTTGCCCGTAACTTTCTTGAAAATTGCACAAAAATGTGATAAGAAACATAGCTTCCAGAGACAAAACAGTGAATTAAAGATATTGCTTTCCAAGTTGACAGCAGCTAAATGTCGGTGCCGCGCATGGGACATCAAAGCATTGTAGTGATTGTGGAATGCTTTTGACATTCATTAGCACGCTTTAGTATCCATACAGATGTTTGGATATATTGTGCTCGAATTGTTTCTCCTTCCTAACACATCCGTTATATAACCATGGATCTATCATGGATGGACAGCGCTCGGACAGACTTCCTTTGATCTATGATGACTGCCGCCTCATAAAAATTTAAGACATTCAGGTGTTTTAATCAATTAGCTGTATTTCTAATCAGGTAGTGCCTTCCTCTGAATAACAAAAGAACATCTGTTTTGAGAAATATTTCAATCATTCAGCCTTCGCTGGGAGCTCGTAGCTGATCTTTTTACACACACTGTGAATTAGTTTTGGGGTGAGAGAAGGGAAATTTTGAATAAAATTGTAGAAAGAATTTGGTCCGTAACTTTTTTCGGACACCCCCGGACACGAAATTGAGATTGTTTCCATGGAAGATGAAACACTCAATAAACGATTTACAAGATATTTTTAAGGAAAAATGATTGCTCAATCTGCGATATGGAGGCATTCTTTGGCATGTTTTCTACAGTATTCTCCTTTTATCACAAAAACAAAGCAACAATATAGTAATCTGAAATTCACAGAATCATATCTTTATAAGATGTACTACTACTGCACATGTACTTCAGTTCATGAAGTGGCTTTGAAATCTTCTACGCATACAGAATATGTATTCCTCTAAATGCATCCAAAATTCGTTTTGCATATTTGGCGGCGGTCGTCACTGGATCAAAGAACCAAATGCGTCAAATATTCTATTGAGCTATCAATGAACGCGACTGGTGTAGGAATAAATTATTCTTCGTGATGACACCTACGTGTTAATAGTTCTAACACCTTCCTGAAATAACCGTTGGTCTTCACACATCAAAACACTTTGTAGGCGTTTTAGATTAGCAATTATCTAATATGTATTATGTAATTTGGATGTTTGAATATACGTGAAAACTGTTTTGTGAGCAAGCGAAGCGACTGAGTAGCCGAGTGACTCTGGACACCAAACAAAGACTTTCGTTCTGACCAAAAGGGGTTATTAAGACGACCTTTCAACTGCCTAGTGACGCGTTGAATACATTCACTCGTATTTCGTGATTAATTTCCAATGGATGGAACGGACTCTGAATATATTAGTTATTACTACTCGGACAAGCTCCAATATTACCATTAATAACGTATTGTTTGATTTGACGTCTCCGCAAAGTCTCCGGGGGGGTCGCGAAAATCTCCAATATGTACGATGTTATAGGGGGAGACGTTTTCCAGTCTCCTGCAGGTCACGAAGACGTTGCTGAGACTAAGAAGCCGTCTCTGAGACGTCGCGGCCACCTCACCTCCAGATTCTTCTGAGAAATTTGGGGAGATTTGGTGAGATTGGGCCTTCAACACGCAAATTCCCATAAAGACTCGAGCACAAACTGGTAGCAAATCATTATGCAAAATTCATGTTGATAAAAGTACGAAAATGACATATGACCTGTCAACGTTACTGTACATCAAGGTCCATGATCTCCACACTAATAGATCATTATACACGTTCACCCATTTATTGTCAACCTAATGTCTTCCGAGACAAAAAGAACTAAATCTTATCTTTGTCGTGAACCGGTGTTACATTCCTGGAATTTCAAGAACTCATATGACCGTGGAATTACGCATATCCTCTCTCTCTCTCTCTCTCTCTCTCTCTCTCTTTATTGCCTTTTCCCAGACTTCGTGTTTGCCGTACGTCAAAGTTTGTGTGAGATATTAGTGAAGGGCCTTTCTGGGGTGATATCTTCTCTTACTTGTATTTCATTAATTTCCACCGATGGAGCACGTGATCATTGCTAGTGGACGTATGCTTAACATTTATTTGCAAAGTTACATTGGAATTAATAAAACGTAATAAATGGACTAGTTAGAACTATTTTTTTCCAATTTATCTTTTACCTGTCTAAGTAGAAAGGTTTCAAACAAACAGTGACAAATATAAAATATTGTCGTAAAACATGTCATTGTACTTTAGAAAAGTTTCAAGAGCCTGGATGTTGCTATGCGACCGGGAAGCGGCCATCGTGTTCCGGTTCAATATCCAATGATGTGGTTCTCTCGATTCTAAACTTAATTTGCCTACACGGACAAAGCAGTGATGCACCTACCTCCATTGGTGCAGGGATGCCTCGCGAAGCAGCGAAACAATAGCGATACTTATTTCGGCTTTTTTTCGTGGATGCGCCTCCAATATTCCCGCCCGTTATCTCTCTTTAAAAAAAAACTTCTTCAAACTTTGAGTGAATAGGTGGTATCTTTCATACATTTTCGTACAAAGGTAGGCCAAATAGGAAATAATTTTGCCCCTGAAATACAAAACGCTATAGATTCGACGTGGTAAAATACATGACTAATGAAATCTACACACAAATATATGAGATCATGCAAGACTACTTCAAATCAAATCACACAAATTTGCGTCTTTAATTAAACTTTCATTAACACATCATGCCGAATTTTATAACACGTACAGTATAAGTGCAATCTAAAGTCGAAAACATATTTCTTATATTATTTGCACCATTCAAATATTTTTGATAAATGTTTCTCCTTAATCATATGGTAATGATATGAGGATAATCACCATAATGAAAACAATACTGATAGTGATGATAATAATACTAATGCCTCTGGTAAGACAAGATTATATCTAAGGTGGCCACCACAAGATCACATGGCATGTGGTGCAAAGTGACAGAATTTCAAAGAATATAATTACTATGCGTTGATCAATGACTGCATGGATGGTGTTCCTCACTCTCTCATTACCGGGCCTTGGCAACCTCATCGGCTTACTTCACATCTTCATGCCAATGGTAATCAGAGAATTAAAGCATAAACAATACAAATGACTATACATCTCTGTATGGTGCAATATGACAAATAATTATACCCCCACCCAATTACACACTTCACGTCATTCGGTCAAGTCATAATCCTACTTGTAAGAAACACTCGCGTCCATGTAACACACATACGCCTTGGAAACCTGCACCATAGCTCTGGTGCACCGGCACCATAGCTTTGGTAACGGAGAGCCATCTATGGAATGTAGAGAAGAGCGTTCGGTGACCCACAGCCGGGATCGGTGACGACATTGGGTGTGGCATGGTTCTGGATTTTAGCCTTGACTTTCTCGGGCGTCAACGCGGGGTTGATGCCAAGGGCAATGGCCACTGCGCCTGCAAAACAAGTATACATGCAGTGACGTCATAATTAGTATGTGTTTATGTTTGTGTGTTATATATTAATTCATAAATGTCTTACCTGATTCGACTGTTTTTAAAAAATGGAGAAAAAATGTGATTGCCCTCGACAGGTGTCATGGTCTTTGCCAATCATCTACATCCACTGTATTTTTATTCCTTTTTTTGCGTATTAATTTGCTGTAAGTTAGTGGAGTATCATATTACTTATTATTGTATTGTTCTGTATTTGAATGTACAATATGTATTGTACACAAAGTTACAGTGTACGTTATATTTGATGTTATCATGTGTAATGTAATGTCTCTTTGAATGTATATTCATATTTTTATGGATGTGAACAAAACGTTAGATTGTATGTTATATTTGATGTTATCATTTGTAATGCAATGTCTCTTTGAATGTATGTTTATATGATGCTAAATATGTTACTCATTGCGGATAAATGGCTACTGATAATCGATTGTCTCGGAATGTGAGGTAAACCGAATCGAAAAGATCACGACGTTTCGTGCGCAGCTGCAACTCTTTGCAGGTGTGATGCAAAATTGTAGTAAGTAGGGGTTCAAAAACCCTATGGTCAGTGCAGCGCACTAACTGAAATCTGCTCATAAATGGTCCAATACTAATAGCCGGCGTATCCGGGTACTTGACCAACAATATACCGTTGATGCGCCTCGCATTGACCGGCGGTAACAAGTTACCGACAAAGGACAAAGCCACAGGCCGGTCGGTAATAGGTGCACATTGTTGGGCCGTATTTAACAAAGAATCATGTGTCTGATCAGGTTGTCGGTTTCTCAACTGGAGACTATGATACCGTATCATCTACGTATCTCTTCCAAACCCGGGGAAAGCAAGAGAGAGGGCATGCATCCAACGCTCAATCTTCAAAACTTTCCATGTACAGGTTGGCCACGACAGCCGAGACCGGACTGCCCATGGCCGCTCTTGCAGTCTGTTCGTAGTATGAACCCCTGTACAGAAAGTATGTGGATCTGAGGACAAACTCTATGAGTTTGGTAAGCTGTTCTGGAGACAGTGTGGTACGGGCGGAAAGGTTGCTGTCTAATTGCAGGCGCTGAAGGCAGCACTGCAAGCACCATCGGTACGTTGGTGAAAAGGGAGACTACATCGAATGACACCATGGTTTCATGTGGACCAATGGTTTGCTCAGTTATCAACTCCGGATCTCTGCTAGATGCTTCGAGAGGTTGTACGCAAACGAACCTATGCATGAAACGATGGGACGGATTGGAACTGAGGGATTATGTATCTTGGGTAACCCATAAATTCTCGACGGTTGCTTCTGTGTGGGCTTCAACCTCCGGTAGGTTGGTTCATCCATTGTGTTATCTTTCTTCAAGTCCAGCAGGGTGCTCGAAATCCTACGACACAGACGATCTGTGGGATCATTCTTTAACTCACGGTACGGGCCAGATTCTAGTAAATCGGACAATTTCTCATGGTATGCGGAGGTGTCAAGAATGACAGTGGAACGGCCTTTGTCAGCTAGGAGGATAGTAATACTATCATCTGCCCGACCGATATCTTACACGAATTGATAACATGGCTCCATCGATTGGTCTGTTAGGAAACTGGTTCACAGGCAAGGAACAACAAGTGCTCAAAATGTTCATTTCTGGAAGGTGAATGTCAGAGCTCTGCGGTTTCACCATCGCTATTGAGCTGTGCAAAATTGCCCTATGATATTTTCTACCATAATCTTAAATGGCGAGGGACGCGCAGCATTATTTTTTCAGATTACGATCGTATAGAGCGTGTCGTATGATCAAATAGCCAACTTCCTGCAATACTTTTACTATTTTGCGATCAGACTGCCCAAAAGCCAGTTTTTTAAAGGAAGCTAGTAAACGTTCAAAGCTTTGCTCGTCTAATTTGTCTTCTTCTTCAGCCTACTTCACTCCCACTGCAGGAGGGAGGCCTCACCAATTTTCTATTTTGATCTGTCTTGAGCTGTTCTCTGCCAAACAATGCCGCTTTGTGCTGTAATCATTGCTGTTAATCATCCCTCGCTCTTTTTCTGGTTAGGTGTCTAGGAGTCCACACTGCTGTTTTGTGTGCACATCTATTCTCATACCTCCTAGCTAGATGTCCTGCCCATCTCCATTTCTTTGATGTGTCTACATATTACATGAAAATTAGTGATGATTGCCAAAATAATTCCCTAGTCCCAAACCATCAAATGCCATGAAGTTTACTGTCACTGAATGTCATACTGCCATGAGGGCGTTTTGGTCCCCACTTACCTGATACATGTGGGCAAGCCATGGAGGTCCCGCTCAATTGTCGATTCTCCTCTGGCCCGCCGATCCACGCACTGGGGATATCCACTCCAGGCGCAAAGATGTCCACGCACGTCCCGTAGTTGGAGAAGGACGCCCTCTTGTCAGCGATATCGGTGGCTCCAACCGTGATGGCCTAACGCAGAGAAGGCCATATTGAGATTCTCTTTGAAGACGAGATGTCAACTTACTTTAACGTTAGCTAATTATACAACAATCTCATCTCGGTTTCAACAAGTATATATTCAGCACGTGGATGGGGAGAAAGATTTTAACAGCGAAGTCATTGTAGTTGCTTGCTAATTTACTTGCAAAATGTTATCCTTTTGGCAGCTGTTTCAGATGTCAGTCAGGGAGAATTAGCTTTATTGTATTTCAAACACGAGAGCAATTTGACAGGCACGCAGTCGATAAATATAAACATAAAGTCTCATACCACTTTGTGATGGAGGTATGTCTTTACAGGCATCAAAACCCGGGCTCCAATAAGACACCCACACCCACCTGTTCAACTGAGGCTGGTGACGTATAGCATGCATCTGTATTTTCGTTACCAGCAGCTGCCACGACAGAGACGCCTGAGTTGTGCAAGGCGATCACAGCATCATCCAATGCCCGGCTTTTGCCACCACCTAGTGACATGGAAGCGACTGCTGGCTTCTCGGCATTGCCGGTCACGTAGTCAACGCCTAAGGGATCAAAATGTCATCAGTTACAGTCAATGCAGTATCTATATTTTGAATCATAAACTAGAACAAAAACTTTAAAGACGGAAAAGGTACTGAAATGCACTAATCAATCAAATAGCACGTCGAACAACAAGTTTGAATAGTATACAAATATACCAAAGCTGTGAGATTGTATATTGGAAATTATCCCCGAGGAAAAAAATAGTAACTTATGCCTGTTCCTGTTTTATATCCCTTTTGTAAAACGATAACAGAACAAAAATAGTCACCCCTCTCCCTCTTTCTCGATATCGGTTCATCCCAGGTAAATGCGCGACACGCCGCGCGCTGCATGCATTGTGCACTAATTTACGCCCGCTCAGTTCCGACTGACCGAGATTGCAAACAAACATGGCGACCTCCAATGACCGAGTTCGGTTTGACCTGCTGCAAGGGGCAAATAATAATTGCATCTATCGACAGGTAAAATACGAAGAAAGTGATGAAATTCGGCGTGGATGTTTTTCGTGAATATTGCTCTAAGCTCTGAACGTATGAGCTCGATTCAGTTAACTCAAGTTGCGCCTCGACCGCAACACTGCGAGAGTTCCCCTAGCGCGCACAATGATTTTCCGCTTAAACGCAAAAAAAAAAAAAAAAAAAACAGCTGGAAAGAAATGTATCGCGTACTGCTCGCAGTCAAACAAATTTTGTTACCAGGTAGAAAGCTTGTGCAGTAGTGCCAAGGAAGAAAATAGTAAAGAAAGCATGCGCAGTGCTCCCCGGGAAAAAATAGTAAAATTATATTCTACATAGATTGAATCCTGTAGAGCGATTGGTTTAAACAGTATCATGTGACCAAATATATTTCAACTATGATGTTGCGTGACGTCAGACCTCGAAATATTTTTCACTATATCAATATTCTAATGCCATCAGAAAACTGGATATTTTGCTATCGATATCGATCGATCGCTTAATTTTTGAACTGAGCTTGCGCGACCGCCGCGGTGAAAGGTCGTCGATCAGCTGTGCATTATAAACGATGGCTGCGCCCAGTGACGACCCGAGATTCAATCTCGTCGAAGATGGGGATTGAGAGGATTCCATTGCCTCAACAGATTAGGAGAATACGAAGAAACAGATCAAGTATGGGTAAGTGTGCGTTTTGCATGGAACGCACGGCATACGCAATATGGCAGGGATATATCAACTAACATACTAACAGGAAAAGTGATTACCAGGTCTCTGCCGAACTTCGTTCAGGCGTATGTTCAACTTAACTAAACAAGGTAATGTAATACGATGCAATATCTGAGAATATAGCAATAAATGGCATTTGAGAAATGAAGAGAAAATTGGCTCTGAAAAAAAAAACACCGGACGAGGCGAAAAAAAAAATCGATGGCAGGATGCGCTCCTTTGGCTCTAGACCCTAGAACATGAACGTTATTAATGTCGGGGGATGGGGGCTGTTATGTGCCCTAGGGGGTGGGTTGGTTTAAATACCCGAGAGTTCTCAAATAAATGAGCGTACCAGTTGACCTGCAGTAATATGCACGTTTATTACCGAAGTAATAAAACAAACAAGAAACCCCAAAGTCAAACGTCACTTGTCTTCTGAACAGGTCACAACAGCTATCAGCCTCGTGCGATGAGCTGTCTCCTCACTGCTGATACACAGCGGAAGTTATCAGCAGATTTCCTCCACGCGACCTGTGATTGCCTCTCCCCTTCTCTGCAGAGCAAAGTGCAATGCCCCAGACCACCGGAACTGTTTGGCTCAACACTTTCTGTGACTGATCACTCACCAAAATATCACTCCTCCTTCCAGTAACAATCATATTCCTGGTTATTATTTTCATATTCTGAATAACCTTAACTATAATTTTCAAAACACATGCTCATTCTTTTCTCTCCAAAAACAACAGAGTGTTTGTTTCCCTGTGTGGCACTCTGTAATAAACCCTATAGGCAAACCGAGCCTGTGCAATATAATACACTTTCCCATCACAAAATTCTGTCCTCTGACATTAACACAAAACAAATCACTATGATACGCACCGCTAATAACGCCTGAAGTAGATCCGGACCCGGAACAGCTGAGGACGCGCACTCCGTACAGCTTGGCGCGCCGGGCTACCCCGTAGACATCGCTACCCACCGTGCCGGCGCAGTGGGTCCCATGGCCATTACAGTCCGCACCCTGTACCAGGGAGATAGGTGTAAGGAAGAAGAAACTCGGGCGTTATATACTCATAAAAAACATATACATAGAGTAATAAAATATACCATGCACTGAGAAGTTCCAGTGAAAATATGGATTCCAAGGTGGCAGGAATAGTATTATTTTTTGAGGGGCGCAGACGAGGAGGAACCCATAATTTAATCTGGTACTTCGAAAATAGTGCATTGTTATATTTGATATATATCCTACAATTATTACAAGAGAGAAAGTGAGATGTCACCTGACCACAATTGCTCATTTGGATTTTCCTTGTCACACAAGAACAAAAATTAAGCGATCAATCGACGGATATCGATAGCAAAATATCCAGTTTTCTGAAATAATGACGTCAGTGATAGTATAGTGAAAAATATTTCGAGGTCTGACGTCACGCAACATCAAAGTTGAAGTATATTTGGTCACATGATGCTGCTTGAACCAATCACTATACAGGATTCAATCTATGTAGAATATAATTTATAATATATGCAAATATGATCACTTATATGGAGCATTTCTATCAACCAACAAACAAGCTAATACTAGCTCCATTCACGGACAAGAAGCTGTCTCCATGACAACTGGAATCAAATGTAATCGTTAAGAAGTTACTACCGAACTTTATCTACCAAGACTCACACAGCTTGTTCATTATTTGATAAATTTCATCTTAATCATATGAGTGATTGGGGAATATTGTGAGAAAGAAATTTTGCAAAGTGAGATAGCCATGCGTCCTCTGAATTATCGTTAGTGGATGCATGGTTTATCAAACAAACGAAGCACAGGCTTATTTGGTGGATCAGTGTGATTGGAAGCACTTGTTTAACTTTGGAAACCGTCTAAAACACACGATCGCAGCGAATGGGTTGAAACTGATCCAAAGTTGAACTCGTGCATCCCACGCGCTCGCGCTGATCCACTCACGCCATTTCTATACGGACGCCAACCCGGTACTTACGTAAGGGTTGCCGTTTAGGGAATCAAATGCCACCTCAGCTCGGCCAGCGAAGTACAAGCTCTCTGGGTAGATGCCCGTATCAATAACATACACAGATACATCAGTGCCATCACCTGTTTTAAAAATATAATATGTGAATAGGTTAGTTTACTTATCGGCCAGGGGTAGTATTTAAGTTTGGACTTCAGTTCGACTTAACTTCGACTTAAGTCCTCTACGATCCATAATTATGATTTGCCTTTCGGCGCAGTTTTGGACTTCAGTCATTTTTTAGAATACCAACTGACTTAGGTTTGACAGTTTTTTTACTTGAATTTCATTCGAATATCACACCAGGATCGTTTTTATGGACCATGAGCACACGGCGCCCAGAGTCATCAGAATCGACTGAACATTGTTCTCGATCTAAATTTATCTGATAATATATATGACACTCCTGCATTAAAGGTTTAACGTGTCCCCTTTGGGGATGGGATGTTAAAGTGCCTCTTATCATCTGACTGCCCCACCCCCCTTCCCCTAACGCAAATCCCCCTCAAGATGGCAAAGTGTGTGACTATCAAAAATGAATGCGCCCTCCTCGAGATCATAATTGAAATAAGATTTCTCTCCAGATGAAATGCTGTCCGTCGAATTCACCATAGCACATATATTCATAATTACGTGGAGGAATACTGCCCTTAAAAACCCACTAGTGCCCCCTCGTATCAGTATTTTCTAAGCTGTCTCTCAAGACTAAACTCAATGGCCCTCTTAGAAAATACAGTTGCCCCATTTCAATATTGAACTGAGTGCCCCTCTATAATGCTCCATTTAAAGATTTAAATTAAGGTCCCTCTATAAAAATACATGTGCCCCATTTCAAGATTAGACTGAATGCCCTTCAATAAAGATATATGTGCCCTATTTCAATATTGAGCTAAATGTCGCTTTATGAAAATAAAATGCCCCATTTCAAGATTACACTGAATACCCTTCTATCCTGTATCAAAATACTTTTGAGCCAGGCGAGATCTCAGCTATTACCTCCTGGCTTCTGGGTGTTTGGTCATGGCTACATAACAGACTAGTGCTGACAATACTAGTCACTCGTTCATTCTCCTCTTGTTATCCTTGGGTGAGCCAGAGAAGGAACTGAGAATGAATAGTCTACTGCAGCTAGACTGATCTATCTAATATTGAAGTTTAGACTGAAAATGCCTAACAGCCTGAAGCCACTCTAGTATTAATCTAGAAACCTGTGTAATCGGCAGTTCCATCGAGCGGGAGTGAACGTTGAGCTACACGGTCCAGGCCCCACGAAGCTACTGCAGTCGCCCGCACCACGCCATCCTGGGTGATGTACTTCACGGCTTTCATGGCACGCAGCTGATAAAAATATTCAAAAATATATTTCAGAGATTGTTCATAGGGTTACGATAGCATGGCTGTCACCAGGAGGTGCGAACAACCCAACAATTGATATCTTATGTTTAAAATAAAGCGAACAGCTTTTGTATCGAATCCAACTGAAATCAAAACCTTATTTTCAAACTCCACGGAATATCACTGCTATTTATAGGCAGGTGATAGATGTCCATATACTACATTGTTATATATTGATTGTATAAGTTTCTCTGTTTATATTTGTGTAAGCAGTCTTCAAAGTTTATTTCGGAGGCTTCGAATCAGCTAACAGAGAATTAACACTCCTCACTTAAGCTTTCAAAGAATTGTAAATTGGTTATTATTTAGAAGTGTATATTTCAAATGTTAAATAAATAACTAAGGGAATGAGAAATAACATTTCAAGATCCAAAGCTCGGAATACTAAGTTTGTTAGCTTTGTTAACGGAAAATGAAGCCTCCGAAACCACAAATTGCGGCAACCCGTTCTCAGACAATGGAGAAGCAGTCACACCTATCTGGTATTTTTCATTAAACATAGCAAAGGCAACCCCAACATTCCAAAAATAATACAGGGCTGTACAAAAAAGTCAAACGGTATATTGTGTACACAAAAAAGGTAGGGCCTACAATTTAGGGTACTAATGTGCCCACCAAAATTGAACGAAGTTATAATGGAAGATGTTTATGCTACCCGAGGTACCGTAGCACCATTGAGGTCACTCATATCTTTATGAAATTGCTACAGACAGAAATGTTGAAATTTCAGAGTTGCACCCTATACTGTGAACATGACCATATGTGACTCAGGTGATTGAAATAACGTAGTGAAAAGACAGAGATTTAAAAAAAATCCAGACTAAAAATTTTTAAAACTGCACTTATGAATTTTTTGGTTGTTTTATTTGTGGCTACATCTGTATCGAAGTAGAACGCCATAAGAGAGGAAAGATATAGAAATAGGAGATAGAAATGGAAAGAAAGAGGGAAAAAAGAGAAAGAGAAAGAAAGAGTGGAAAGAAGGAAAGACAAGCTAAACAAAAAGGAAATGGAAGAAGGAAAGGTTAAAAAGTAAAAAAAAAAGAAGAGATAAAGAGAAACAGAGAAAAGGGAAAGAAGGTATAAAAGAAAAAGAAAGTATAAAAAATAATGGAAACGTGACATTTCAATGCGAGAATGAATATTTCAATACATGTGTCTCATACATTGTGCATGTTAGTTATAGACCAGTTTGCTTTTGCCTCTATCTATGCCACCAGCAGCACTGCCTCACATCGGAATTGGTAATTTTTGTGTCTTTTCCCCCCAAAACGCATCCCCCCCCCCTTTGAATAAAGCTGGTGACGGCACTGGATAGACCATTTTCGTAATGTATCCATAACTTTCTCCCCAACTTTCTCCCATAGATGTGCGCAAAACTTGCATACATAACAAAGACGTTCTCTCTTGATCTCTTTGCGTGCCACATGAGCCCCCTTTTCACAATAACACATAAACCACCTAGATCAACAGTTCATCTGGTACACAAAGGATTAAGGTATGCTGAAAAAAAAAGAAAAGATGTGTAAGGGAATGTCTAGAATACTGTCAAAAGTCTTTCATCCAGACTTTACAACATGGACACCATCTTTAACAGGCCATTTCTGGTGCTTGATCTCTTCGTTGAACCCCATTATTTTGAAAGACTAAAATTGTTTTTCAGTAGAAATCAAATATCGGAAGATCGGTGTGTATAATACAACGTTTGACAAAGAATAGGCCTACCCTTGTCATTTTTCCTTTCTCACCATTGCATTTTTCGGGATTGCGAGTCACAATGATTGCTTATATTTTTCAAAACATGAACAAAAGCTTTACCTGGCTAGAGATTACCACTATGAAATAATAGTAATTAAAAAAAAAAGAAAATATAATCATGTTTTTTATCGTCACACTTATCTGGTGGCCGCCACAAGAATTCTTCAGCAGACGCGTGGCCAATGGCCATTAAAATACAATGTAGCATGTTTTATGGCACCGATAGCCTTCCGCCTACATGATAGGATATCAGTGTACTAACTTTCTCAAGGCCGGCTGGGGGGATCCTGGCCGAGAAACCGTAGAGTGCCTTGGTGTACGTCCACTTGACCAACGCGCCATCAAAGACTCCAGATGTATCCGTTAGCATCAGATTCGTTACCTCCTTTAAGTCATACTCGGGCTGGGACAGGAACGTGCATAGATAAGTCAACATGAGCAAAATGAAAATCATCTGTTAGGTTTCAGACATTTGCACCAAATGTAATTGACCATCAATGTTAGTTTATTTAATTTGAAGACAAACTTGTAGGTTGAAAAACAGGAATCTTTCTCGTTTTAATAGAATGTTAGCTCTATATGGGTTGAATGGATAATTGATATCGTCTATCTTAAAATAAAATAAGTTTGTAGGCTATGTCTTTGAAGAAAAATGACACTTTTATAAATAACTTTTAAAAAGTTACAACTCAAATTAAGCTGAAATGTATACATCATACTGTCAAAAAATGACAACTCTTTTAGAAACATATCTGGTGACGTTTAATGAATTATTGTTTTTGTAACAAGTAACATGTAATCATAAAAATATTTCCTGAAATTTTTCACTTATACGCCCAAATTTTCCCCCCAAAATCCTCATAGAATATTGAAATGATCATGACAAGAATGATAATTGATTGAACGTCACGAAGGGTGTTTTTTTTTTTTTTTTATTTAAGGTTAATTTGAATCTAAACTTTTAAAAAATCATTTTGTCAAAAGTCTAAAAAAAATTTTTGATTACCAACTTGTAAAATTGCGGAAGAAATTCAACCCCATCCTGTAACTGGTGATGTGAAACATGTAGCATTTTAAAAATCATTTTGTCAAAAGTGCCAACAAGTTCTATTTATCAACTTATAAAATTGTCGGTAGAAATTCTACCCCATCTCGTTCTCTATACACACATTAATGGAAGAGGAAACTGGTTGATGCTTACCCGGAGCACGACGATATATTGGTCTGGGATGGCGTCCTCTACCGTATACAGAGTGGCGTTATACGCCGTACCAACCACCACCAGGGCAGCAAAATATAGCAACGCAACTTTCATGATGAAGAGTTTTAAAAAGTTCTGGCAAAGCGACGTCCGGACGACACTATACATACACCCACACTACAGTATCTAGAGGAGACCTACTGCGCAGCTATACGAGAAGACATGCTTCTGCGCAGTGCGTGTGGCTTTCAAATCAATACCACCCCAGTTTGGGCTGCGATACAATAGATAATCCATTCTGACGTAAATTCAGACATAAATTGGAACGGGCAAACGACATAGAGCGTGAGATATCGATTCCATAGGAATCTCATTGAATAGAGATGGAAGACATTTAAGCCGGCACTAGAGAGCTTAAGATACCAACTTAAAATTGGGACCAAGTAACATTACGCTATCGATTCAGTGAATTATAGCTCACAGAATTAAAAGAGTGAGTGTTGTTAGAAAACTCTAAAGTGCCAGTGTATATGTCTCCTTCTCTTTAATACATGTATAACTTCAACGTGCCAGCTCTTGGCGTCATCGATAACACAAGAATCCAATTTGTGAAGGCAGCCTTTTCCAATAATTATCTTTTATTGTCCCCAAACTCACTGAATCGATAACACAAAGTCCCTATTTGTGTTGCTTTATCTTTGTCTGAGGCCTTCCTTGAGTTGTTTTGCAGTTCATTTTGATCGATTTTGTCCACTTATTCCACTGGTTTGAGTAAATGTCTACTACTCCAGACTATGTCTACTACGACTCGTGGGCAAGGGCTAACAGCTTTGTCTAGGTTTTATCAAATCAAATACGAATCCTTTTCTCCTATTTTCACTCTTGCCTTTGCGTTTTCACCCAATAACTTGGTCAAATATCTTGACAATATACAACCACATGGCGTTGTTCCTCAATTTATCTAATTCAAGATGTATTACAGGGTAGTCTCATTCAGAGCCCAAGGACCTGCTTTTTAAGAGAGCCCTGCAGTTATACGAAGTCATTTTACTACACATAGTATGAAACAACTTTGAAAATACTTTGTAATACATAATTAACCATATTCAATCAAATTTAACATGATTTAAAAATTGACAATTTGATCACACACTCACCCTCGTGGGCGCGCGCGCACACACACACACACACACACACACACACACACATACATGTACGTCCAAAAGAACAAGATAATCATTTTAATTTCGTAATCGAATTTGTCGTTTGAGAAACCGATCAAAAGGGGGGGGGGTGCAAACAAAACTAAAAACGAACCGTGCTTATACCGTTGTGCAGGCCTTGGCTGGTGTTAATAATTATAAGACAAAACATTCATACCCAGTAGGCAATAAAATCATGCAAACGCATAGCGCGAGCTGATTTCTCTCTCTCTCTCTCTCTCTCTCTCTCTCTCTCTCTCGATAAAGTGACCTGAAATCACTGCATTCTAAACCTTCATTTTAAATAAATCCCCTGAAATAATCATTTTAATATGGGTTAAATAGATTAACAAAATATGGCGTCGGAGGTTCTAGGACACTAATCACGTTCGGAATTTCATATGCAGTTAAACCATGCGAGCGAAAAGCGCGAGCCAAAATGTTTGGATATAATGACTTGATAATGTAGAGTGGCTTGAGCGGGTAGGGAAAGAGCATGGTTCTAAACTTACAGATACACTTCGATGAAGACACCCTTCCTTCATAATTGCCTGTGTTGAACTGCCCTGGGCTTTACAACTTTAAACCTCAGGGGTTTATTTTGCAGATAGGTATTGACATGTTCAATTTACTGCCAAATGATCATAAAGAATGTACTACGTTAATGTCATTTAAACTAAAATACAAAAATACGCTTAATTGCCTGTTTATTGTGTGTATATGATTATGTGTTAAATATCTATTCATCAATGTGTTACGTTATTCGACTCTTAAAAAATGTAGAAAAAAAGGTGATTGGCCTCGACAGGTCTCTTGGCCTTTGCCAATCACCCACATCCACTACATTTTTTATTCTTTTTTGCGTATTAATTTGCTTTAAGTTCGTCGAATATCATATTATATTACTTATTGTATTGTACTGTATTTAGATGTATGTATTGTTTAACATGTTATGTTGTTATGTTATATTCGATGTTATGGTAAATGTAATGTCTCTTTAAATGTATATTTATATTTTTTATGGATGTGAATAAATGAAATGAAATGAAAATTTCTATAATAAAGGGAAATAATGAATATTCAAATATCATAGGTAGCAAATAAAGGATGACAAACAGAGGAATTAAAACAAAAGATAGGAGATGAAGATCAAGCATAACGATGTGCACCAATCTATAAATATGAATTACTAAGTAGCCTGTTCACACTACAGCTCTACAATAAAAAAAAAGAATTTGTAGCCTTTCTTTTAAGGGTTGTTTTACAATCAGGGTACACACTAGCAAATTGGACATTATCGATATCCTGCCAAAAAATGGTAAATATACATACGAAATCTGGCGTGCCATATGATTAGGCACAGTTATCTTGAGCTTAAACAGCGAAAAAGAAATAGGTAAAGCTTATTTAGGTAGGTAATTTTTAGGCCATTTTCACAGTCTCATCTGATTTTTTTTCAAAGTTTGAGAAAGTGCATCTCGGAAACAATTCATCATGCATTAATATTGCATCAGAATAAACAGCTGTTATGGGGACAGTCATTCTCTATATATCTCGTGAGTTAAAAAATTGGTGTGGGAGTACATGTAAGGACGTAGTCTGTGTTGCCAGACATAGTTGTTAACAGATTGGGGTGTGTCCATATACCTCACAGCCTTGTACCTACGCTACTCTGTCATCGGCATATAAAAATATTTAAGTTT
>OZ022584.1:20295146-20445146 GCA_963669155.1 Arbacia lixula
TGCGCGGCACCGTCATTTTGCTGCCGTCAACTTGGAAAGCAATATCTTTAATTCCCTTTTTTGTTTCTCGAAGCTGTATTTCTTATCACATTTTTATGTAATTTCCAAGAAAGTTAAGGGCAAAACCACTAAAGATCCTGTATTCATTTTTCTTCTAAATAATTGTCGAATGGTGCAGTGGCGTATATAGGTTCGTACACCTGGGGGGGGGGGGGGGGGGGCCTGGGCTGCCAACGCTCGAGAGGGCGCGAAGCGACCGAGCCGGGGGGTGTGGGAGGGGGGGGGGGTGTTCCCCCTCCCATGGTAGGGAGCTTTTGCAATTTTTGAACTTGAAATCGTGCAATCTGATGCATACTTAATGAGGTAAAATAACACACACACAAGCGTGCACGCACACACACACATACTCACACACACATACACACACACACACACACGCACACATACGCACACAAACACACACGCACACGCACGCACACACACACACACACACACACACACACACACACACACACACACATAATACGCCTTAAATGGACAGTCATAGTTTCGACAAGATCTACACACCGTGGCATACGAGTACAAAACAAAATGAACTGACACATATTGCAGGGTGGATCCCGGGGTAGTTTGGGTACCATTTGGCTTGAAACAGAGTTTTCTGCGGTTTAGTTTCTAGTACTGGAATGGAAGAAGTTATTTATTTACTTTATTTTATTATTATTATTATCATTATTATTATTATTATTATTATTTTTTTTTTTTGGGGGGGGGTGATTGGTGCTAACCCAGTCGATAAAACCGGCATCAGTTTCATCCTCAATTTTCGCCTCAGATCCATCATGTTCGCCTCAGTTCCATCATGCACCCTCAACGGCACTTTCTTCGGGTTGAACTTCGGGAAGAACAGGCCTATCTCCGACATCATCCGATTTTGACGTAGACGGCTGTTCGTCATCATGTTATTCTTTCTCAATATGCTTGAAAAAGAAGTGATCTTTGATGTTTTCAACTTCTTATTATGAGCCATCCTAGAATCCGAAAATCAATTCACGCTGTGAATTATGTAAGGGACACACTCACATATATTTTCCCCTTAAAGAGTTAAAGAAGACAAGGCCTCCTGCTTAGCGAACTCACCACGTGTTTTTGTTTTCTAAACACAACAAAAAAGTACCCCGCCCCCTTAGAAAAATAGCATAACTTTTTATCGAAGCAGTTTTGGGCAAAACAATTTGCAGGATTTTTCCTTAAGTTATTGACTAACCTCTGTGTGAAAATGACATTAATCCAATTAGTCATGCATGAGTGGGCAAATTTCAAAGGCAAAAATGTAACTTTTCAAAAGTCACAAGGGTAATTATTTATGCCGTTTTAACAGTACATTTTGTCATTTCTTGAGCGATTTTTAAAGTGTATTCACTCAACCATGACACGGAAATGACTTCTAATGTTTACATAACAGGTCATGTTACATCTTTGTCAAAATATCCAGTTGTGTTTTTTTTTTCACAAAAATAAAGGGTTTTTAAAAGTTTCAAACCCAAGAAGGATGAGTATTTTTTAAAATGTCCTTACTCAACCTGAACAATGGGTTAAACGTCGGGATATGTGTAGGTGCATCGAGAGATGGATAAAAAGTTATGCTATTTTGCTTAGTGAGGACAAACCACAAGATAACCACAAAATACTTAAGATTTCTCTTTTTTACCGTCTGAATTGGCTTTCACCGTGTGAATCCGGCTAATACCAATAAACACAATTACAATAATGATGAGGATCATTATCATCATCATCATCACAATTATTATTAGTAGTATTAGAATTGTTATAATTATTATTTGTACTATTATTATCATCATTATGACTTATTAAGTAAGCAAATATCATTCCCCCAAACCTGGGGGGAGGGGCGATGATTGAAATTGCCATCCCCCCCCCCCCCCCCCCACACACACACACACCTTGTCAGGTTGTCTACACCCCTGGAATGGTGCACAAACGGAGATATAAGATAATATTCTTACTTACATAATTAAGAAAAATCTTTTTTTCCCCTGAGATTTCCGGAAATGTCGGATTCAATCATTATTAAAATCATATATTAAGCTGTTTATTTTCATTAGCAGACTTTGCATGAATTTGCGTGCAGCTAAGATATTTTATTTAAAAGAATGTTTATTTTTGTTCGCTGATATCTCTTTTCCTCACAAAAGTATTGATGCAATCCAACAGAAGTGGACAAGCGAAATATAACTCTACATTTCTTATGTTCTCTCTGAGAAACCGTTGCTTGGCAATCCTGTTCGTTATTGTTAAAACACGTGAAAAACACATGCTGCGACCACAAAATTTTTCGGCGGTGCCACGCATGGGCTCAAAGAAAGAATGTTTCATATCCTTCCATAAGATATCCCTGCCTGAATGCTCTTGCTGCTTCCACCATTCCTCTGGCCCAGCCTTGTCTCCCTATACACCGACCATCATTGCCCTCATCCACCCTACCCCTTCCCCATCAAAGAAATATTATTAATCTTATTTCCAGGATGTTTAAGCACGTGGATATCCATCAGCCGTTTAATTAATGCAGATTCATTGTACTCTCCTTCTAGTCACAAAAGGAACCTTTACAAAGATTTTCTCTTTGATCTCGATGTTCAATGCCGCCGATTCTCTGGATGAGTTTTGCCTGCACTTGACGTATAAACAAAATGGGATGCGCAGAAGAATTTGGAGAAATATCCTCACCCCATATGCTTGCGCAGTTGTGACATGTAATACCTACGATACATCAGTAAAGATTCAATCGAGGAATAGTGTTACAATATGGCAAAAAGGCTCTAAACGTGATATCAAGTTGCAGTATAAAAGTCTCAATTTCACAATGTATGCATGTATAGGAATGCGTATGACCTATTATGAAATCCAGGTGAACGTGACGCAATCGCGCATGCATCATTTTGTTGAGCTGCTAGTCATGAATATTAAGTGGCGGCATCAAACCTTGTTCAAAGCGATGTATATCCATGTGCTTAAACATCCTTGGTTTTTCCAATACAGCCACCATGACCGCATGACTATAGGTATATCTATTTCCATACGTTTGAGTGAAAGGGCTTCCTAAAGTAATTGCAATGCCCCGTCCTGTAAATGAATTAAATGCCCTGTACAGAAGATTGCTTGTTCAAATCCCTCTTGTTCCAAGATTTTTGTCCGACTCGTTTTTTCATTCATTTACTGGATGGATCACGCTGTTATTACTGTTACCAGGTGTAATATGCGCACCATTTCTTGCCCAGTTAGCAGTAGATTAGAAGATTTTTGGCGGTATAGTTTTACATTGATTTCCACTACATGATTGAAGACAAAAAATAGGTCTTGCAGACTTGACGTCCTGATATGCCTGAGGTGCACTTATTTATTCTGGGGCTCTTTGCTCACAGCAAGATTTTCTCGCATGAACATAATGAACATAAAGTACATTTGTATATTCAAATGAAGTAAAAAAGAACCAATATAAACAAAGGGAATGGAGCAGGCCAACAAAATGTAGGAACCCTATTAAACAAATCAACCAATGAAAGCAAGAAGGATGATGTGGGGGGGGGGGGGGTAAATGATCTGAGTGATTATATAATCAAGAATGTTCAACAAAAGAGCCAGATGTGAGGATGGAAGCACCTATGAATAGGAAAGGAATGAAGGTGATCAGAGAAGTAGGATAATGACTGATAAGATGAATACGAACATAATTCCAAACAGAAGTGAACTACATACCAACTTTATTGAACTAAATACCAAACACGACTAAAGATAGACTATACAAAAGATAATCTAAAAGAACAAATAAGTACCCTGCAGTAGGATTCTTGACTGACAATTTAAGAGAAACGTGGTTAAGAAATGTATTGAGGTTAGTGTGGGTTCTTGTTACGCTTTCTTATGAAGTCATTTGCATTCTGGACTTCATAGTGAACGGTCGGTCGTTCTGCTCACGGAAAGGCAGGTAGAGTGTGGAGCCTAAAACTTTCTACTAGTCGTGCCAGTCTCGACTGTCGTGCCAGTCTCGACTGTCGTGCCAGTCTCGACTGTCGTGCCAGTCTCGACTGTCGTGCCAGTCTCGACTGTCGTGCCAGTCTCGACTGTCGTGCCAGTCTCGACTGTCGTGCCAGTCTCGACTGTCGTGCCAGTCTCGACTGTCGTGCCAGTCTCGACTGTCGTGCCAGTCTCGACTGTCGTGCCAGTCTCGACTGTCGTGCCAGTCTCGACTGTCGTGCCAGTCTCGACTGTCGTGCCAGTCTCGACTGTCGTGCCAGTCTCGACTGTCGTGCCAGTCTCGACTGTCGTGCCAGTCTCGACTGTCGTGCCAGTCTCGACTGTCGTGCCAGTCTCGACTGTCGTGCCAGTCTCGACTGTCGTGCCAGTCTCGACTGTCGTGCCAGTCTCGACTGTCGTGCCAGTCTCGACTGTCGTGCCAGTCTCGACTGTCGTGCCAGTCTCGACTGTCGTGCCAGTCGTTTTTCTGCATTAATGCATGAAATCAAGATTTTGGCTATGTTAAAATACACTTTTTATCAGTATTTGTCGCAGTGCCTTCTCCCTTCTGCAGCTTACCCTCTTTCAACAGCCTCCACTTTTATTTTTCTCTCTATCCCTCCCATTTTCTTTCTCTCATTTTCCTTCGACTTAATTTGAATCCGAGTTAAGCTCATGCTCCTCCCTGAAACTTCCCTCTTCTCATTTGCTTTCTCTCAACTCCCTTCTCTTCATATTTTGCACTTAACAGACACCTGTACTTAATCGACCATTTTCTTTATGTATGCAAATTTCATTCACGTCGTTCAAACAAAACGTTACTATTGGGAACCCCAAAGCTTAAGCAATAACTAATAGATTCAAAGTGCATTCCATCCATTGAATCTGAATGACCAGATACAGGTGACTGGAATAACGCGTTACTACGCAGTTAGGGGAAGTTCTGAATTACATTACGAAAACGGTGTATTCAGAACACAAAAATGGGCATTGTGCCGCACACATGTCGGCCCACAAATTATTTTCTGCCAATAGCTTCATGCATTATTAGTGGGTCTGATGGAAGATACTCGCTGATTGACAGGTGTGATACATAGTAGCCATGGTTGTCTTCATTTCATATAAGCCCCGACGACCACTCACTACGAATTCCTGAATGTAAATGACTTGATGAAAAGGCTTAACAAAAACACGTCATGACATTGCTTGGTTCCCCCTTTTTCAAAAGAAGTCCATCCGAGAGCAGGCCATCCATGATAGGTCCATGGACACACATGACCAGTTTCCTTGATTGAAACAGGCGGGTCCGAAACGATCCTTAAAATGGTTACTAAATTAGAAAAATAAGTTCCCACTAATCTATATACAGCAAATAGAGGTGAATGGATACTGATGGAGGAGGGCTTCATCCAACTATGGATGAACAACGCCTGATGATGAGGAGGAATCTATGTAAAACTATCCACTAAAAACGAATTTCACATTTGTTTGCCGCAAAGCCTCATTTTGACGTAAATTTGAAAAAAAAAAAAAAAACCCGCACGCCTCCAGTGACATCAGAGAAGTCAAAATGCCATTGATTGTACGGAAGTCAACAATAGACCATTTTCATAATGTATTCACAACTTTCCCCCTAAGTGCGCAGTAACGCGTTATTGCATTCACCTGTATCTTGTCATTCAGATTCAATGGATGGAATGCACTTTGAATCTATTAGTTGTTGCTACTCGGACAAACCTCGGACAATTAGCTTTGGAGTTTCCATTGGCAACGTATTGTGTGAGCTGCGTAAATAAAATATTTCATTCACGCCGTTGGCATTTATGGCATTTTGACTCCTGACGTCACTGGAGGTGTGCGTTTTTCAATTTTTCGTCAAAATGAGACTTTCTTGCGGCAAACGATTGTAAAATTCGCTTTTAGTGGATAATTTTACATATAGATTAGTGGGAACGTATTTTTCTAATTTAGTAACCCTATAACCAAGTCTGAAAGAAGTCACCTCGGAAAAGAGGACCTAAGATTGTAAAAATGGGATATACATGTAAAAAATGAATGTTAGATTTCATCAAAACTCGCAACCTCGGACACGCTTTGGGGTTACCATTGGCAACGTATTGTGTGAACGGCGTGAATAAAATATTTTATTCACGCCGTTGGCATTTATGGCATTTTGACTCCTCTGACGTCACTGGAGGTGTGCGGTTTTTTTTTCAAATTTTTCGTCAAAATGAGATTTTATTGCGGCAAACGATTGTAAAATTCGTTTTTAGTGGATAATTTTACATAGATTAGTGGGAACTTATTTTTCTAATTTAGTAACCCTTTAACCACACCTGAAAGAAGTCACCTCGGAAAAGAGGACCTAAGATTGTAAAAATGAATGCTAGATTTCATCAAAACTCGACAACTCTCAGGCAATGGGAAAAAATTGTTACAAAAGGGGATCCAGTCTGACAACTAGCCATACTATAGCCACCACCCTACCCCGCCCCCTTTCCTCTGGCCCACCACCTCAGAAATGCGCCTACAGATGGCGCTATGCAAATTGACTGATAGAGCTACATTGTATATTATAGAGCTCAGTGAACTTTCCATACATTATAATAGTTTATCCCTTTTTTTTCTCACTAAATTGATGTTTCTGATACTACATACGTACGCACACGTTTTTTTTATTAATTAATTATTTATATTAATTGTCTTGCAGTTGACTTTATTCATGTCGAATTTCATAAGTTTCATAATTTCATAATTTTCATAACCCCACATCATGTGTGTTGTGTGTTGTGTGTACAAAATTTCGTATACATGTATCATGCGTATATACAGCAGCGTTAGGCTTTTTTTTTTCAAAACGTCAAATTTTAGCATAAGCACATAAGCACATATTATGTATCGTGCTATGCGGGTTTTTCTTACAAGCTAGTTTATTTTTTATACGGATATATACCACAACAATGCATTTTTTTTATTTTTTTTTAGACTTGTATAAAAACTAGGCCGCGCCGCGCCGGGTCCAACGTACGTGCACGACATGACAGCGCTCGCACTACAACTCCCCAGGTTTGAGGATCATAATAATAAAGGGTAGGACTTTAAGGCACCCTGGTCCAGGGGTGCGCAGCACGCCCCGTCTCCATCTCCTTTCATCTGACCCAGTTTGTAATCAGGGTTCATGCATGTTTAGCAGATCGGCCAGGGTACTACGTGTAAGTGGTAAGTAGATCATATCAACGACGTCATCGAGACGAGAGACTGACTAACTTCTGACAGTGACACTGACGTGAGTGACTGGCAGTGGCCGTGGAAGCTGGGCCCTGGCAGGGGACTGACTGAGACTGAAATTGAGAGTGAGACTGAGTACTGACAGGAGAGAATTCAACGTTAAGATTTACTAAAATACACGCTCTTACTGCTGATGTATATTTTGCTGTAGTTGCACGGACATGCATTCCTTGACGATGTCCAAGTGAGGTAAGTTCTTGAAGAAGTCTAGTAGTAGGCTAGGCCTACCCGGTGTTGTTGCGTTAGTCGGTTAGACAGGAATAACCGTCTCATTCGGGGCATTCTTTAATCGAAATTACATTTTTGGACATATCCCTGAGCATTCAGAGGAGCCAGATGCAACCTGGATCTGCTGAGATTGCATCTGGCTCCTCTGATTGGGGGGTATATGTCCGAAAATGTAATTTTGATTACGGTAAAGAATGAGACGGTTTTTCCTGTCTAGTTACAGTTAGACCCTAAAAAGTATGATGATCAAGGTGCCTCAAACGGGCCCCATTGTTTTCTTTTGAATGCAGACTGTATTTGTACGGAGATGTACACGGTTGCCTAAAAAGTAAAATACCGAAATTTCACGTATTGAAGGTAAATGAGAAAATTTCAGAGAAATCATACTTTGTTGAATATCGCTCGGTGAAACATTGCACACTCAGTCCACTGAGTCTGAGAAGCTTTTACACTGGCATTTCTTTGCCTTGTACTATATTTCTTGAACCCGACAAAGGAAATCCATGTTCCCACTCAAAATCGTTGGCCCCAGACTTTCTCGACAGCTTATGAATATTTATGAGTGTACGTTTTGCACATGTGCTCTTTACTACTAAGCATCAAGGTCTCTCACCCGTTGGGCATTATCTGATTGGTCACGGCCTCTCGGCCTTGCGAGCTGAGTTGCATTTCCTTAGCCCCGTACTATTCTTTGTTTCTGTTCACACTGGCGCTCTTACAGTCTTAGCCGCGAATTAGTTGACTTGGCCGCCTGCAATTTCAGGGTTAGCCCTGCTTTTTTTGCAGGGCCAAATAATCCCGGATTATTGGTGGGGCTAGCCCATGGTAAAAACCAATGTGAACAGAAAGTGGTCTAAGCTTAGCCCCATACTATAGGTGGGGTTAAGGCCCCCCTTAGCCCCACGTATAGTATGGGGCTAAGGAAATTTTTGCCAGTGTGAAAAGCATATAAATCTGTGAGGTGAGTGCAGTGCCAAACTTTCACCAGTATTGTTTCCTGATCATGATTTTTTGAGTAGTTTACCACACAGTAGCATGCACTGATTTCAAGATACATTCCATATATATATCTTCTTCTTCTTCTGGTTTTGGTACAGTCCGCCGCTGGCGTATTATCGTACCTTGTGCTTGTCCAGTGCCGAGTGTACAGTGCAAGTAAAATATATGATGGCTTTTTACAGATACTGTGCAATTAAAAAAATCCACTGAAGCTTAACGAAGCTTTACACCTTGCACCTCCTGCTGGAAAAGCTGTAGGGGGGTACAGTTGACAACAGCAGGTTGTAAGGAGTTCCACAGCCTGATAGCATCTGGAAAGAATGATGTTTGCTGTGTTCGAGTCCTGGCATATGGCACTTGAAACTTCTGTGGATTACCACGGGTTTGTGGAGCAGTCAGTGGGACGAAGTATGTGACTGGGATATTCACCAGGCCATGGACAATGCTGTACACCATACATACTTTCTGTTGAGCCCTCCTCTCTTGCAGACTCATCCACTGGAGCTGCTGCAACATGGTAGTGACACTACTGGTGCGTTGGTAATTACCCGTAACAAAGCGAGCGCTACGGCGTTGGACCATTTCAAGCTTTCTGATGTTCTCCTGTGTGGATGGGTCCCAAACTACCGCTGCATACTCTAGCACAGGGCGAATAAGTGTCTTGTATAACAAAGACTTCGTCTTTGGTGGGCAGGTCCTTGTGTTTCTCTGCAGAAAGCCACGAACAGAATTGGCTTTCTTCACTGTCACGTCCACATGATGATTCCATTTCAGGTTACTCTGTATGTTAACACCCAAGTACTTGGCTCTGTCCGTTACCTGCAGGCGCTCTCCATGGATATAGTAGGGAGAGGGGACTATGGATGTCTGTCTCTTATTAGAGACATGCATTACATGGCATTTTTGCGGATGGAATTGCATAAGCCAGTCGTTTTCCCATTCCTGGAGTGCATCTAAATCTGCTTGCAGGGATCTCGCATCTTCCTTGGTAGAGACCTTCCTGTACAGGATGCAATCGTCTGCGAATAGTCTAACAGTTGACAGGGAAGAAACACATCTAGGAAGATCATTGATATAGAGCAGGAAAAGGAGGGGGCCGACCACGCTTCCTTGGGGGACTCCTGACAGGACAGGGGAGATGTCAGAGGAGCAACCATTCAGAATTACTCTCTGAGATCTTCCAGTGATAAGATCCTTGATCCACTTGTGGGTACTACCTCGGATTCCGTAGTAATGGATCTTATGAAGTAATCTCCCATGTGGTACCTTATCAAAGGCTTTGGAAAGGTCTAGCAAGATCACATCCATTTGGTCCTTGGAGTCAATCCCACTGGTAAGATCTTGGATCGTAAGAAGGAGTTGAGATGTACAAGATCTCTTCTTCCTGAACCCGTGTTGAGCGTCTGACAAGATTTTATGATCATCAAGATGCGAATGGATACTGCTACATACGATGTGTTCCAGTGTCTTACAGATGATTGATGTTAATGACACTGGCCTGTAGTTCACTGCCTTACTCCTTTCTCCTTTCTTGAAAACTGGGACTACGTCTGCCTTCTTCCAATCCTCAGGGATGACCGCTTGCTTAAGTGATGCCTGGAAGAGCAAACATAACACTGGGGTCATCTCTAATGACAGCTCCTTAAGAAGTTGTGCAGGAAGTCTGTCTGGTCCAGTTGCTTTATGTATCTGGAGAGTGGAGAGCAGTTTGTAGATCCCGGCTGGAGAAATCTGGATTTCCTCCATCTCAGGGAATGGGCTATGTCCCTTCTGCTTCATGGTTGACATGTCCTCATCCTTGTTGAACACTGATGTGAACTGATCGTTCAGTATGTCAGCCTTTCCTATGCTATCTGTCACTATCTTCCCATTGCTGTCTTTTAATGGGGCTACTCCAGTATTATCGTTCCTTTTACTATTGATGAAGGTCCAAAATCGTTTAGGGTTTGCAGTCGAGTCTGGGCTAATGATGTTGTTGATGTATTCACCATAAGTCTGTCTGCAAACTCTCTGTGCAGACTTCTTGATTTCCTGGTATTTCTTGAAGTCACGCTCCCGCCCAGTTGCTCGAGCACGATCAAACGCTCGCTTCTTCCTTCTGGACAAACGTTTAACTGACCTTGTTACCCATGGCTGGCTAAATCGGCCGGATGTGGTCTTGGAGGGCACATGAGTATCCATTATCCGTAGTAAATTGGACTTGATACTCTCCCACATGTCATGCACTGAGCTCTGCTCATTGTACTGGTTCAGGAATTGGTCCTGAAACTGCCGGCAATCTTGTCTCATCTCTGACAAGTTGGCTTTCTTCCACATGTATACCTTCCTCTTCACAGGCTTGCATCTTTTTGCAGTGATGGCTGAGTCAACACTAACTACATCATGGTCACCAAGGCCTGGTAGTAAGGAACATTTGTTGATCAATGTTGGCCGGTTAGTCAAGAAGAGGTCAAGTATACTGTCCCCACGCGTTGGGAAGGAAACCATCTGCTGCATACTGCAGTTTTCAATCATGTCCAAGAATCTGTTGTTAAGTGACGCAGGATTGCTACGGCCTGACACGCTCAAGTCTTCCCAGTTGATGTCTGGCATATTAAAGTCACCGCCTATCCACAGGACAGCCTTCCTGTTCTGTATAGATAGTTCCTCAATGGTAGAACAGATGTTTTCCATATATTGTGCATCGCTACTGGGTGGTCGATAAACAGCTCCTACAATAAGGCTTACATTTTTGCTGAAAGAAAGCTTAATGTAAACATGCTCTCCTGAATCCTTAACTGTCAGAGTGTCATACACAAGATCTTGTCGTACTGCGAGCAGAACTCCACCGTAGCCATCATTACGATCTTTGCGCACAACACTAAAATTAGGTGGGAAGATCTCGGAAGTAAAGACTGAGCTATTTAGCCAGGTTTCAGTTCCAATGATGATACTGGGATCTGTTGACTCTATAAGGACAGCCAATTCATCCTTCTTATTCCGTATACTCTGAAAGTTAACATTCAGTATTTTCATGTTGCGCAGACGTTGCTTTTGCTTGGTTTCTTTCTTCCTACTCCTCAGAGGAGATGACATGTGTTGGGGATGACCAATAGTTTCAGCTGAAGAAGAGGAAGAAGCTCTGCTTGTCTCTTGGTTGGTACATTCACTGTCACTTGAGTCAGAGTGGCTGTTCAATACCTCAAAAGTGTTAGTTGTTTCGACATGACTTAAATCAAACAAACTACTTGAAAACTGTGGCATACCACATTGTACACAGTGCCAAGAGACATTAGGATCATGTAGTGCTTCATATACCTGGGAGGACATTCCCATGCACTCAACGTGGTACCAGCCATCGCAATCATCACAAGCCACCCCTCGTTGCTTCCATGTCACAGCTCGCGAACATATCTGGCATGGGTACTTTGGAGTCCTTGGCCCAGGGTTTAACTCAACATCAGAAGAAACAGATAAAAGAAGGAATGTTAAGTATAGGAGGGCATGCTTCTTTCCATGCTCTGGTGCTGAGATAGTAGATCTTCTAGCCCTTCGACTTGAAACTCCTGCTGACAAATGGAGGCTTCCTTGTAGCCAACATTTGTTGACATCTGTAGAATCATAAACTTGAAGTTGTATTTGCTCTTGAGTAGAATCATTATCCCACTGTGCTCGATCTGTACCCTGCTTGCAGGTTGACTGATTGTAGTGAATGTTTATGACACATGATGCCAATAACAACCAGAAGAAGTATTCCATTATAGAATTTGGCATGCTAAAAAACATGGGCTATCAATAGAACTGTGTGTTCATACAGTGTGATAAACCTGAAAAATATAGTCCGGTAACAGCAATATATAAAGAACTGCAATGTCCATCTAACATTAATATGCAGGAATGAGTTCAGAAGTGAGGCAGCCTCTCAAACATGACATCATGTCACATACATGGGACCAGTGAACAAGCTTGCTCATCAAAAGCCATGTCCAGGTGAAAATTCCAATCAGAAAAATCACCTTAATCCTTCACAAAATGCTTGGAAACCTTTCCTGATGAATCTTGAATATCAAACTGCTACATGAGTGAGATTATTCCAAAATTCTCCCCCAAAGTTGAGAAAGAAAAATGAAGAAATTTAAGCACATATCACTGTACACCCAGCACTGACATCACACTACTAGTCTAGTCATATATAAGCCAGAGTTTGAGTAGTGTACCGGTAATAGAGATGTTTCTCACTTATTTTTGGAGTATAAACTGCAAAAAACATTGTATTTTCATTTATGTTACACACTAATCTAAAATTTGCATGGAAATATTAGTTGTCTAAAATTGTAAATTGTGTCACCCTTTGCTACTTTGGTTGCGCTTTTCACTGCCAATTAACCAGCTTTCTCCTTTTCTGTCTTTCTATTTCGCCTTCCCTAGTAATGTTGTGACGATAGTTCCAGTAGCTGTGGAGTAGTGTCAGTGTCGTGTGTGGTGTTGTTGCAGCGCTATTAACCCAGGACATCAGTCAGTCTGTCGGTCAGACGGTCAAGCGATTTCACTTTGCTGAAGCGATGTTGAGGTCACCATGGATGACTTGGTAGCACCAGATTACCCCTCCAGTGCTGACCCCTTCCCCTCCCTCACCTCTGGGGGCGCCCTCCCGCAGGCTGCCGCTGCAGCCTCCGCAGCGGCTGGATCGGTGGGGAATGTGTTCCCCCCGAAGCCCTGCCTGCCCACCAGCAAGCCGGTGAGCGTGGCATCTCGGGCGGATCGGTATGACACCGGAGTAGAGACCAGACCACTGACTCCGCCCGCCTCTAGCAATCTGGAGCTTGTGTTTGATTCCAGCAAGATTTTTGAGCGCCATCCTCGCAAGTACAGGTGACCTACCAAACTGAATCTACAACTTGTAGTCATTTCATTGGTCAAAACAAAATTGGTTACTCAGTACTTCATGATTAAACTGTAGACAGATTTAGCATGTTGTTTTGTATCAATGTTATATGTTGTAAACCCCATGGTTCAATATTACTGTCTTGTTGCCTTTGTGGGTTGCTGTCTTTTTTTTCATATCTTTCAAATTATTTCTCATGTTACATGCACATAAAAATAACAAAATTTTATGTCTTCTGGTATTGCACAGCCTTCTGTTCAAAGCACACTAATGCAGAGTGTACATGGATACGTTTTGACATTTTTTACCAGATGTAAATTGTCCTTTCCACTATTCATTCATGAATGAGCTTTATTCTATGTTCCTAATCCATTGTTTCATTTTGATTTTAGCCCACATGAAATAAACTAAATTTTGATTACAGCAAAGATCAGTCTACATTTTTTTTTTGCTCTCTACAGCTTACATGTATACTGTACTGACACTATGGATATGCAATTATGGATTGAAACCACAGTTTTTTTCAAACTTAATCACTTGGCCCTTCCCAAACATAGAATCACTGAGGGCACACAGATAATCAAAATATTTGTTATTAACTCTGTACAGTATATCCAACATATTAATTAAATAACATGTGATACGTTTAAATCCCATCAAGGTATATTTTGTCAGACATATAAATACGCCGTTTCGTAATGTATGCAGAATGACTTAATCCATAGTTACTGTTGCTACCTCGGTCAAGCTTAGCGCTCTCTGCCATCTTGTCCGCATATCGTCGCATTCAAATCTAGTGGGTTTTCTGAGTTATCTGTTATATTTTCAGTCTTATATTACCTGAAAGAGCTTTTTTTTTAAATGAGGGAATTCTACGATGTCGTCAACATCAACAGGAACTTTTGACAGTGTGGCTGCCAAGCAGCTCCAGGATTTTTTGAAGGATAAGGGTGTTTCTACCACCGGATATTCAAAGGGTCGGCTTTTGCAGCTAGTGAAAGCAGAAGCTGCGCTTCATCTCGCATCGGACCCCCGGACCTCTTCGGTCCGTCCCACAGCGTGGAGCTGACGCTACGTGAAGATGCAAAAATAATTCTCCTAAAAATAAGTGCAAACGTATGTGAAGGAGTAGTTTTGCATACAATGTATGTATTTATATGTATACAACTTACACTCTTCATTCATAAGAAGGTATACTGTATGAAGTTCCAGGTACACGATATTATCTTGTTATTTAATGGGGGTATTGTTTTCATCAAACTGATAGATGGTTCGGTAACTTTCTGCCGTTTTGGGAAGCGGATCGATGGCTATATACTCTCTCTCGGGGAGCTGGCCGCACGGTACGATACGGGTTTCGCAGAGACTGTGGCAGGTCGAGTTTACGGGTTGACCGGGGCGATTGTCAGCCCATTCCCATAAAAAGAATACTTGAAGCAAATGAATTCCCTCATTTAAAAAAAAAAAAGCTCTTTCAGGTAATATAAGACTGAAAATATAACGGATAACTCAGAAAACCCACTAGATTTGAACGACAGGCGACAGGCAGCCGTTGTTTGTCTGAGGTTGCGGCCGTGTACAAAATTGCTTACATTACGGAAACGGTCTATTGCTTTAACCCCTGCCTCTATAAAAAGTGCTACTCTGTGTGTACATGTATGTGTAAAAAGACCCCCTTACCTCAACACATGCAAGAAGAAGCATTATGTTTTTGTCCATGATTAAATAGTAAAATTAATAGAGTCCTAGCATAAATTACATCTGTTCTTTTCTAGATGGAGTTCAGCTCAACATGGATGCCCATGTGCAGGCAAGAGGCTGAATTCAGTCCTGAGACATACTACCCAGGTGTTAGAGTTTGTATTTGATGTACAGTTGTTCACTTGAGGTGATTTCTAGGCCTGATACATACAAGAATAACTACCGTCCATGTCTCCTGATTGACGACTGTTGCCATTTGTCCCACATCCGATCAGGCTTCTATTGGAGACTGACACAGAGACTGCATCTAGCTGTAATATCGCTGCCAAGTCAGGGCACCCTGGGACCAATGATCTGTCTACTGCCACCCCATCCACTCCCAAACCCCCCACCAAGGGGACACCATCAGCCCCCGCTGGCCAACCAGGGAATGTCGTAGCCATGGGGACCACGAGCAGTAGTCCTGGGGCAGACCGAACTAGCTTGCCGACCCCTGCCCCGGTGCAAGGCTCGCCTGCAGTTGGGGCAGCAGCAGGTGGCGTTGATGTGGTGGAGAGCACCGGGCCTCGTAGGGGGTCCCTTGCATTGCTGGAGGCTCTCTCATCGTTCTCTGTCCAGGGCTCCAAGACCAAGTCCACCATCCAACCCTCAGAGTCAGCGTTCTCGGGTATGTCAAGCATTCTGTTATACTGTCCTTTTACCCTGCATTTCAAACGCTGAATAAAGTTCAAATGTTTTATTGTATACTGCAGTAAGAAAAGTCTTATATTTCAAACTGAAGGTAAAGTTCAATTTTTTTTGTATACTGCTATTAAAAGAATTCTTGTGATCTAATAATGATCCTACATGTATTATCTCTCTCTTTCCTGTCTTTTTTGTCATTGTAGTTTCTACATTTATTTAAAAGCCAATAGCTAAATAAGCTGATACACTCTATTATTATTAAGCTCACACATGACTGGGATGTGCACGTATTTTACTTGCCTACTCTTTGCAAAAACAGGGTACCGTAGTATAAAATCCAGGGGCATGGCCTACTGTGCAGTGCTAGTACAGTATACCTGCATAATTTGATTAATGTATGATTTTATCGCTATTTTCATATTAAAATGCACTGTCTGTGCGCACAGTGCACAGTGCCGCTGTTATATCATGCAACTTGTAAGCAGATAGTCAACACAGTCATTCAAGATTGTTGAGCATCTTCTGTCAAGGAGTGCCCTTCTGTCATACTGTATGATCTTGGCATGCCTTGTGTGTCTCACATTCACCAGTAAGATCAAGTATGCCGACATGGATAGTGTTCTGTCATTAACTGAGAAACCTGACTCTACCAACCATTGCCTTTACACTCTGTGTGTGGTAGTACATAGAGGTGCACATATATCTGTGTGCTGCTTGCCAGGAGTATACTAACCACACAATAATCCATTGTACTAGTGGAAAATGATTCAAAAGTGAGGTCACCATGGTAACTATTAGATAACTGTGGCAGTTGGTATGTATACAACTGCATTGTGCATATGTACATTTTCATGTACATGCACCAGTGTAAAGACTTTGAATGTTGGTGTAACCAATCCTGACATACTGATCAAGTGTTTGTGAGAGTTGAATGTGCTGCATGTTCATACGGACCATGAGTGAGGACCGAGAGAGCAGATGGCTTGCCTTTCTCAAGGAACAACTTTTCTCCTGAACGATGGGTACATAGATAATCTACTGTATCCTTTTCATCTGCTACTCTCCATTTTCCTTTTTGTTTTTGAATTGATTTTCTATTTTGCTCTTTTTTCCTTTCAATGCCCCTACCCCCTCCCCCTGAAAAAGGCTACTCTTTTTCATGTTTTAAACATTGTATGCATGCATAAAGGATAACATACTTTGTACACTACAGCTCAAAGGAATTGGCATAGGGAAAGGGAAAGGGAAGAAAGGGAAGGAGCCACAGTTTTAATCCGTAGTATATTTTTTCCAGTTCAGCATGAAACATGATGCTTTTTAGGCTAATGCATCGTGTTTCATGCTGAACTGGACAAAATATACCGCGGTTTAAAACTGCGACTCCTTCCTTTTCTTCTCTTTCTCTTTCCCTATGCCAATTCCTTTGAGCTGGAGTGTGCATCAATTTATTTAAAGTGCTCATGTCAGACTTCTAATCACAAAAATTGAATTTGAACATTTTGGAAAAGTCTTACCTCTACGTATTACATGAAGAATGAGCCCTTCCATGTAGCAGTGGTGCAGTGTACATGTACTGAATCTTTAAATTTATTAATCATGAAATTTGTATTTGGGTAATATGACTTCATTGACTTCAGTTATCAATTGACATGCCTGTCATCATCATCATCAAGTGCCGTCCCTAAGAAAGGGGCTGGCTGCTATGCACCTCAATCAACTTCTGTCCCAACAATTGTTGGTACATCATCATAATCATGTCTGTACCTTTCTACACTGACTAGGTGATTCGAGGTATGTGCCCCAGGAGTTGTTGCAGTCGCTGAAGCCGAGGGCGGTAGACTCAGCACCCAGCGCACAGCCAGACCCCCATCCAGTAGAAAACAGACCGGCAGACACCAGACCAGCCCTGCCTGTCATCCATGCACCGGCAGCACCTGATGCTCACCACACACACAACACACTCAGGATGGACAGGTGAATATACACAGCACTGACACACTGGTCTAAACTCACCAAGGAGTTTTAAATTTAGACCACGGTTCACGTCGATTACATCGACCTAACCATTGTCTTACCCATACCTACTAGCATGAATTTGGCACCCTATGCAAAACTCAGACATTCATTATAAATGGGAACTTTTTGAAGTGTATGTGCCAAATTAAGCGCATTTATCTGCTTATTTCAATGGCATGTACTTAAACCGTAGTCTAAATATGAAACTACCTCGTGAATTTGGGACAATGACATCAACACTCCGGTTACCTGAGGGTAAAGGGGGGGTGGGGGGGGGGGGGGTGGGTTATGCGCATACACTACAATGAACATTTGATTTGCGTAGCCCTATAATATGTGTTTTGTTGTTTGCTCAAGTAGAACTTTGTGCCCCTCTGTATAGTGCATTGTGTATACATGTACGTAAAGAGGCCAAATGATTTGATACTGTGGGAATGATCTACCTAATACAGGGGTCATACTGTAGCGTGAACTGTACATGAAGAGACATTTGCCTGGGTTTGTGCACATAACCAGGGCTTAAATAATGTGGGATAGATTTCCCTGCTGTATTTCTTATCCTGTTCTGGTGATCAATGTCATGTTTGTGATTGTGCCACCTTATTTGGCATAATTTGCAACACGTTTCAGTTTCATTTTTATTTCACATGTATGCACAAGATGACACAAAATGGAGAGGAAGGAAATGATGTTGTTTGGGGGATAATGATTCCTTTATACATATAGTTAGAACATAGTGTTGAATGTGTTTTTCATCTTGTACGTGTACAGTACATGTATGATGAAAGAGTGAGAATAAAGAATGTTCAAGTACAGTCTACAGGAGATATATATCATCTGTCAGAGTCAATATTGAAACTAATCACAATATTTCAAAGAGCAAATAATCTGCCAACCAGTAGTACATGTATTTGTTTTTACAAGAGGGACAGTGACTTTACTTTTGTCTCAACACGATGATGAAATAGTGAGAATAGATGAGGTTGAAGTACAGTCTACTTGTACATTCTGTGGTAATTTATCAGAGTCAATATTGCAACTAATCAAGCAGAGCAAAATGTCTGCCAGCAAGTAGTATTTGTTTATGAGGGCAATGACTGTGTTTTTGTCTGAAGTTTTCAATACTCAAAACCAACTTAGGGTATTGTTCTTTATATACGCTATCTTTCCTCAGCTGCGCTTCGGAAAGATAGCTACATCCAGATTGCATCGGAAGTGATAGTTCGTCCCATCAACCTCACCAACGTTGATTATTTGCTTACTAATGGCAGTCTATTACTTTTGTAGAAATGTTACAATATGTACATTTACTGCATGAACCATTAGAGCAACATTTAATAGGTATAGATTCAGTTCTAACTGACATTTAAACCTGTAGCAGTTTATCCATGAAAAAATATTGGCTACAATTGACAATGTGCCTTAACAACAATGTAGATCCCTAGTTTTTTCCCCAACCAGCTTCTATTTCAAATGCAAATCAAAGTTGGAGGTAGCAATTTTCCAGTTGTCTGTATATCTTATCAACATTAAAGAAATCTCCATGTTTTGAGAGCATGAATCTGATTAAGTAGCTTAGATGTTGCAACTCTAAAGGAAAAGTTCAGTCCAAGAACTGTGAAAAAAACATATACAGAGGCTTAGGGTGATGAGAGACCCTGCAAAAACAAAAGCTAGTGTGTAACCCCAAATTTTTTCTTCCTCATAGACATACGGCATAATTTGCAAAACATAGTTGAGCATTTTTGTTTTGTGACCTCAGGCATTGACATCGACAATGATTTCACACTGCACACTATTAGCAATAGGATTGTAAGTGCCAAAGGAAGAAGTGTATACATCTGTAAATGTGCAAATGTGCTTTATGTAGATACACTGTACAACATTAAAGCACACCATGATTAGTTAATTATTGACAATGTTTTTACAAAAAATATCCAATCAATAGCACTCATTCTCTAGAAAGTAATTGATCAGTGAATTTTGTCCCTGTAGAAATGTGTACCACAGTGTGGAATGTGGATGCTTCATGGGTTAGTGGTGTGAGTATGTGTGAATACATGTAACTTTTAAGGGAGTATACTGGACTGGGAAGACAAAAATTCCTACAAAAGGTGATCGTGAGCAATCGTCTTGCCAATGGTCTTAAATTGATGTATTGTCCAATTTAGAAACTTTGCTGAAAGTTATGTGCTCAAAAATTATCCACATTTGGAGTTATTAGTGATTTAATCACAAATTCTTGAAATGTTCGGCCCGAACAATTTGAGGATTTGTGATTTAACCACTTACTACTCCCAATATGGATCATATGAGGGCAAATAACTTTCAGCAAGTTTCTAAAATGGACAATACATGGATTTACGACTATTGGCAAGAAGATTGCTCACGATCACCATTTGAATGTATTTTTGTCTTCCTAGTACAGTATACTCCCTTTAAAGTTGTACATAATTGACCTATACGGGTCATCATGTACATGTATGAAGAGCGATTTTTAAAGGTGAAAACCCCCCCCCCCACATTGTGTGCATTGACTGAAAGATTGAAGTCCATCCATGCATATGTAATACCCTGTAGCTGTAAATCTGAGTTTCAAGTGCTTCAGGACACACAGGAATGTTGAACCCTGGTTTTGCATGGAACAGTACTCTGAAATCACATGCTGTTTATTTTCCTCATGCCTGTCCAGGGTAGTGGAAATTGGGGTATGTCAAGCCCTTTATGACATGTTTTATACATTATGTACACCTGGTAAACTCTTCACAGGCTTCTCTAGTGCTGTAGCTCTTATTTCATCACAGGAGTAATTTTAGGCTACACCACAAATGTAGAGAGCAACAGACTAGCATAAAATGCTGGTCATGGCAGTTGTATGATTCAATTTTTACGAAATACATGGTGAAAGTTTTGCTGGAAGAATTAGGGAGATTTTTGTTATGTTTATTTTTGGCAACCCTACAATGGCTGTTAAACAAAATGGTTGTCGTGATTAGAGTGAGGTAACTTAACTCATGTGCTAGGCCTGAATAATGACTGGCCAATTAGACTTCGATAAAAGTTCAAAGGTCATAGGTCACATCCCCAAATTTCCCAGTATATAGATATAAATTCTTACACTGTTTTGATGTTCTTTGCAGTGGTGGGCCCTCGGTGCCAGTGGCAGGTGATCAAGGACCCTTCCGTGCCATCCAGCCTGAGCCCAGACGCCTCTTTGGCTTTGGCCCCTACTACCGTCCCCTCCCGGAGGTGGTGTATGTGCCCCCCTCAGCGGACCAGGGTACAGTAAGGATGGGGCGTCGCCAGACTGCCCCCACACTCTCAGTACCGGAAGGGCTGATGGACACTGTGCAGAGGGAGGGCCTGTCTGGATCCAGGTATGGAGGGATAAGGAGGAGGGGCTTGTTGTCAAGGGCTAGAGGGATCTAGGAATGGAGGGACAAGGAGGAGGGGCTTGTTGTGAAGGGTTATAGGGGATCTAGGTATGGAGGGACAAGGAGGAGGGGCTTGTTGTCAAGGGCTAGAGGGATCTAGGTATGGAGGGATAAGGAGGAGGGGCTTGTTGTCAAGGGCTAGAGGGATCTAGGAATGGAGGGACAAGGAGGAGGGGCTTGTTGTGAAGGGTTATAGGGGATCTAGGTATGGAGGGACAAGGAGGAGGGGCTTGTTGTCAAGGGCTAGAGGGATCTAGGTATGGAGGGATAAGGAGGAGGGGCTTGTTGTCAAGGGCTAGAGGGATCTAGGAATGGAGGGACAAGGAGGAGGGGCTTGTTGTGAAGGGTTATAGGGGATCTAGGTATGCAGGGACAATGAGTAGGGGCTTGTTGCCATGTTCATACAAAGTTCATCCATCTTTGAATTGTACACAACTGTATTTAATTTAAAGACGAGATTTTCTAAGATTCTTCTTTCAGCATTGATGTAAACAATTGTCCTAAGCTTTCAATGTTCTCTTTGCAAATCTTCTTGGTCGGGTGTAAGCTTTTATATGAATCTAACTCTTTTCATCTCTCTATTCTATGTTCATGTTCAGTCCATCTTCTACACACCATTTGAGTGATTTATACACAAAAAACTATAGTATCCATGACTAGGAGGAGATTCCTTTTGGCAATACCCTCTCAGCTTGGGAGTCAGCAGACCACATCTAGTTCTTAATGTATCAAGCAAAATACTGTTCTATTGGATTTGTGTGAACAACTTGGAGCAAAATTCACCAATGGGCCACAGAGGGTTAACCCTTTATGAGCCATTTCTGTACAATGTAATCCACACTAATCCACACTAATCCCATAGAGCAGCAGGATTTCTGGCACACAAAGGCTTAATCCATGTCCTATTGATCCCACAGGAGGGCTAGCAGCTTCAATGTGGATGCTCCGGATGGTGGGACCGCTGCTCCCGGTACCAAGAAAAGTCCGACCCCCGCTGAGCTCAACGCCTGGTTGACGGGGCCGTTCTGAGGGGTAGAGCTCCGTGGATGGGCCACGCCTTGAAGGAACACTACATATCTTCTTGAACAGGGATGCTGGCTTGGTTTGCAGGCAAGGAGAATGAACTGAGACTCCTGGGGGGGGGGGGGGGGTATTCCGAAAATCCACAGAGATGAATTTTTTATCTCCCCTAAGATACAATGTCCCTAAAATATTTTATCTGTGGTATTCCGAAAAATATTGTAGGAAGATTTTAACCAATATTATTTTATGAGCGCATGCCCTGCGCTCCTATCACAGAGGCAGCCAGTAATAAACCTTTCATGTCTCTTGCATACATTAACTCCATCAAGCTGATGGTGTGATGTCATGAAACTGAAAGGGACATTGTGCATCAATGTCGATCAACGCGCCTTATTGCATTTGATGCGCCCATGTGCAAAAAATTGAATGCGTGAATTATTTTTGCACGTAATGCTATGGACCTAGTACGTCTGGAGATAAAATTGCCTGGGAGCACTTTAATCTTTTATCCTAACTTTTTTCCTAATACAGGGAAACCCCGTTATAACGAGGGGGACGGGACCCACACTTTTTCCTCGCTATAGCCGATTGCTCGCTATATCAGTACATGATCAAAACATACAGAAACAAATGCATCTATAGGACTATACAAAAAATAACATATTTACCGCTAGGACTGTAATATAAATGGCTTTGCAAGCATTCTAAGCTGAATTCATGACCTAAAAATTCACTAAAATATCTAACAGCACAGTTGAAAATGTAAATAAATTACACTTCCAACACCTCCGTTTGCTGACAAATGAAGCAGCGGGGAGGCCCAGTTATCCGGCCGCGCCTGCCGTCATGACTGCGTGTTAGCAATGAATGATCATTGAACGCTATCTGCATGCATGCGCTGCCGCGGTCGTACACGCGCGGTGTCACATGTGTTTAGAGGCTTCTGCCACGTAAGTGCGTGAGCGGGACTGTGTTGATTGTTGCGCGCGGGGGCGTGCAGTACCTAGAGCCGTATAGAGATACGGCTCTGGCAGTACCGCACGCATGTAATGTGGACATATGCATGTGTGGTTGTGTGTGTGTGTGATCAGCGTTTAACGGCGCGAAGAAGATTGCCTGTACTGTTGTTGCATTTCCCTCGCTGGGCGGCATGGCTGAAGGGAGTTCTCGTAATAACGGAGTAAATTTCCTTTCTTTTTCTTTATTCTTGGGCTGGGAATTTGCCTCGCTATAGCAGAAATTTCGCTATAGCCGATCTCGTTATATAAAAACAGAATGCACAGAGGTCTATGGAAGAAAAATCGGGACCCAAGAAATGTCCTCGTAATACCAGGGTTCTCGCTATACCCGTGCTCGTTATAACGGGGTTTCCCTGTAATAACTTTTTTCGCAATACCGATTGAGCTCATTTGCATAAAAATTTTATCTCGGAGGCTCATTTACATAAAAATTTTATCTCTAGCTCATTTGAATAAAACATTTATCTTTTATTGTAAGTTGGCTTTTCGGAATACCAAAAGATAAATTTTTTCCTAAGTCCCTGAGATACAATAGAATTTTTCCTAAGTTCGTTTTCGGAATACGTCCCTTGTGCAGGATAGTTTCCAAGCACTATTATGTGTGAGCCAGCTCAGTTTACAAGAGTGAGAGGCCCAGGACATCAATGCAGGTGCCCCCCTTTCCTGCTGGAACCACAAGGTGTAACTCTGCATTTTCATGCTGGTATGATATACTAATGATTGTGAGCAACCAGTGCTACAGCTCATAAAGGAATGTTGGGGGCTTGCTCAGGCACCCTGTTGCTATGTTGTGGATTGTGCGACCGTCGGACATCACAGCTCCCACCAAATGCCGGGTAGAGGTGTGTTCTTAAGCAAGATGTCATAACTTCCAGATTTCTGGTCCATACCCAGGATAGGAGCAGATACTTGGGAGAGTGGTGGACGTTGTTGTGAGCGGCCTGTTCCACTCCAGGTACCCGGCTGGACGTACTCTCAATACAACGGAGATGATGCACAGAATGTGTGAGGGATGCATTGCATCCAGCAGTTACTATGGATGAGCAGTTACTATGTAGAATGAACTATGTAGAAGGAACAATGAGAAATTAACTGAAATAGCTGTATACAGTGTTTTAATGTCATGTTGGACATGCTTTCCTAGCTAAAACAAGCAATGAGAAATGAACTTGGAAAAGCTGGGCTGAAATACGGTCTAGCAGGTAACTGCTCATATACCACAGTCCCATAGACAACCTTGGTGGCAATAAGAGCAACACAAAGAGAGAGTTACTTACGCCTCAATTCTCATGAGGTAGTGTATAGTATTGAGCTTCCAGTCATTGAGCTTCATCAAAAGTATCAGAGTTGTTTTTTGTGATTTCAAAATTCAACATTTATAACTATCATGCACTTTCTTATCATAATGCTTGAATTTTTCTTAAGAGAGATATATTGGCATATGCTTTACTAATGATGTAGATTGTGGAAATTTTTAATTTGTCAGTAAATGCTCTTTTAATCTACTTAAGTTTTCTCTCTCTGTATGCTTTAACTGGATATTCTCCCTCTCTATGTACAATTCTGATTTTGGTACACTTGTTAACTACAATTTCTGATAAAGGTCAATGATTGAAGTAAACCATATATCACTTAGCGTTCAAACTGATTTATGTTATAAACTCATAATATTAACAGTAAACGCATCAAAATATTTGGACTTTTTCACACTGAGCAGTATTAACTTATTTTCATGAGCTTCTCTTTGTTCTTTCATAGATTTTTCTTGGTTTATAAGTGGCTTCTTTGTTGGACAAATATTTTCTTTCACAGTTTGGGGCAAATAGTGTGGTACGTTCACTGCCATATTGGTGAAACCTCCTACAGTCTTCCAACATGATATTATGATGATATAATATGTGTGTGGTTCGAACTGTTTAGTCCATTTTTTTTTACAGAGATTCAGTTGGAGAGGCACAAAGCCCTGATTAGTTACAACATAATTGGCTTAGATTCTGAATTAGGAAGCAGATTGAGGAAATTTTGAAGAAAGTCTGACAAAAAATTACAAAGACATGAACTTTTGAAAATCTTATGTTAGCCTTGAAATTTGCTAATTTGCATGTAATATTTGGTCATTATCTATGCATTGTGTTTCACGATGGCATTATTTCTACAAGATGCAAGGAACAAGCCTGCAACACACTCACACAGGCAACTCAAAATCAAATCTTGCTAGTTTGGAACTGCTTTGGACAAGTGCAGTTGACAGCGCAAGATTATACAAATTCAAATTTACAACAAATCATAATGATATTGTTATTTTGCCAATCTTTTTCAAAGAATTTCTGCTTTTGAACAAAGGATGTGGTCATAGGGGTTTTGTTAGTTCTCTTATGAACCGACAGTACATGTATAAGATACTTAGCGGTAGATGGCGATGTTAAGTTTGTTTTTGTAGATTGTTTCAGTGATTTCAGACTGTTTGCAAAGTATTCGGGACAGAGCACCAGTTATGCATTTCTACATCCGTTTTGCCAACTTCTAATAACTGTGGTATAGTGGTGAGAGGCCTTGACTCTCGCAGAGATTCTGGGCTCATGCCCAGCCCGGTGCGTACACCCTTGGACAAGGTGTTTTGCTCAAGTTTGTCATCTCAACTCAGGTGTAGTAAATGGGTACGTGGCAGGAATATAGTATACCTCATCTAATTAGATCAACTAGCTTTTAGCGCTACATACTAGGCTGCTTGACTGAAGCCAGGGTAATAATCAAGCGCTTTGGGTAGCAATGGTATTCTTTTGCTTTCATCAACTATTCATGCCAATAATATTTTAATTCTATTTGAATGGCGCCCTCAATGGTTTGATGGTGGTGATGTGGAATTCAAGTTATTCATCAAGCAATCTAACAATATCAATCAAAGCTGGCTAACTTGCTTTGTAGTTATGAGTATACCACTATGTGTGAAGTAGAGGTCGCATTGTTACAAGTCAAAGTTCAGCAGGGGGAGATCAACTAGACTTATCGCAATACAATGTTCTTGTTACTGTTGTTGACAACACAAATTTAAATGTCCACTTATGAACAGTAAACCTGTACCATCTTCATTGCATCATATTGTATGCAGTTGTCTGTGAAGATGTAAAGAGTTCTTATTGCAGGAAGGTCAGAGGTTAAAGGTCAAAGGTTAAAGGCCATGTCATATTGAAGGTTTCTGTACGTGATTAAAGCATCGACTGCAAACATGTACTACATGTAGGTGCAAAAGTCTTAGAATTCTCAATGCTGGCTTCTGGAATATGGCTTCATACATTTATTTATATACTGGAGACATACTTTCATGGAGTGAATTGTTTAAAGTAAGAATCACTGGAATTCATTCTTATTTGCCTTTATAATGTGATTGTTTAAATGTATACTGAAAGGTAAAAAATGACTTTGTTCAATTGATTGAATTATCTGATTTTTGAAATTTACTGTTATGTGAAACATGCTGCGTATCAATTTTCTTTGAGTTACATAGGGTCATTGTAGTTATTATGTTGTCTTTTTAAAGAAACATTGATCAATTTTGATCAATTTATCCATTATATGAAGTAACCAACAGTTTACCTAGAACAAGCTATGAGGTATATTGTACAAGAGGGATATAAACTTGAACTGTACACTTCATATAATTCCATTGATGCTACTGCAAATGTACATTATCATGACCCAGCATGATACAATAAGAAATACATGCAGTCTCTTGACCAACATCCAATAATGTAGAACGCATGGGAGGAGGAGGGAGCAATGTCACTTAAGGGCATATCTTAATGTATATCAAGAATTTGACATCTAAATTAGAAAGAAGCGCTTTAGTGTAATGTGAAGAAGAAGTTGTTGTTAATTACATTTTTTCAAATCTAGACTTTATGCTCAAGTGGTTTGCCAAATATGACTTGTAGTACTATGCCATGAGAATACCAACATCTATGTATGTTCATTCCTATCTGGAGTTTTTATTGGGATATTCTGTTCACTTTCAGCTTTAACATGAATCAAATTCATTACCAAATAGTGACCCGAGATCCTATCTAAAATTCTCTATCTACTGAATGCTGATATTTTTTAAATGCTGCACACATAAATTCATAGTACTTAAAATTGAAAGAAAGCTTGATGTACCCAGAAATATAAGACAAGAATCCTACTTTGAGATTTACCCATGTAACCCTACTCCTTAAAGTGACAACTCCTGGACATGTAATTTAGTCTCTGTGGGGTTGTAAGTGCTCAAAAGTGCAAGACACTGCCATGAAAACAAATCTTAACGGTTATTTGTTATTCTAACAATGTGATTAGCTTGTTATTACATTGATGCAACTGTTTTTTCCATACACATGAATCAAGTCTCAGTTGACTTGTGGTGGTAATTTTTAAAAGCATTATTCTGAAGGGAAAGGAGTAAATTAAACACATGTATTGCTTGTCTGTTTATGTATGTATGTATGTATGTATGTATGTATGTATGCGTGTATGCATGTATGTGTGTATGTGTGTTGTGTATGATTGTCTTCACATTGTGTTTACGTTTAAGTGTTTGCATGTAATGTATACTTACAATTATACTTATACTCAATTTAATTGCTTTGCAGCTAGCTCAAAACTATTTTCTGTTAATCTGACATTTGTTTTGAGTGATATATTTTTATTCCAATTGTTGTCCTAAAGAAAAACTTGAGGTAGATGGTAAATTAATTACCTGCATGTATCAAGCTCATGCTACAGTATCACTGCCTAGTAATAAGAAGTACTTGTGCTGTAATCTATGTAGCATCCTACACTGTAGTAAGCAATGTAATCTTTAACCTTATGCAGTAGTGTGCATACACAGTGTCTGTTGTCAGCCAATACTAGTCTGAAAAAGTAGACTAGGCATGTCATAGTACAGGTCTGCTTCTGCTGTAGGGAGATCAAATGAAACCTTGTCTCTCCATGTATCCAAGCTTCTTATCACAACTATTCGCAACTACTTTCACAAACGACCGAACCCTGAGAGTCTCTTTTAGTCTTGATTTCAAGGGGACACTAATAGAATCATTGATTGGAGCAACAATTGTATAATTCTCACATATGGTTGATATTACCAGTAGATGATATGGCTGATTGTAGCAACAGTGACCTCGTGACCTCTTCATACTTCCCATAATGCACCAATCCTTCACAGTAAGAGGGCCCTTCATTAAAATATTACAAGCAGTGCTTGATGAGCACAAATCTTGTATTTGCGTGACTTTTTCTACTGACTTCGGCACAGAAAACAAAAAGCTTACAGAAGATTTTCAAATCAAGACAACAATGGCTTCTATTTTCAGCAGCCATTTTGTTGGGGTTGGCAATGAATGGTCTTGATGGGAGGCTACAAACCCTGATGTCGTAGGAGACTTCATTAAATGTGTATGCATTGAGGCTCGTTTAAATTTATTTTGTGGTGCCATATTCTTCCTTTATTAATCTGTTAACATATCATTTAATTCTGCCTTCTTATGAAGAAAGACAAATTAAACTAATTGCCATATCATGCCTCTCAGCATACCTTTATCTTAATGCATTATTTTTTGTTGCAATGTAATTGCTTTCTATGTTTTTAGTGAGTGATAATATCACTTAAAATATTACTGAGTGATTTTTTTTTTAAATATTATTTTAAAGATTTATGATCAGGTTGATTTGTTCTATAGTATTATATAGTGCAGTGAGTGGATTTGTTATATTCCTGAAGGAACTTTTTTGCTCTTTCCACCAAGAAAAAAACATACACTGGGGCGAGGTTGGTGATACTGCGATGGGGGAAATACAGGGACCAAACACCCCAGGATAGAGGGCCTATGGGTGTCCCCCTCCCCCTCCCCCTACCTCCCCCCCCCTCCAGAAGTTGTAATGCCCATCATTACTGCATCAGTGATATATCTATCCTAGCAATGGATGTGTGCAATTCAGTCTTATCATTTCTTACACTCAATTTGTATGTATTGTCTGATGCATTTTTATTTTGAAACGTTTCATTCTGTGAGATATCGTCCAGTGCAATCAGCCATTTTCTCAAGCCTTTGACCAATCATTTCCCCCTTTCCCCAACGGGTGTCATGCACTTTGTATTTGTAAGGAAAGACCTTCTGTGGTATGTATACTGTTACATATATCACTGTAATATGCTTTAGTTATTAAGATATATTGTTTTTATGTATTAATCTAACATAATTGTTAATGTGTTATAGGTATCCATTTATCACACAAAGTGTGATTATGTAAAGAAAGAGAAATGTATCTTATATTTTAATTTTTTGTGTTTGAAACGTGAATAAAATATGTGAAAAGAAATCGTGTATATGGCCTCTATGTTGCCATCTTGTGACAAGTAGAGGAAGTGTGTTTGTGTGTGTGTGTGTGTGTGTATGTGTGTGTGTGTGTGTGTGTGTGTGTGTGTGTAAAGGAAGAGTCTCAAGGAAGGGTGTTGAGGATGGGGTGATGGGGAAGTTAGAGAAGGTAGAGAGGGATGAGGTAGAGAGAGCCTGTGTAAAGGAGAGGGAGAGGGAGAGAGAGAGAGAGAGAGAGAGAGAGAGGAGTGAAGAGAGAGAGAGAGAGAGAGAGAGAGAGAGACAGAGAGAGAGAGAGACAGAAGGAGAGAGATATAGAGAGAGAGAGGGAGAGAGAGAGAGAGAGAGAGATTGAGGATAAGATATTAGGGAAGCAAACTTGAGAAGAACAATACTGAATGATAATGTTAAAATGTAGATAGCATTAGAAGAGAGAGGGAGAGATATATCGCGAGATAGAGAAGGAGGAGGAGGGGGAAAGGGGGGGGGGGGGGTATTGTGAAAAAAAATTAACAAACCGGAAAAGAGAAGGGGAGGTCGGAAAAGGGGAATATGAATTAAAGGAAAATGGAGCCGATAGAGAACGCAAGAGGTGGAGGAAGAAGAAAAAGAAGACAAACACCTCATGACGGTCACAATAATCGACATGATTTTTAAGTTAAAGTTAGGTCTGTTGGAAATGTATGAAGAGAAATATCACGAAAGTGAGAACGCGCGAGTTGGGTCCGCGAAAACCGTCGAGATTTTAGAGCTAAAATTAGACTTTGTTGGACACAAGAATCTTAGAAAACCGCCAACAAGTTTTCAGAACTACAGTATATGCGTGATGATATGCGCAAACTACACAAAACCAGAATGAGGAAGTAAATCAAAACAAGTGCAGTCTCGCACCGGTACTGTGTGGTTTCCATACTTTTTGCATTACATACTACTTTGTGTGTATTTATAATTGCACTGCATTATGCGCCGACGCCGACAGCTCATGCGGATGTCCTACGGAAGTTTGAAGTAGAAGTTTGAAGTCTGCAAGCGCGGAGACAAATGCTATTTGTAGGGAAGCAAAATATGACTAATTCTGACTGTGGCATTGCATGACATTCGACGAGAAGCAAACCTGTGGATGAGGATATCTTTGGGATTTACTTTAGAACTAATTTGATTGCCGCAATGGATGAAGATCAGGTGCGATACTGGAGTGTGGAGGATGTCGCTGCCTGGCTGCATCAGGTAAGAAGGCCTTGATTGCATGCATGATCTGCCTGGGCTAGCCCGTGGCTTCGGGTCGCTTAGACCGCAAAATCCGCTCGGTATTAACTACGTCTACGGCGCTGGCCCGGCCTAGTTAATTACGATTAGGGATGTCTCATGAATGTCAATGCCACACTCTGATAATCTGATTATCACTCGTACAAACATACCGATCCTTATAGACACGCACTTCGACATAAATTGTGTAAATATTAGTGTCATTCTCGTGGCATAATTAGGACTCAAGATTTGAAGTTGAGTCTTGATGTTTCAAAACTTTAACCTAGTTAACTTAAAAGTTTTAACACTTTTAAGTACTACACATTTGTGTGTATGGTAATTATGCAGCTTGCCTATAATTCATTATATCAAATGCATTAAATGTGTAAATGAAGAAACAGTTCCGTTTCCCATGTATCCCTACATAGTACATGTGGCCCATAATTTATAAAGCTGTCCTTTGATAATAGGAAAAGGGAAAATCCCCTTTTCACGTTATGTAAAAAACATTTGTCCTTAATTAAGTTTAAAGGCATTATCTTGAGGTACTTTACTTATAGTATGAAATACATGTACCGCACATGTGTTCACAGTTTGTCTACATTCGGTGGAATTTTGTTGAGAATATGGAAATCGTCTGCTCGTCTTCATTTCAGTGTACAACACACAATGGTTATGAGCCAGAGAAAGGTTTTTGCTCCCAAATTGGCTATACATGTACTGGAAACACTATATATTTCGCGAGTCTAATTTTTTTGCGAATGAGGACTTCACAACAAATTCAAGTGGTTAAATTCACGATTGTGGAGTACTTAGTACGAGTAGTACATGTGCTAGGGTACGTCATATTCATAATTTTGTGTGTTAAATTCGCGAATAGTCCAAGATTTGAGAAATTCGCGAAAATAAAACCGTTGTGAAATATATGGCCTATACAATAAATAGACAGACCGAAAATGGAAAACTTAAACGTGTGCAACAATGCATATTCCCGTAGTGCGGCCTGAAATACCATTGACAATATCTACAAATTTACATTGATATTGTACTTGTTCAGTCGAATATTGAGTTTTCTTTGAGAGTGAAATATAGGTAGTATCAAAGAGCAAAGGCATTGACCATGGCGTGTATCAAATGCAAAGACCACACAAAGCTAAGTACATGTATGTACTTAGGGTAAGTTAATAGTGCTAGCCTACTAGGTGCATGCATTGGCACTCATGCAAAACCCAGCTATCACATAACTTAACAAACACTGCTTTGATCCCCATGGTTTCCATGGCGATCAGAGGTTCGGATGTTGGGTTGTGTGACAGAAAAACTGTGCCACTCTCCCTGAAAACCAGAGCCCATAGCACTAAGGAGTGGTCTAACTTCAAATTGACAAAATTTCTTTGTAACTTGTGCTTGTTCTATCTTGTTAAAACTTTCACTGAATTGCTCCTTTGACTTTTCTCCAGATCTGTTACAAACCATAAAATAAAATTGTAACAATGTGGCGCATAATCTTCCGTTATCTGCTTGCCCCCCAAACCAACACGCGTCATGTTGTTACCTATTGAACCGAATTGGCCAAACTTTGCGATTTGTGCCATCTTTTGGGAGGTTTTCAAATATTGACCACTCTTCTATTTGAGACCGTGATCCATTAAACTTTATGAGGCACGTGACGTGTTGGTATTTCTATAGAATGAAAGTGGAGTGAAACAGAAAGCTCACAAGTATGATTTTGCATATTTTTCTTTCCCCAAATGAGAGGTATATATAATAGAGTTGTGGGCCTGTCCGGTATGAATCATTGGCCAAAGGATTCACTTTGCATGGAGCGAATGTGATATATACAAGCCAGACAGGAACAATTATAAGATTAGTCCTATAGCCCTAGGGATGACCTGTAAATTCACATCCTTCTTGCTTGTCCCCATCTGCCATGAAAATCTTACATTGCGAGATGACCAGCCCACCTCCTTATCTTTTACTGCACCTCTTGTTCCTTAGAACAGTTTGATCAGTATGTTTGACAGTTTCAATCACAACCCAGCCAGCCAAAAAACTTTTTTAATGATATTCACTAAGTCGCAGACAGAAGTCCTACATTTTTAGTTTGCAAAGTTGACGCTGATCCTTTGCAAACTAAAAATGTAGGACTTCTGTCTGCGACTTAGCAGATGGGGACAAGCAAGCTGACCTTCTAGACACCTAGGGCATACAGTTTGTGTACAAGGCTATGAGGCAGACAACATATGGGATGGATAGGAGATGTAACATTAACACTATAACAGTCACTTCTTAAAGTTTGTCAATTTACACTGGTCTATAACATCATGAAGTTTAACTGTACCACAAAAGTTTTGAGATATGAAACAAATGCTTCAAACCACTACAATGCTGAGAGAAATGAAAAGAAAGTAAACATGGCATACAATTAAAAAGTTGATATGCCTTTAAAAGGCATAGCATTGAGTGGTTATTACTTATTAGACAAAACAGAAAATGGTAATAGGAGTTAAAGAGGAAATTAAGGAAGAGGAATGAGTCCAAAAAAAACTTCTGAAAGTTTGAATGACTTGATTGTTCATTGTGAGTGACCTAACACATCCTCCCCCTTTATTAATCCACTACCAGTCTATTGTTAATGGCTGACAATGGAAAAAACCCAAACTTTTCTTTGCTTGGAGAAGAATGACATACTGCAATTACTACTTCCTACTTAACTAACAAGAAAAGTCCAGAATTGTCAACTAACTTCTATCAATGACAGTCATTTTTGTCTTTAGATGGTATATTTATCCCTTTTCGCAGCAAAAGTCAATACAATCAGCATGGATTAAGAATGATTAAGTGTATGAAATATGAGTCATACTGGTGGATTTTGTAACCTTTTCAAAAAAGGTGAAAACAATAATAATAATAATATGGAGCTTTTATGTAGCGCTTAATACAATACAGTTTCTAAGTGATTTACAATGTAAACAGAAAATAAACTTAAATGGAGACAAGTATGAAACATAAGTGTATAACATGAAGAGGTGATTAAATATCAATTGTAGAACATTAAATATCAATTGTAGAAAATTAAATATCAATCATATAGCAACTCAATGAATGGAATAGCAAGATGATAACAGATACTAGTAATTACTAGTGTCAAACATTAAGAGGTAATGAAATATCAATCATATAACAACAAATCAATAAATGAAATAGCAAGATAACAGATAACTGGTCATTGCAACAGCAAAATCAATCATCTGTTTCTTTTGATACTTACTTGCTAGCTAGCTCACCTATTTTAATCTACTCCTGAAGGAAGGCCTCTTCACCACTTTCCCTACAGTAAATGTCATTAACACTCTCCACAGGGCCATTTACACTTGAAGCAAAAAATTATGCTTCTTAGATCTCCAGCATAAGGTGAGGGTTGCTAGGCAACTCAAACAGAGCATGGAGAATATTTCTAAACATCCTGCTCTGGTGCATGATTTTTCTAGCATGTTTTGAAGGATCTCAATATTTTACCAGATGCTGGCCTGAATAGCCTAGCAAACATGTGGCACAAGTGCAATACTTGTCAAAAATCTCAAGATTTTTGTGGTACAGTCAAACTTCATGATGTTATAGACCAGTGTAAATTGACAAACTTTACGAAGTGACTGTTATAGTGTTAATGTTACATCTCCTATCCATCCCATATGTTGTCTGCCTCATAGTCTTGTACACATACTGTAATTACACTTATGGGTTTCATCAGATTCTTAGATGTTTGATACGTGACATATTACAAGCATACAAACATGGTTATTTAAGAGAAAAACATTCACCCTCTTTTTGTAGCAGCGCTGACTTGGATTACACCCCTAATATTTGATTTGTGTTGCCAAAGGTGCACAGAGAAAGAATATTTTTAAATTGTTATGCAAAATATGCTGTGTTCATTGGAGTTTCAGAAATGTTTGCTTATCATATAGAGTATCGAAGTAGCGTCGTCATATGAGCATGTTGTGAAGACAATTGGCTCTAAATCAACTCGCTCCAGTCAGAGGTTTAGCGGTCCGATATTGTCTATCGGGCTAGTGTCGGCATTCCCAATTACAGTCCTTGTTGTGATCACCGCTGCTTGCTCTACCCACATTGTTTAGAACCAGTTGTCTTGACAATAATGCTCAAATGACATTACACTTCGGTAGTCTATACCCCATAGATATTGAGAACACAGTGCGTCAACTCTCATCACCACATGAAAATTGTGATCAACATTTTTTTTTCATTTATGGAGCTTTCATTCCTTTCATGGAGCTCGCTTTCCTTCTCCTGGGTATTCACCTAATTTTTTTTTTCAAAATTAAAATTACCATGGAAGCTCTTTCATTACCAGCATTGTGATGTTTGGTTTATAAGGTTTATTGCCAATTCTTCCAATCCCAGTTGGTCCACTCACCATTTCGTCTCCAAGGAACCCCTTAAAAATACCGTTTTAGATTAAAATACTGGGGAAACTTATCAACAACTCTAATCTACACCATAACGTCAATCGTGAACCCTAATCCAGACCCCCTACCCTAACCCTAACCCATACATATCAGCATGTGATGGTATGGTAGACGAAATGGTGAGTGGACCAACTGGGATTGGACCAAATGGCAAATCACATACACACTGACTGTAAAGGTACGTCCATGCAGGGATATGTTATGGAAGGATATGAAACAACATTCTTTCTTTGAGCCCATGCGTGGCACCGCCGAAAAATTGCGTGGTCTCAGCATGTGCTTTTCACGTGTTTTAACAGTAACGAACACGATTGCCTAGCAACGGTTTCTCAGAGAGAACAAAAGAAATGTAGAGTCTTATTTCGCTTGTCCACTTCTGTTGGATTGCATCAATACTTTTGTGAGGAAAAGCGATATCAGCGAACAAAAATAAACAGTTTTTTAAAGTAAAATATCTCATTTGCACGCAAATTCACGCAAACTCTGTTAATGAAAATAAGCAGCTTAATATATGATTTTGATAATGATTGAATCCGACATTTCCGGAAATCTCCGGAAAGTGAAGAAATTTGTTAATTATGCAAGTAAGAATATTATCTTATATCTCCGTTTGTGCATCATTCAACAATTATTTAGAAGAAAAACGAATACAGGATCTTTAGAGGTGTTGCCCCTTAACTTTCTTGAAAATTACAAAAAAATGTGATAAGAAACACAGCTTCGAGAAACAAAACAGGCAATTAAAGATACTGCTTTCCAAGTTGACGATAGCAAAATGACGGTGCCGCGCATGGGACTTCAAAGCATTGCAGTGATTGTGGAATGCTTTTGACATTCATTAGCACGCTTTAGTATCCATACAGATGTTTGAATATATTATGGTTGAGTTGTCCCTCCTTCCTAACACATCCCTGGTCCATGTACCTGAGAGCCTACTGTACCATGTCCTGTGCATTCATTTCACATTTATTGCTGTCCTTTCACGAACAATGGAAAGCCATGCAAATGATCTCAAAGTGCATGCAATACATGGCGAAGGTTCAATTCAATGGGTAAATGCATACAATGCATGAAGAGACCACTGATTTATGACACAGTGAATGAGCCCATGGTAATGAGAGGGTTAACTCTCTTGGTATAATGCATGAAGAGACCACTGATTTATGACACAGTGAATGAGCCCGTGGTAATGAGAGGGTTAACTTGGTACAATGCATGAAGAGACCACTGATTTATAACACAGTGAATGAGTCCATGGTAATGAGAGTGTCATTGCAGAGACCATTGATTCATAATACAGCAAATGAGCCCTTGGAAGTGAGAGGATTAAGGAGAAAAAAACAAGGGGCATACATTAAAAGTAGGATGAAGTGAAAATAAATTCATCTTGAGACTCATCAGAAGGTTTTGAGTTTTGATGAGGTGATCATGAGGGCTTAGAACACAGTTTCATACCTAACATAGTGAGAGCTGGGAAGGATATCTGACATGACACAATATGCTTTCCCACACACATATTTGTATAAGAATCCCCTTTGTTCTCCCATGACGAATGTTCACTGAGGTCTGCAAAATGACGCCCCATTGTTAAAACCGCAAGCAGTAACCATTTTTCACAGCAATGTGTTCCCAACTTTTTCCCTAACTGAGAAGTAATGATTTATGGCATTCACCTACTGTACAGAGATTCAGTTTCAATGGATGGAATGCACACTGAATCTATTAGTTGTTGCTACATGTACTTGGACAAACCGAGGACCAGCTTTGGGGTTCCCATTAGTGACACATTGTTAAAAGATATGGTTGCAGCATCCAAAATGAAAATGATCTATTGCTAGCTGAAGGCAGGCAAAAGCTGTGACCACAAGCAAAATGTTAATAAATGTATACAGATTTTAGCCATTGCTTGGGTCGCTCTTTTTTTTGCCAGAAGCAATTACTTGCTACCAGTGCAATAGTCCCTTGATCTTTGCTTGGATAGCACTTGCTTGTGCCTGAAGCAGTTACTTGCTACCAGTGCGATAGTCCCTCGATCTTTGCTTGGCTAGCACTTGCTTGTGCCTGAAGCAATTACTTGCTACCAGTGCGATAGTCCCTTCCATTTTGTACATATAAAATATCGTACTGCCCTCAAGCATCAGGATTGGGTAGTTACATACTGTGAAGGGCAAGCAGTCGATATACTGAAGCTTAGATGTACATGCGGGTCTAGATCTAGTAATACATCACTTTTCTTCTTCTCCTGGGGAGAGGAAAGCTGGACAATAGAGTTTTCTTCAATCTGACCCATACAGTGGATGTAATCCTACCGTGAACCTACACTCTACATGACACTACAGCTTAAAGGAATTGGCATAGGGAAAGGGAAAGGGAAGAAAGGGAAGGAGCCGCAGTTTTGAACCATGGTTCATTTTTTGTCCAGTTCAGCATGAAACATGATGCTCTTTAGGCTAAAACATCGTGTTTCATGCTGAACTGGACAAAATATACTGTGGTTTAATAAAACTGCGGCTCCTTCCATTTTCTTCCCTTTCCCTTTCCCCTACGCCAATTCCTTTGAGCTGCAGTGTACATATGGACACATAAATGTGAGAGCCTTGTTTGGTTTAGTCATTTCAAATAGCCCGAAAGCCTGCCAACATCCTTGTTTGTACCAATTGGGTATGATCATGGATTTTTCTTATGGATTTATGATTTATTTGCTATGTTGGCTTTCCTTTAAATTTGTTTTATCTTTGGCTGATCCCTTTTTTGTGCAGTTCCTTCTTGATTCAGAGAAGAAATCAATCTGCATTGTATTTTGTCCACACCTCTTTCTCTTTCTGTCTGCTGTACATTTGTGTAGAAGACTCTACATACTGTATATTGCGCAATAATGTGCCAAGGTTATACAGTGCACAATACAGTAGAGTTTAGTTTAGCCTAATGACGGGTGACATATAGTGTACAGTACAATCATGGCCGATGCTAGAAATGAAACTAAAAGTCCGGACATATCATTTACTCCTGGAATCTACACGAGTGTCTCTGTTAAGAGAGGAAGAACATTATGCTTTGAAAACAGACTTTTGCTTTTGCTTCTACTTGTTTATGATTTAATGTAGCATTTGTTCTTTGATGTGTTATTTTTTATTTGAGTAACACAGCTTTTCCCGGAGTAGGTAGATTTTTGTTAACAGAATCTATTACTTTGATTGATGTGAGATACATGGATCTTTTCAAATCACGATTCTGTCGTAATCATGTTTCATAAAAAATTCTCTGCTCTTTTAAATCTAATAGTGAATAAATTGGATGAACACATGGGAATCATAACATACAAGTTGTAAGAAGATTGTTGCATTCAATCAGAGATAATGGAAAAGTTTCTCTTAAGTTTTGATGAGATTGAGAATTATTTGTGAATTATTTGTCTTCTTCAATTTGTTTTCCCATTTGCAGAAGCAGTATGGACAGTTTGTGGAAAATTTCCGTCGGTTCAGAATTGATGGAGTAGCACTTATAGTAAGTATCTATAATTACTTTGCATAGCATTCTAGTGTCGAAGACTGCCTTCTTTCTTTTTGCTATATAAAATCTCGTAATTGGCTAGGTTGGGTTGCTTATAGCGTTGTACACTTAAAGGGAGTATACTGTACTGGGAAGACAAAATGCCTTCAAATGGTGATCGTGAGCAATCTTCTTGCCAATGGTCTTAAATCCATGTATTGTCCATTTTAGAAACTAGCTGAAAGTTATTTGCCCTCATATGATCCACATTGGGAGTAATTAGTGGTTAAATCACAAATCCTCAAATTGTTCGGGCCGAACATTTCAAGAATTTTGGATTAAATCACTAATAACTCCAAATGTGGATAATTTTTGAGCAAATAACTTTCAGCAAGTTTCTAAATTGGACAATACATGAATTTCAGACCATTTGCAAACAAATTGCTCATGATCACCTCTTGTAGGAATTTTTGTCTTCCCAGTACAGTATACTCCCTTTAATCATGCACATTCATCTTGCATCATGAAGGGTACCATGGAGTATGCAAATTAGGTCTTGGATTTACATGTGGGCAAGCTGGCCGATACGTACATCCTTTACGTTTGAAGTTTTGCACCTCAAATTGTCAAGATACTTTGTTGTGTTAACCCCCCCCCCCTCCCCCCACACACATATGTACATACACAAATTTGCCTGAATCACAATTGAAACATGGATTGTAATCTGAAAGCAGCTTGTAAACTTGCCCACTTCACAAGTTTCAATGGGGGGTGGAGTCAACTAGAAACTGACATTCCATAGTCCCACTGCTCAACGTCCAATTTGACACCATGCTGATGAGGGGAGTGCTTGATGGGTTGGTAAAGACAGTGTGATCAGCTCGTGAGCAAACATTCAAGGCAAACACCAACCACAACCTTCAGGATATTATCTAGAGCGCTAACAAGATAGCCAAGTGGTACAGGAGCAGGAGAGATTATAGGGGCGTCTTCATTAGCCCGATGTGGTGAAATAGCTAGCTCTAGATGGAGCTAGCTCAGAGCGTCTTCATTAGCCTGAAAATTTCCAGACCCCGGCATGCATCAGCGCGCGAGGTATTGTTAACATTTTTATACGTGCGTGAATGCGAGCTCACAACGAAGCCATGCGGTCATGGCTTATTCCTGTTGTATGTGTGAACATCGGGATAATTTATGCATCCCGTGTTTCGAGCTAATGAAGACGCAATTGCAACTTCAGGCTAGTTCCCCAGATCAGCAAACTAGCTTGCTATTTCGTCTGATCGGGCTAATGAAGACGCACCTATTGAGATAAAGAGATAGATGTAAGAACTAAGAAGAAGGAAGACCCACCATTTCAGTAGAATCATGGCTGGGAAGACACTGGAGCAGGTGAGGAGATGAGAGGGAGGAGTGTGTTGGCTAAGAGTGACGATAACAACGACAAGATGGTATTCGTAGGAGGTTTGCATCTTGAAGACTAGGATTGTGAGGTCTGGGGTCAAATGTGTGTAGCTGAATGCTCTCAAGTAGCTAACAAGTCTAAGTGAGGTTTCATGAATATGGCCCCTATGTCTGTCTTCTGAAGTATACACTGTAGTTTTGAAGTACAAACACTGAAGGAGTTAGAGGTGACTTGAACAGATGGTCAGAAAGAAGTTATGAAGAAGAGAGAGAGAAGGTGGGGGCTGGACTACTGTTTAAAGCAAAGCCAATCATCCTGCAGTATCAAATGATACATTGCTCTTTATTAAAATAAAAAAAAAATCATCATTTCAAATAGAACGATATTTAAAGTATCAAAGACAGGTGAGCTCATTTGCGAGTCATGAAACTTGACAGGAATCAGAAGTATACCTGAATGAAATCTCACAGTCAAAGCTTTATGAACTTTTCTGCAAAAGTGAAAAACTTTCTTTCATAGTGACCATGGTCTAAATTCATCCTGTACTGCAATGCTCAGTGTATAGCTCAGCGCATCACTGTGCGGTGCGTAAAGCTGTAATGTGCGCTTAGTGTGTAGTGCGGTCTCTAGTCTCAAGGCAACAGGAGCCACTAGCTGGAGCCACTACACTGGATGACTCATCCAAAACTTCTTGAAATCTAGTCAATGAAATTCTTGGTGCTTGGTGAAACACCCCCAGTTTTATTATTGTGGGAGAAATTCCATCTGAAGTATTTGCTTCCATTTTCCGCTGTATTTACCAAATTTGTTTTTTTTTGTTGACCTGCAAAAGGACTACCATTTATAAATGGTTCGTTAATTATACAATGGAAACAAGCTGCTTGAGAAGCAGAGCACTCAAAACAAGAAACCTTGGAAGTGATTGTTTTGAAACCATTGTTTAAAATACAAAAATTAGCATCTATTTCTATGTTATTTCTCTGTCTGATTCATCCTGAACATCTCTGTTTAACAAACCTTGTACTATACGATTTGTGTGTAAATTGTTCAAAACATGCGTGTCAGTAGTGCATATGTTAAAGGGCATGTACTGTACTGGGAAGGCCAAAAAACCTTCAAAATGTAATTGTTAGCAATCTTCTTGCCAATGCTCTTAAATTCATGTATTGTCTATTTTAGAAGCTTGCTGAAAGTTATTTGCCCTCAAGTGATCCACGTATGGAGTAATTAATGATTAATGATTAAATCCTCAAAATGTTTGGCCCGAACATTTTGAGGATTTGTGATTTAATCACTCATTACTCCAAATGTAGATCATTTGAGGGCAAATAACTTTCAGCAAGCTTCTAAAATAGACAATACATGAATTTAAGACCATTGGCAAGAAGATTGCTAACAATTACATTTTGAAGGTTTTTTGGCCTTCCCAGTACAGTATATGCCCTTTAATATGTAAATGGTGAACTTGTGATCCTATCCTACTTCCGTCTCTGTTTTACACATAGATACTACATGAATGTGGGCATCCCCTTTCTCTTTCTGAACTTTTCCCCGGACTCTTCATCACTTCCTTTTACTTTGCCACGGCCTCTTAGAAACCTTGCCCATTGTGGAATTCCTGTCCTTTGTTAGAATCAGAACGAACTGTCCACTGGTAAAAAAAAAGTTACACGCATACAATAACAATACTGACTTCCTTTTTGAGGCATTTATTACTCAGAAATAAATGATGTTTCTTCTTTGTCATTTAAGCTCCTCTTGAAAGAAACCAGGAAAACATGTTTACCATACTATTGCAAATAACTGAATAGCACACATACACCCCTGTATACATGTATACTTTATGAAGGCTAACAAGAAGACTTTATTTGTTAAGTTGCTGCATGAGATGTCTTGAGTTGGGAAACCACACTTTATTAGCAAACAAATTATATGGAATGCAAACATTTCCATTAGATTGTTGATATCATGTATTGTTCATAAATTATTTAACATATGAGTCATACAAAAGTGAACACACATCATGAATAAATACACCAACTCTTCAACTATCTGGAAGAACCGTCCCTAATGAACATGTACTTCTGGTATAATTATATACTGAGAGATTACATGTTAATGACTATTAATGAGTATTTTTTTACTGTTCACTAGCTGCTTGTGTCCTTACATGAAACAAATTCAACTAAATGTTCCACCGGTATTCAAAATACAGATTCCTCCTTCCTTGGGGGAGGTACATGTGGGCTGTATTGAATGCTGTTAGAGGGAGAAGGGGGTGGGAGGGGGGGGGGGGGGGGTCTTGTCTGTCTGTTGGGGATAAGGGGATTATAAGGATGTTTTTGCCCCACTTGTCCTCCACCCACTTGTGACACCCATAAATGAGGAACTAATTATTAAAGCTCCTTGGCTTATAATAATAGATTCTTCTTATACACATGAATGTTGAAATGAATACAAATTCAATTCTAAAGAAAATTGCGGTCTTAGGCTTTTCAAGAGTAAATAATGGTGGGTTTGGTTATCCTTGAATCCTGCAACACATTACATAATACTCAGACTGTGACCACTCACTATCTCATCACAGTGGTGGGGTTGGTAATCAGACCCAAATTGGTTTTGGTCTATTCAATGTACTGCATGTATTGGAGTGCATTTTACAGTAGGCCTACATTCAGTATATACATGTACTGTAATACTAAGTGAGAATGTTGCTGTTATACATGTTATACTACTATAGAGCATTCCCAGGAGCAGCCATATTGGAGGACAAACAATAAAAACCTGTGCATACAGTGCATCAGACAATCAAAAGTCATTGTTTTCATGGTCTGATGTACAGGTTTTTATTGTTTTGTCCTCCAATATGGCTGCTCCTGGGAATGCTCTATAGTAATCATGTAGATCAGTTCTCATCGGCTTCACACAGTCAGTTGAAATCCTTGAATACAATAGGGACTTCTCCATGGGGTTTTCCCTGATGTAGTTTACACTCTATGAATGTGTTCACTGGTGCATACATGCATACAATGACACTGGCTTAACTCACACAAACTCATATACAGTAGAATTGGCAAAGTGGAAGTGGAGTAGATATATTGATTTGGATTTGCATCAAAGTTTTCATGTGATTCATGAAATATTGATTTGAACGAAGTTCTGTTTACTTAGCATTATTTATTGATGTCTATCAGTGTGTGTTTTGATTTTGTGAACAGGAGCCTTTAGGGTGAATATTTACTTTTATACTGTTCCCCTGTAGACAGTCTCAACGATGTACAAAGGTCATGTGAGGTCTATGACAGGATGTCACATTTGCAAAAGTCATGGAAACTCAGCAGGAATCAGCAGTATACCCTAACGATAATGTGTATAAAATCTCACAGTCATAGCCTCACAAACCTTTTCAGGATGAGTGAAAAACTATCCTTGTTTATGTTTCAAGCGCAGGGAATATATTCTACATGTCCATTCACAATAGTTTTGCCCCTGTCAGTGTGGAATGTGCTGGGCACCACAGACATTACTCCCATTGAATGCATGCACTTAGGTGCGGACCATAGCGCACAGCGGTTTTCGGTCTCTGGGCTACAAGAACCGGGAGGTTTCGGACGACCCGCCCAAAACCTCCTCGAAATGTAGCGATCGCTGTAACTATGCTTAAATTTATTTTCTAGTTATGTTATTGGGAAGGAAGTACAGTCCTAAATACAGTATTTACTTCCATTTTCTGTGGTTTAAAACAATTAAAAATTGTTGAAGGTCTGCAAACAGGACACACTGTCTTTAATGTTCTTATAGATATTTTTTTTTTAATGGACATAATTCTTTGAAGATATAACCTTTTCTCTTAGCTGTTTTATTGTAGAGGTCCTGTTTTTTTGTATCAAAGATAATCACATGGATTTGTATATTTCAAGATTTCAGAGAAATATCAAATAAATTACAAGATGTACAGTATGTTAGTCAATATCATGACCTCATCGCTGTTTTGCCATGTTATTTGTTGCATAGTAAGAGGATCAGTTTGATGCGTACCATTGGAGGATTAGCAAGACTGCCCCCTACTGGTAAATGTGAGACATGTCTCGTTACCCACTGTACCCCCGCTGGCCTTCCCCCTCTCAAGCCTGAGCTCACTAGCAGTAGATGTCCTCCTATACATTAGCCTATGCTCTTGGATGTAGGGTTTGTTAAAGTTTGTTCAAAAACTGAGTCTGTTAAAAGCTATGTCTGGTAACAACGACTACGCCCTATCCCCACTTGTTAGCTCTAACTCTCACAGCCTCTCTTTCTCCAGAGAAACCTTGCTCATTTACACCTCTTATATCTGCAAAATAAGCCCAACATTTGCGGCAATTTTGTTGATGCATTACTGAAAGCTGCGTACATTTATATGAACGGGAATCATTCAAATAATGTGGTATTTGCTTCCTCCTTTTTGCCGCCTATTTTGCGGCTGCTTCGCGGATCGAAATCTCGTAATAGCAGCGCCGAATCTTATAAACTGCGTCCGCAACATAGCCATAAATGTTGCTCCTTGTGCATCATGCTCTGGCATGTGATTCGGTAATCACAATGCTTGTATGGCTTAGTGGAACATGTCACTTTCGTATGTTTGCTCTAGTGGAGAGGGTTCAGCTTTCCAAAACACTGCGATATTACACCTTTTTCCATATAAACAGTGTTTTAAAGAGGCGTGCTGGAAACTTTCTTAACGATGTTCAGCCGTAAATAGCGGTATTATTATGATTACGGTATATGAACAGGGCCTCTATCTTTCTCTTTCACTCTTTCTCTCTTTTTTCTCTTTCTCTCTTGAGAGAGAGAGAGAGAAAGAGAGAGAGAGAGAGAGAGAGAGAGAGAGAGAGAGAGAGAGAGAGAGAGAGAGAGAAAGAGAGAGAGAGCATCCAGTAAGATGGTGTAGGTTGTAGTCTTTGTGACCAGGCATAGTTGTTAACAGACTCAGATGTGGCCATGCACTCCAAGAACTGGGCTACATGTACCTGTACACAATGTAACAAACATTGCATTTGTGATAATTTGTTGAATAGCCATGCATGGGTACATATGTGTATATGTCAGCTATTAATTGATACAGTGCATTGTACAATGTACATGATCCGCCTCAGAAAACCCAAGTTTTAAAGCCTTTTGTCATGAAAATATGTTCATTACACCCGATGAAAACAAGCATTAACAGAGGCTCTTTTATCATCTATGGACTATAGCAGCTCTGCTATGCCTTGTGGGAGATAAATCGTCCTGATCCCCGTGTGAATTTATGTACAGAGTACATTGTATGCATAAAAGTATGAATTGGATATTAGTACTTGTGGAATATACAAGTTGTTGAAGAACTCCATAATATTTAGGACAATTATCAATTTCCTGCGCAGAATCCTCTTACCCTTAACACTGAAGTGAAGGGGGAAATATTTTAAGTTCCCACAGTCAAATTCCTAAATCATTATCAAGGAGGAGATTGAGCAACGAGACCAAAGTCCACACAGGAAACTCAAACAAGTACAACATACCAGGAGATGCTGTCAATGTGGTATACACTGAATTTCACAGGGTTTTATGTAAAATTCATGAATGTTTCTCACACACTTTTCCTGTGTGCATACATGTACACTCAGTCACTGTTAGCTACAAATGGGCAGTAGTGGGGGGTGGGGGGGGGGGGTGGGGTGGGGTGGGGGACCTATTTTATGGACTAGCTGGCCACCTACACTGCACTGTACATGTATAGGTGCAATGCATCTCTTGCAAGGAGGCCTATATAGGTAGTACATGTACAGTGCATTGTGCATTTTCTGACTTGTGTTGTGTCATTTTGTAGGCTTGTGTATTAAGCCTTGGATGAGCCTGCAGAGTTAAGTGCTTGCAAAACGGTTGGGATTGTCGCAATTCACGAAAACATCCGTACGCAAAATATACCATGTTTACAATACCAGAGAGTACAAGACACAGGTATACATTAACCATGATAAATCAAAAACATAATTGTGTAATGAACACAATGGTATTTTGATAATCTGCTCTATTGAAGTTCAGGTTCACTACTAGCGATATAAACTGTTGATTGTAGAGATAGTAATTTTGTTTTGTTCTAGGGAATAAGAGGGGGGAGGGATGGGCGGCTTGCTCTGTATCTCATTCTGCAACTGACATGTAATATAGAGTGAGAACGTCTCTGTATGTATGTAATGTAATAATTTGTGAGTGTACGTACTGTGCGACAGGAAGTCAGTGACTAGGAAAATCCGGGATTTATCTGTGACATCTAGGTTCATTACAGCATGAGCTCAATCATGTACAGGAAGTGATTAGGTCTTTAAAGGTGCCGTTGCTTACAGTCTTGCCATTTATGGGGATTCTCAACTTTTTGTAAATTTATTTGTAAATTTCACTGTGAAAAACTGTGGTTAAAGTAAGGCATACATTGAGAATGCTACTCTATTCTAAACTTACATTTTGTGCTTTAAATTAACATTAATTCTTGAAAAATCTGTTGAAATCATGTACATGTAGTCTTCTAAATGGAGTTGGAAGACTGACACCCCCATATTAAATGGATTTTGTATGCAAACAATTCAGAGTTCAGCATTCAAAATTCAGTATTCCTTGAGCTATTATCATGAAATATTTAGCACATATTTGTGGACAGAATTTACTACAAAAACAGCTGTAAAGTAAATCAAGCTTATGGGAATCAAAATCATTGAGAATCTGATGAAATAGCAGAAGTAGGGGTCACTAGTCATTTGAAAAGTCATTCTTAGCTTAAGAACAGCTTGGTGAATAACCCCCTGTAATCAATGAAGTACTTACTGCTATGGTCATGGATCACTCTTTTGTTTGATTTTAGGACACCAGAAAAGAATCATTTTAAAACAATTCAATGATTAAAATCCAGACCCAGACTGTGATGATTGTAGAGTGGTTCTGGCATGTGGTTACAGCCAGCAATCATTCCCACGACAACAACCACCTGCCTTTAAGAGTCTTTCTGGTATCCCTGTTTTGTGTACAGAAAAGCCAAACAGGGTACATGAACAATAATAAAAGCTGCAGCTATATCTTGCCTCAATATTTGCTTGTTGCACAGACGAGAGTCTGAATGTAATACACAGTCAACCATGGCCATGTTTAGAAACTCTTTTCATCATAGAATCAGTGTTTTTTTTAGTGATCCTGTCAAATTTGCGTATAAACATAACCATATTTGAAAATGATTAGCTAGAAGCATTGTTTTTAAACACACATTTGTTCATACTGGTAGATGTGTTTAATGATATGTTGTGACAGAATCAAGTTACTCAGAGCCATCTGCATGTACAGGCACAGAGTTTCGCAAACTCTGTTTCAACAGGGAACAATATGGTGCATGTTCTTTTGTTATTTGCTTGACTGCTTGCCCAAGAAAGCAATACACACCATGCTGTTACCTATTGAAATCGGATCGGCCAAACTCTGTGTAGAGATTATTCTGAATTGAACCTGTTGTTCATGGTTAGATTTTCTGGCTTTCGGAGCCCTGATCTCTATTAGGATGTCAAATGTTGCTATGGAACTGCAGTAACCAAACAGATGTGGCTTGATTGTGTCCTATAAGGTATTTTAAGTTTATTCACAGCCTATTTTCTATTGTCCAAACAGCAGATTATATGGGAGTCGTGCTGTTTAGTATCTGAGTGGAAAATAGCCAGCCTGCATGTATGCAAGCTCAGTAAAGAATGGGTAAAGTGTTAAAAAAAGTAGAACTGCTTTTTCAAATGTGTTCACACCATGTAGATCCAATCTCAATAGATTTAAACGGCATGTGTTAGCAGCCATAGAATGTAATGTACATCGGCGATGTACGTTCTTCCTTTATTGACACTTGATCAGTCGTTGAAAGTTGCTAAACATGGCCTACGTGCATATACATGTCCTGGTTGCGGTAGTGAGACATCCTTTTGTGCTCAAGGTCAGCTCTTTGTGCAGAGTGAAACTTTTTTGGGTTCAAGTTGAAGGAAAAATCAGAAATATTTGATCCGGGGACATATAGTGCAAGCAAGGGAATTAGGATATATGTCTGTCTGCCATCTTGTGGTGCTTTCTGAAAGCTCATGTGGTGCAATGTTACACCTCACAAGCCATCAGCTTTCTGGTGATGCCTTATATTCATTTTTCATGAAAGTTGTTTATTCTTGTTTGTTAAATCAATAAAGAATTGAAAATTGAATGTTGATGTACAAAGAAAGTGATTTACAGTGAAACCTGTCTATAGTGGCCACACAAGGGAAACAAAAATTGTGGCCTTTATAGACAGGTGGCTACCATAGACAGGTTCTTTAACACATGATCTCTCTCCAGGGGAATTATTTTAGTGGCCACTATAGACAGGTTGGCTGCTATAGACAGGTGGCCGCTAAGACAGGTTTTACTTGGCAAACTTAAAATAATTACAAATTTTGTCATGGACTTTGGCAGTGTTTCATCCAGTAACAACCACAATATCTAGCTCATGTTGGTGTGTAACCTATTCTAGATTTGTAATCCTGTACATTATTTGTTGGTGAACACATAAAAGTGCCTACTCTTTCGCCCCTTTTAAAGTGTTTCAGGTTATGTCAACATTTCTTGATTTTCATTTTTGGTTTATCAAATGTTAATAACTAGTTGGCATAGTGTAGCATTTCATACTACATGTATAACTTCATGTTACAACAACTATAACATTAGCATCAAGAATAACATCAAGCAGAAAGGGAGGATTTGGATGCATGTTCCATGCATTCATTTATAAACCAGATTGAGTCACAATGTGTGATTTGCTGTATTCATTTTAGAACACCATTTGCAGAAATTAATGTTCAATTACAAATTGAAACAGGAGGTACATTGTACAATAATATAGACCTGCGTATTCAACACAGCTGTGGTAAGCCTCCTTATACAAGTATGTAGGAAGCAGAATACTGATAAGAATCTGTGACTAGGAGCTAGAAAACCAAAGGAAGTTGGGATTGAAATAGAAGCAGGATCAATGCAGGGGAATCTCAAGGGAAAGTCTCCATGGAATGTATGATGCAGACTGAGAACACATAGTGTGTTAACTCTCTGAGCCTCAGACAACATACTGCTATGGAGGATTAATGTATTACCAGGATTACTATTGAAAATAAGTGTTATGAGCACCTCCAAAATTGATGGGCCCGCAAACTTGGGGGAGAGAGAGGAAGGATATGTTGATGACGTTGATGATAACTCGGTCAGCTGTCCAGCGAAGCGGGAGGCGGTTTGACATTTCCTGAAGTTCATGGGTCCGTTTGAGATTCGTCAGAGATATTATCTGTTTTCAATGAGAGAAGTAGGGTGATTATAATGTACAACAATCTGACCAGAGAAAACGGCCTCATTAGGTGTTTTGGGAACAAAGCATACATCCCAGACGCAGATTGGTGAAATTGAGGAATCTTTCTGAAAATATTGACATTTGCATGCAGCAGATACTTTGCAGTAGGCAGTTTGTAAGTGCATATGAAAATTGTATGCACAGCGTTCAATCAATGTTTTATTAATGGTAACTCCAAGGTTTGTACAAGGTTTGTCTGATCAGCAACAACTTGTCCAGAAGGGAGAAGGGGGGGGGGGGGGCAGGAATGAAGGAGAGTCACAAGTCTTTATGAGCTCCTTTGGTTTGTTGACATCTGATCCCAAACTTCTACCTTACATCACTTTAAAAAAAGCATGTGAGTCAAGGGAATTAGAAAGTGTTATGTCTGGTGACTTTATAACCTGGCTTGTGGAAGAAACATGGAAAGTTTACACTATACAGCACGGCTGTTATCAGAATCTCAACCCCCCCCCCCCCCCCCCACCCCCTCCTCTACTTGGCATTCTGACTTCTTGATATTACCACATACCTCTCCTGTCACATCCCACCAGACTGTCTCCGCCTCCGTAATGCGGAAGGGGACCAGTTTCCATAGTTTCACTTGTGTCCCAATGTAGTTGTTTACTTAACAAATACTCAAGAAATTGTTTTTTCATTGGTTACCACACAGCATGGTAGTCAAACACTCCTATATGCACAGTCACAAAAGTTTTTAGCTTATTCTAAGTTTGTTTTGTTTCTATACCTCTAAGAAACACATAGATCCATGATTGTATTCATCTCTCTCCCTCCCTCCCTCTCTCTCCTCCCCGTCTCTCTCTCTCCCCCCCTCTCTCTCTCTCTCTCCCTCTCTCTCTCCCCTCTCTCTCTCCCCCTCTCTATCCCCTCTCTCTTCCCTCTCTCTAACTCGCCTATCTGTCTCTCTTTATGTTAACCTTAGTTCTTATATGAGCATTTTTGTGTTTACCATTTGCAAGCTGATAGTGTACATCGTGACTAGCAGAATTTGCATCTGTTGGCAGTTTCCGTAGTCATGGGAGATGCTGGGACGATAAGGCCTGGAGAATTTAACCCAATAAATGTCACTGCTGATGAGACTTTGCGATAGAGAGGGCATTGATTGGATCTTGAACTCAAAGGCTGTGTAGAGAGAACCTACGTGTGGCTCTGAAGTAACCTAGAGCTCACCTCAAATACACAGCCTGCTGCGGAAGAAAAGGTCGTTCCTTTTTGATATATTTGTTTGAAGTGATTTACAAAGTCAGTTCATGCAGATGTGCTCCATGGTTATCTCACAGGATATGAAGGGAAGGAGGTGGCATCATTTTTCCAATTCTGTTTTGCTTTAGAGAGCTTTGAGGAGAGCTTTGGAGCTGTTTTGTAAATGATTGGTGCCTGGTAAGCTAAATGCTGATGCTTGCTTGCGGAGCTAAGTGCAGTTCAATTTGTGTGGGGGCATTATGGTTGTGTGTTCCTTGGATTGATATCTCTATCTACTGAGATTTGGAAAGAAAGAGAGTGGTGCACATCGTTTAAGTTAGCAGATGATTTACAAAGAAGATTAGAGTTTTCCAGAATGACTACTGCATGATATTTCATCTCTGTCTGAGGTTCAGCCATCTTCTGTCTTCCATTCACATTCATTAAAAGAAAATACCTTCCAGGAGCTCAGAATCTTGCCTGGTGTGGATTTTCATTTTGTTTGTTCACTTGATATTGTGAAGAAGATGCTTTTTCCTGTTGGTGCAAATAAAAACTTATGATTTGATATTTGGCTGGATCCTTCCTTATATCACGTTGGTCTGCCCGAAGAAGATGTTTTGAATGGAGGACTCATTTCAGATGAAGCCTTGGATGTTGAATGTTTACCCTCTACATTAAGATGTTAAAGAAGTCATCAAATACAGACCGAAAAGTAAAAACGCAGAATCTGGAGGATTTTCTTTGATTCATAAATGGGGAAGGCACAAAAGATACATCTTATCTTCTCCAAACGCTACATGAAACATCGGGAGAAGCGCAAACTTCAACAGTCAAGAATCTCTGTGAAAGAGGTGAGTTATGTGGCAAGGCATGGTGATGGTAATTGTGTTTGTCAGTTGATACCAATGGTGAATTATACATGTACTGTAATGCAATGGTTATGCTTGGAAAATGAAAATGAAAATTAAATACACTGTAATGTGTTTGTGTGTATACTGCTGCACAGTATATATCTGATCTGTGTACCCGGTATGTTTATGTTTACACATACATGCATGTGTGTGCTAGTGTGTGTGCATGTGTGCACATTTCCGAATGAATCTAATGTCTTTACACGATTTGGGTCCGTCTACAGTAAAGGGATATTTTTGGGCAAAACTGAATCATTTACAGACAGACATATTTACATAGTGAGATGATATTCTCATAAACCTGTATTCATTAAGGTGGTATTAAACATAGATGCATACAATACTACTAAACAAAGACTATCTTAATGGGGCGTAAAATAAATCATCTGATTTTCATCACAGAATCACAACAATGAGCGAATTCAATTATTCGTCATTTTTATGTGGACAAACTGAATATAACATAGTGTTTCATGTTGTTGCATTTGGCCTCCTATAAAGTTGGTCCTGGTTTAGTACATCGTTTGTGTTAAACCTCTGTTCATATTATGGGCCAAACTTTTTAGTGGGAAGGAAAGTATTGCCAATTTTAATATGTTTACTGACTATGGTAACACTTATCAGACAATCAAAAGTCATTTCAAGTGACATGTCACTACTTGCTACACAGACAATTAAAAGTTTAAGATGTTGCGATAGAAGAGGAAGAAGTGAGGAAGTCCATGTTCACTGAGTAGCACTGTTAACCAAGACATCAGACTCAGAAATGAGTGACATGTTTATAGGATGGTTGCATGCAGCTAACTCATGACATGTCACTACTTGTGACAATTAAAAGTTACACAGACAATAAAAAGTTTGAGATGTTGTGATAGAAGAGGAGGAAGTGGGATTTTGCAGCGGTCCAAGCAGGATATCTCATGTATGTATTCACCATACACATACATCTGGTATTTCCGCATAATGGACACAGACCAAGTCAAGGAACTTGACAGTATTTCCAAGTTCTGCCAGTACATGGTTGAGGGTGGTATTGGCTGTGATACAATTTGAAGCCTTTATTCTGGGAATAACAGTCCAAGCACTGAAGTTCCCTCCTTCCCTATTTCCATGTTGATGTTGTAAACTGGCACCAAATAGAAACTTGGATAGAAGTCAAAGATAGAATATTATGATATTTGCCGATGTTTACTCCCCTGTTTCAGTCAAAGATAGAATATTATGATATTTGCCGATGTTTACTCCCCTGTTTCAGGAAGAGCTAAGTAATATTGATATTTCAATTGATTAGTTTTCAACTTTAGGCAAATTTCCAAGACTATAGAATACCTAGTACTACAACTTTGAGCTGATACACATGACCTACCTATAGTAATTGAGGGTAAGTAGACGATAATTAAAGAAGATGATGATCATCAGCTGAGCTGTAACTTGAAACGAAGTATCACATAACTCCTGACTTTATTTCGAATGTACCCTGGGGATTCCATGTAATACACAGCCCTGGCCTGACTCATGCTCAATTATCTTATACCACTGCATGCACACTCCGAACAGTCTTTCAGTGATTTATGATGCAGCCTTGAAGGAACTCCTTACAAGTTCAATGTTGATATGATAGTAACATACAATATCAAGCATTGTGTCACTCAGCGAATCTGAAAATTGAATTAAAGATATATACTCCTGCTCAAAGGAATTAAAGATATATACTCCTGCTCAAAGGAATTGGCATAGGGAAAGGGAAAGGGAAGGAGCCGCAGTTTTAAACCGCTGTATATTTTGTCAAGTTCAGCATGAAACATGATGCTGCCTTTAGCCTAAAAAGCATCATGTTTCATGCTGAACTTGACAAAATATACCGCAGTTTAAAACTGAGGCTCCTTCCCTTTCTTCCCTTTCCCTTTCCCTATGCCAATTCCTTTGAGCTGTAGTGTATGTTCATGCAGGGAACAAAAAGCAAATAACCTGCCAAGCTTGACTCCATGCAACAAACAAACTGAATGATGCTGTACATTATACATTATCAGAAATCTGTTATTAAATCAGTTTTTGGAAAGCGTTCTGTGCAAATTAAGTTTGATTCCCCCACCCCTCCCCCCTGGGACAGAGGTATCCTTGTAACTATAGTATTCTGAAGCAGCCTTAGTACTCTTCTAGTAAGGCATCTCTTGTAGAATACTCCATATTCTGGGTGGAGAGAGAGGACTGAACAACCCACAGGAGCCTTTTTATTAATTCAAGAAGAAACTTCATATTAACCTCATGAATAATTCATTTAATGCAGGGGATGATAGGACCAGTATAGGGCAGCATTTCTATCGTAAAACCTACATTATGAAAAAAAAACTCAGTCAGCTATTGTGCTAATCTGTGGGCAAACTTGGTACAGACAGTTAATATGACAAAGTATTGACTGTACAGTCATTGGTTGGTTGTCTGTACCTCGTTTGACTTTTTTATACTGAAAGGAAGAGAAAACGAAAGCTACCATAGATATGCACATCGATTCTGAAAGTGTTCTCTTTAGCCATTGCATGGAGTACATAAGACGTGGGAGGCATTGTTACAAGGCTATGAACAGCCTAGTCTACAGGCATAAACCCCTGTCCTTTGTATATAGTGCCTGAAGTAGAGTCTGCATTGTGAGACTAACATAGGTCATGCTGCTCTGGACAAGGAATACACTTTGACACAGTCAGGGACTGTGGAATAGTCTTCACTGAAATCAGAATGAATTGCTCCCTCTCTCTCTCTCTCTCTCTGTCTCTCTCTCTCTGTCTGTCTGTCTGTCTGTCTGTCTGTCTGTCTGTCTCTCTCTCTCTCCCCATCTTTTTTTTTTCTCTCTCTCTCTCCTCCCTCTCTCTCCCTCTCTCTGTCTCTCTGTCTCTCTCTCTCCAATGTACAATGTATCACATTAGAGTCTGTGGTTGAAGACTATGAACAGGCTGGGGCTTATGTTGCTGTTGATGTGCTTGAACCCTGGGTAGAGCTGGATAACTCTAGTCACTCATGTCACTGCTGCTGTAGGAAGGGATGACAGTATGTAGACTGGATTTATATCAGGGACTACACAGGTTGTTACTCATCATAATGATTATAATGTAGTGTTTGCAATATATATTGCAATGTAGTATGCTTAAAAAGTCACAGACACAATAAATTATTTATTCTTCTTATTATTTTTTATATTATTTTTCTTCTGAGCCTGTACTGTCCGTTCTATTAACAGTAGCTTACAAGATAATATTCCTATCTGGAAGCATTATTTTATTCTATGTTTTTGTTTCTGTTTACAGTGAATGCTTGATTATGTTAGATTTCGTAACATACAAACTGTGAGATACATCATACAAAAAAAGAAGGTAGATATTGTTGCGGATGATTTGGCAATAAAAGTGATAAAAAACATATGCTAGGTAAAAATAGCCTGCTGTTAAGATCGAGATGGTGTACTTTCAATATAGACAACTTGGTACATATAGTGTATTCTTATTGGGATTGTACACAACAATTTTGTAAGTTGTAAGTATCCTCTGTTGTCATAGTGATTGAAATGAACTTTGTACATTACATACTTGTAGGTACATGGACATGTAAATATGTAAATGTTGAGAAACTTGAAACCCGGATAAACGTGTATGCTCAGTGTAAGTGTGCCTACAAACATGTATGTATGTATACAACTATACATGTGTATTCATGATTTGATAGACAGTAATACCCTTTTCTCATTGGGTTTTCTTAGTCCCATACTTTTCTTAGCCCCGGACTATTTTTTTGAAGCTTGTCACACTGACATTTCTTAGCCCCGTACTATACTTAACCCCGGACTAATTTTTTTAAGCTTTTCACACTGACATTTCTTAGCAGATTCTCCTGATGAGGTAAGATGTGTGGAGACTGACACCATACATATCTAATGAGAGGAAATCAGGAAGGTCAGAATAGGTAGGCATGTCCCAAGACTTCCAGGTTCATGCAATCACTGTTACAGGTGCACAGAGTCTTCTGTGAGGTGTGCTTCCAAGATTCTGAGACGGAACTAGCTGGATGTGTTCTCCTGCCCCTATGTGTGCCCCTGTGTGTTTATGCAGTATCATCAGCCTGGTAAATGGTAATTTATGAATGTGTTTAGTCTAGATTCTAGACTGCATGTCCAGATGTAATTGTGGTTGCACCAATGCTACAGAAAGAAACAGTGCACACTTTACAGCCTGTGACCTAGGCCAGAATGAGTCATGATTTGGAAATGTCTTGCCAAGTGATATAGTCTGCCTCTGTTTTCTTGGTAACTGTCGCTTGTACATTGAAGTTTAAAGGGAATGCCTTCTACTTGTGCACATGTCGAAGATATTGTTCATGATCTCATGTTTGCTACCTGTGGTAGACTTGGACTCTTGCCTCATACATGTACATGGTTATAAGCGGCTTTTCTGACCATAAGTCTGTTATGTAAATCATGCGCGGTGCCTCTTATAGATGTTGATAAAGGGCGCAAAAGAAATGGACAATATGAGTATTGACAGCCCTATTAAAAAAAAGATGAAATAATACCTTTAAAAGGAATGTCACTTGGAAATACCATTGAGCATTTCCTGAAATACATCATTATACAGGTAAAGATAATGTTTGCATTTTTTTGTATTGAATTTGACAATTCAAGTTGTATTTTTACCTGGTGCCTGGAACCACTGATTGTGCTAATTGTATGAATCATGCTCCAGTAGTCATTATCAATGTGGTGGTACTCTATATCCTGTACCACAGACATATCAGTGATAACAGGGAGGAAACCAGAAGTCTTTATGCTATCTCCTCCCAGGTGACCTCACCAGAGAAAGGGATGTGAGCACATACATGAGATTTGTGGGGCTTTCCCCAGTAGATGACATTATTTGTAATGCGATGTGACTGAATTGGTGACTCAAAATGAAAATGGTCGATTGAAAGAATGACTCAAAATATGTCTGTAGAGACATGGAAAGGGAAAAAATGTGTTTTAGTCTCATCATATTCCTGCCAGTGAATGTTTCTCATCAACCTTTGTCAAATGTTTTGACAAAATCAAATTGAACATGTCTTTTACTTAGAGTCGTGTAAGCATGTCTTTATCTTTAAAGTAATATGAATGCAGTGACAAGGAATAACACGGATGAGACAGATCATGTGAGATATACAGGAAGTCTAAGGACGGTATGTTGACAAATAAACAAGGGTGTGCAAATGTTATGTTCCTCACAGTGAGAAAGTCACATAGCAACATCCCAATGTTGTCCCTAGCAGACATTGTAGACACGACCGGCCCTGTGATGTGTCATGCAGACAAGAAGGCTCCCTGTCGCAATGGAGTGCCGTGTTGACAATGTGCCCTATGTATCCACCTCCGCTGCAGCATACGCATGCATGTATGCCTGTAGGGTCATGGTGAAAGCTGTGTGCTGAGAAGCTAGGTCAGGCAGCGGAGTGAGGGGACTACCTTTACTTCACCCCAGTGGATTGAGGCCACTCATTGCCCAAGACCAGCCCATTACAGCACGGGGGAAACGGGAGAGGAAGGGGCTTGATTAGACGCAGCCCCCTGCCAACTGCGTCATAGCCACAGACACCTTCGTAGTCTATTCTGATCCTACTATGGTCTCTTGCTCCCCTCCCCTGTAACCCTCTTCCACTTCTCTGTCTTACTCTCTGTCTCTTTTTGTCTCTCACTCTCTCTCACATACACACACACACACACACACACACACACACACACCCATACAGACACTCGGCAATACTTGCATACACAGTTTTGTAAGATTTCGCAAATTTCTGCCATAGTGTAGTGTACATGCATCTAGATGTGTGTGCAATATGTGTGTAAGTTTCTCTAATTGTGTGAGTACGTATGTGAAGTTATATTCATGTGTTTGGGATATGGATCTGAAAGATTTCTTTTTTTGATGTGGGTAGATGCCACCACCATGTTTGCCCTTTTGTGTTACACGTAGCCCTAAACAAACGTCATGACATGAACATCTGTTTGCGTATGTCACGACAAGCTACAGCGAGTAAATCTGTGTACTAGTATGACTCGTCCCTGCTTTCAGCTTTATAGTTACATGCTATCACACGCCGCGGGTTGCGATCTTTCACTTTTTGTTTTCCTGTTTCTCTGCTGTACAGCGGTTTTAACTTTGAAGCTTCATGGGGAAAAGCTTGGAAATTAACTAGTGGAAGAGCGTATAGAGTGTTGCCAATGACAACCTAAGATCTCCACGCTGGCCACGTCAATGGGTGGCACCATTATTCCAATCAGGACACTACATATTAACCCGTTAAGTCGTCAGACTCCAGTCAAAGCCGCCTACAACGTGACCGCCTCATCCCGGATCCGTAGCGGCAAGGGGGCCTAATTCACTTGATTCGCAATCTCCAGCCCCATTCACTCACAGCCTGTGTCTTGTCTGGTCATTCGTGTTGCTGTAATTTGTACACGTGTGTGTTTTGGATGAGACATGACTGAGCGCTTCTTTCTCTTTCCCATTGCCAGGATCTACAAGAGGACAGGTTTCAGAAGCTGACTCGCTCAACGAGGGCACCTATGGGGAGAGACGACAGAGCAAGGTGAGTACATGCATGCCCCTTATGGTCTCTTCCTCAAGCTACATTCACATGGGAGTGCATTGCTGCCCCCCCCCCCCTGCCCCACCCCCACCTGATTGCCAACAGTAGCATTGATTCTTTATGTGCCGTAGTATATTCATTCCCGTAGGGCAGTATGGAGTCTGGTAGAGAAGGAGTTAACTGTATATGCGCCATTGAGGGCATGATTGCACTAGTTCAATGTAATGCACATCATTTCCATAGGGCAGTATGAAGTTGCTGCAGTTTCTTATAAATATATTTCTGGATTCGATGCTTAAAGCATAGACAGGGGTACTTTACTGTCAATTTGAAGAATTATTTTACAGCATTCTGTCAATTACAGAAAATGGAAAACATTGCAATTGATTCTCCCTTCTATTTAGGAACTAAATGAAGGATTTATTATGTAGTATTAAGAAAACATTTTTTGAGCATTTATTTTGTGTTGGTAAGCTGGTTCCCTGGAGTATGGTATCCACACTCTTTAGCTAGACCGCACCAATGTGTATATCACAACATCATAAACTTTTAAATGTTGCATTTTATCAGGGTTTTGTATGATGTGTATGTAGAAAGTTAGCAGTTTAACTTTTGAAACTTTGCAAGAAGATTGGCAGATAAATTGTCTTCTCTCTTGGTGAATTGACCAATTTTTAGGATCTTGTTTTTTTTTTTCCAGCAAATATGAAATTGCTGATGATAAAGTATGAGCATCAACTTGGAATACCTACTTCTTAACTTCTTCTCTGCCAGACTCCATACTGCCCCATGGGAATGGTATATATTAGCAGTGTAAATATGCCTCAGTGACACACAAAGAGTTAAATTGGCAAGACACTCAGATTGTGTGAGCAAATTATTTCATATTGGCAAGCATTGCATTAATAAATAAGTAAAATAATGTTGATTTTTCAGCATCGCGTGGGCTACAATTACATTTGGGAGGCGAGTGTAGATTTGAGATCACTGCACAAACACCCACATTTACACATTGTTAGAGATACAGCAAGCAGAGATGGCAGAGAAACAACTGTTGCAGTCATGACAGTGAATGTTGTACCATGTTTTCTAGATGCATTGCCTGTTTAGACCCTTAATTACTTCATCATTGGATGCAATTTAAAGTTGGCCACAGTTTGACTTGTCTATTCCACAAACAATGGGAAATCTGTGAGGGATTTCATCGGCGAGATTTCATTTATTTTTTCCCTTCTGAGTAAGAGATTGTTGGAGTACATGCCACGGAGGGCGCGCGTGCATAGTACATGCGACCCTGAGGGGCAATCTCCTATCATTGCTCATCTTGTCATTCTGCAAGAAGTCAAACAGAAGAGGCCCCGTGTTAACAAGACAACCATCGCCAGTTCTATTTATAGCTACAGGGTTATAGGCTTTACATACATGTATGTATTTGCTGCTGCAGGAGATTTTATTTCAGATTATACTAAGACTGCTCAAAATGTTTCCAAGCTATCATGTTTATACATTTTAGGGTCTGTGGTTTATGTCTGACAGTATGTAGAGTATCAGTATATGTACATGTACTGTGCAGGTACATGTTTAAGTATGTGTGTTTATATTTTCAGTCACTTGAAAAGTTCATAAATTCTTTGTGATTTTGTCCAATTTAATTGAGTAGCTTTCCCAAATCAAATGTGTACTTCAGTTGTGACAGACTAAAATTTAATTCTTTGTCTTTACATGTGTACAACTGTATAAGGCAGATTAGTGACATTGTACTGCAATGAAACTAGTTTTTCCTACAACTTCAATATTGAGTTAACCGGTGCACAGAAGCGAATCTGTGATAATTGTTTCCTTTGTTCCGGTTAAAAGGAAGGAGAAATGACCCATTGCTGAATGAGTAATGGTCAAGGCTGGGTCATTAGAAAGTGACGTCTTTCACATTTCATCCAAGGACACTGTATACACACTGTTGATCTGTGCATCACATTCAATGTCAGACTCTGCGAAGTTTGATTTCCTGTCATATGACATAGTTTATATTGTTAAACCATCAACAAACCAAGTTTTGAACTCTGCGAAAGCACCAAAGTTTTTCTGACAACTAATGCCCATGCTCCACGATAGCAGAAAATCAAATTGCAGTTGTTTAGCCGTAGTCTGCAGACTGTGTCTACATTACAGACAGTGCGATAAGAAGACAGATAAGAGATAGACTTGCACTGTCCACATGAGGGTCAGATCACTGACCATTTAACTCACCTGGTACTACACATACAAATGAACACTTTTTGAATGTGCCATTGATTGTGATGGGATTGAGTCTGGACATCGTTTATATACACCTGGGGCATGTCAACACCTTGACACATGATTTTTGGTTCCACCATGTGCTTGTTTGTTCATTTTTAGACATTGTTGAAAACACATCGCCAAGAAACACATTTAAAAATGTGATTCATGGCTAAAAATATGATGAATAAACACACAACAAACTTGTCTCTGTGCATACATGCAATGGGTTTAGGGTTTGCATCCTACCGCTGCCACTAATACATTTGGAAGTGTGTGGTGTGCACAACCATGTTAAGTTCATGAACCTTTTAAAGACAGCCCGTCCCTTTTTCAGATCACCACAAAACCATCGAAACATTGGCAAACATATATAGAGAAGTGTTAGCAAGCTGTATATTCATAATTTGAAACTGATACGTAGTGTAAAATTCAAATAATGCACGTAAACAACGTCTGATTAATAGTCTTTACCTCAGGCTCTTAGCAGTTTGTGTTGAAATATCTGCTTTATTGATTAATATGTTTTTTAAATTATAAAACGCATTATGAAAAAAATGTTCTATAGAAGGAATCATCTCCAAAGTTTGGTAATTACTCATAAAATTAGGATTTCACACATGCATAATAACCAAATACTTTTTTTATTCTGTAACAAAGACTAATACTTTTTTTGTAGTACGAAAAAAGTCGGTTTGAAATTTAACGGCTGAAATTTTTACATATGCAGAAAGCTTCAACATGCTATATTCTTAGAAATGGTCTTGAATCACACTTTCTTCAATTTACGATCGTGATAGACGATTTCAAATTTTAAGCTTGCAAAAGGGACGGACAATCTTTAAGTTCATGCACATGACTTGGGCCATGCTAAAGAACTTTCTAATCGGTATTATCAAGCTCACCATCAATTGTGCATGTTACTATCATGGAAATCAGTGAGCTCTCATCAATGACGCGGTTGTCATGGTAGTTACCATTAACAGGATTACAGTTTAGCTCAATAGGATGTGTTTACTCTTCAGAGTTGTCTAGCCAATGAGCATGGGCAACTGTATAGTATTAGTCATAGGTCTGTACATAATGTATGAAGCTCTTCATATGTACATGTACATGTAAGGACATCATTTCAGTCAAACCTGTACAGTCAAACCTCCGTGACCACATGGATATTTTCACTGCACATCCTTGTGGTTAACCAGCCTGAAGATATACATGTATGACTTATTGCAAATAACATGCTTTGCAAGCAGAGTGCACATATTTGGAATTTGGAGTTTCAGTTTCCTGCATTGGGTGTTTTGTTAAACAGCAATGAACACAAACATGTCAAAGCAGTGTGTCACATCACATTATTCTTAGATCTCAATACCAGTGTAAAGGTACTGTGTGTGCTTGTGCAAATCAATATAACATGTCTGTATTTGTTATTTTTGCTGAAGGAAGAGGGCATTCTGGAATGTCTGAAAAATCATGATTATTTGTAAATAGAGGAAACTTTTTCATGTGTGACCTGAGATGAGGTTCATATAAAGGTAACAATAGGCCCATGTACACTTGCAGCAGAATTGTTCTAATGCCGTCACCAAATAGTGGAATTTGCAAGGAATTTTTCAAGCACAGCTCAAAAATCTTTTTGAAATATCCCACTCCAGAGTGTGATCATTCTAACATTATTTGAACTATTGTTTATTTTTTTCCAGTGTACAATCAAAAGCAATCAAAGCAGACAGAAAAGTGTTGAACATTACCCACATTGACCCAAATGACAGGACAGTACGGAGGAGAGCCATATCAAGGAAATGAATGGTTTAACTCCACAAATTAGAATTTGTATAATTGTATATGTCTTTCTGTTTATATGTACCTTGTGTGATGTCACATTCTTTGTTTGTATCAATGTAAACCAGTGAAAATGAAATTTCCTTGTGTGATGTCACATTCTTTGTTTGTATCAATGTAAACCAGTGAAAATGAAATTTCCAATCGGACAATAAATTGCTATATCCATATCCATATCCATATCCAAAGTGGGAAAAACGAACCTTAAATGTTGATGATGATGTACCGGTGAATGTACGTTAAAAAATATAAATGTGGAGATTTGTTTGCATTGTGACTCATGGTGGTACGCAAGTTCAAAGAAGTCTGCCAGACGAGTGCAGCATGTGCTGTATATCTACATGTAGAGTTTCGCTGGCAGTCAAAATTTGTGGTGTCTTAGGCCATGTATATGGCAGGATAAACAATTATGATTTTTCGCAAAGTGACATATTTTTAGTGTAAATAGGCCTTATGTACTGTAGACATGTGCCAAGTCCATATTCCCCATGACCCACCGGTTACACCATGTGCCAAGCCTATACTCCCAATGACCCATCGGCTATGGGGAATCTGTCTGAGCTAGGATCTTGGCTCGAGAAATATCTCTGCAGATTTCCTTCCTCCTGATATGTTCTCTTGACATTTGGGATTTATGCAGCCATTGATAGAACATGTATACAGACTGTACGCCTGAAAGAGAGAGCTGTACGTAGCCATTGGTTGTGTACACCAGTATAGAGGGATTCCAATGTGTAATAACTGTGGCTCTGCGCCGCATTAATTTGGTAATTTGGAGGGACGAGGGTGCAGTTTTTAATCTGGTCTGAACGCATGTGTTGCATATCAATGGCTATAACTTTATACATGATTGTTATTTCTGAAAATTGTATGTAAAGAAAAATAAATCATCTTTCTGATCATGTAATCTGTTTCAAATTTAAAAATTTTAAAAACTAGCTAACTTCAATGTTACTTCTTATTGCTTATTTCGGAAACGTTTGACATTAACTTATCATTGCTAATTTTGTAGGGTATAACATGTCATACCTGTTCCAGTTGTAATAAGCTTTTGATTGGAACCATTAAACATCATTCTTAGTGAGAAAAGGGAGGCAAACTTGAGTTTTAGGATGTGTTTTCTTGGGTAAAATTAATGCAATGGTCACAACTCAGAGCGGCGAACCACCAATTTGTAGCCTGCTCGGTCGCTGCTGGAATTTAGGCATCGCCCAGCGATTTTTTTAAAAAGTCGAGCAGGCTGTAGAGCACAAGCGATGCCTGAGCGGCGCCTGGTCGGTTCCCCGTCGGTCACTGGTCAATTTTAAGTCAAAACTGGGCAATATCGGGGAGCTTCTCTGCGCGGCATCCTGGCAGTGACAGACTGATAACCCACCAATTCCCGGGCGGTCTCCCATCTGCCACCGGTTGATTATAAAGAAATTGTTCGGCGGCCGGCCATTAATCGGCGGGGCATCTACGGGTGTCTCGTAGGCGTACCTGTGGCGGCCCGCCGGGCTCCGCCAGGAATTTATCATGGGCAACCTGGGTATATATGTGGCTTCCCCAGGCTGTTAATTAACAACGCCGACCGATTTTGAATTCGCCGCCCAGTGACCGCCATATTTCCCAGCGGCGATCGGCCAGCAATCGGGCGGCGAAAGCTCATCAGTCTTTGACCTAGCGGATTGAATTTTTTGCCTTAAATTGCTCGACGGCGAACGCCCGATTAGGTCGGTGCCGGGCACCAAACGTATTTTGGAGGCGAGTAAAAAGTGAGCAGGTGCCGCCCAAATTTTAACTGTGCGCTAAAACTTCAGCGGCGACCGAGCGATGCCCTAAAACCATGCAGTTCCCGGCCGGAATTGGCTAAAAACTCGCTGCTCGGCCGCCGAGCAGACTACTTTTTTGGGGTTGTGACCATAGCTTAAGGTTTCCAAACGCTTTTCAGGGAGATGATAAACACAAAGGTGTTTTGCTTATGGGGTTCGGAAAGCCTTTTTGAAACGCATAAATTTGTGCAATCTGGAACGGGTTTGAGCCAGAAGTGCGTTTATAGAAGCGAGATAAACGCAAAGCTGTTTTGAAACAACTTTCTACTTCGATCACAAAGCGCGCGCCGCACCTCCTTCCTCGGTCAAACGGCGCAGTACAGCTGCGCAGGGACAAGGCCAGTTTTTGACTGGGCGACTTTGAGTTGATAAACGCAACGTTTTTTGAAATGCATTCGTAAAGGTGTGTGATGGTTTTAGACTGCTTAGCATTGCACAGTTAGAGAGCATACTGTTCATAGGTAGTTTCAGCGAATGCCATGTGATGCGCAGATAGGATTCCATAAAGTAGGTGTTGTATGATATTCAGTGTGCTTTATGGTGTGAATGTGAATCGCACAGTATAGATGGGTATTTGGGAAAGGGTGAGTGGGGAAAGAGAAGGGGTAGTGGAAGGGGAATGGGTGGGAATATGGGTAGGGTTAGGTGCATTTTCCTTTCTTCTTGGAATCCCCTTCCCACAGTAGTTCCCCTGCTTGTAAGCTCTTGGAGGTTCTTACAATTTGAGACCTCAAAGGGGAACAGACACGTATCTCCTATCTATGAATGTAGAGGCATATGCCATGGTTCATCAACGCTGTTCAGCCTGTCTCACTCTGTCATCTATGACTCATATTACGAAGAAACCCCCTGCTGTACAAGCCTGTCCAACACTACTTCAACATGAAGTACACTGCATTAACATGATGTACTCAACTTAAATGTGCTTGGCAGCCTTATATGTGTCTTTGCTGCACTTCTTGAAAATCACTGAAAATTAATTTTGGTCAAGAATTTGCATTCAGTTTCATGTACAAATACATACCCCAGGCCCCAACTATATTGTGTAATGACATCTGGTATTGTTATTGTTTCGGAAGTGCATTGCTAATCAGTGCAATACTTTATTTGATTAATATTGCCATATGGATTGAATTTTTATGTTATTGTGCTGGTGGAAAGCAAATTTCCATGATTTTGGACTGAATAAACAATCTCTTGTATCTTGTATCTTGTTCTTTTAATAATTTCATGGTGAAAGTGTACTAATAGAATCTTTATAAATGGTACTAACAATTATGGCAACAACATTCTTTCAGGATATTTGACTCACTAATGGGGTAAAGAAAGGAAAAAAAAGAGAGAAAACAGGAGAAATTTTATATTTATAACACTTACACAAGACCATATTTAGCTTTAGTTTTGGTGTTTAAACCAAAAATAAATGAGAGGAAATGAAAGTATAAGGAGAGGGTGTTGATGGTAGTTGTGAACTAGTCACACAGGAGTTACACAAATAACAGAAAAGGAGAAACAGAGGACATGTGTACTGAAAATATAGAACGTTTTTAATTTATGATAGGTTTCTGTCAATATCAGAAAAAGAGAGTATCAGTCTCAATGTTTCATGCACTGTGCTTTATCCATCATGCTGTAAATAACCCAAAGCATATATTGAGCAGGTGCCGCCCAAATTTTAACTGTGCGCTAAAACTTCAGCGGCGACCGAGCGATGCCCTAAAACCATGCAGTTCCCGGCCGGAATTGGCTAAAAACTCGCTGCTCGGCCGCCGAGCAGACTACTTTTTTGGGGTTGTGACCATAGCTTAAGGTTTCCAAACGCTTTTCAGGGAGATGATAAACACAAAGGTGTTTTGCTTATGGGGTTCGGAAAGCCTTTTTGAAACGCATAAATTTGTGCAATCTGGAACGGGTTTGAGCCAGAAGTGCGTTTATAGAAGCGAGATAAACGCAAAGCTGTTTTGAAACAACTTTCTACTTCGATCACAAAGCGCGCGCCGCACCTCCTTCCTCGGTCAAACGGCGCAGTACAGCTGCGCAGGGACAAGGCCAGTTTTTGACTGGGCGACTTTGAGTTGATAAACGCAACGTTTTTTGAAATGCATTCGTAAAGGTGTGTGATGGTTTTAGACTGCTTAGCATTGCACAGTTAGAGAGCATACTGTTCATAGGTAGTTTCAGCGAATGCCATGTGATGCGCAGATAGGATTCCATAAAGTAGGTGTTGTATGATATTCAGTGTGCTTTATGGTGTGAATGTGAATCGCACAGTATAGATGGGTATTTGGGAAAGGGTGAGTGGGGAAAGAGAAGGGGTAGTGGAAGGGGAATGGGTGGGAATATGGGTAGGGTTAGGTGCATTTTCCTTTCTTCTTGGAATCCCCTTCCCACAGTAGTTCCCCTGCTTGTAAGCTCTTGGAGGTTCTTACAATTTGAGACCTCAAAGGGGAACAGACACGTATCTCCTATCTATGAATGTAGAGGCATATGCCATGGTTCATCAACGCTGTTCAGCCTGTCTCACTCTGTCATCTATGACTCATATTACGAAGAAACCCCCTGCTGTACAAGCCTGTCCAACACTACTTCAACATGAAGTACACTGCATTAACATGATGTACTCAACTTAAATGTGCTTGGCAGCCTTATATGTGTCTTTGCTGCACTTCTTGAAAATCACTGAAAATTAATTTTGGTCAAGAATTTGCATTCAGTTTCATGTACAAATACATACCCCAGGCCCCAACTATATTGTGTAATGACATCTGGTATTGTTATTGTTTCGGAAGTGCATTGCTAATCAGTGCAATACTTTATTTGATTAATATTGCCATATGGATTGAATTTTTATGTTATTGTGCTGGTGGAAAGCAAATTTCCATGATTTTGGACTGAATAAACAATCTCTTGTATCTTGTATCTTGTTCTTTTAATAATTTCATGGTGAAAGTGTACTAATAGAATCTTTATAAATGGTACTAACAATTATGGCAACAACATTCTTTCAGGATATTTGACTCACTAATGGGGTAAAGAAAGGAAAAAAAAGAGAGAAAACAGGAGAAATTTTATATTTATAACACTTACACAAGACCATATTTAGCTTTAGTTTTGGTGTTTAAACCAAAAATAAATGAGAGGAAATGAAAGTATAAGGAGAGGGTGTTGATGGTAGTTGTGAACTAGTCACACAGGAGTTACACAAATAACAGAAAAGGAGAAACAGAGGACATGTGTACTGAAAATATAGAACGTTTTTAATTTATGATAGGTTTCTGTCAATATCAGAAAAAGAGAGTATCAGTCTCAATGTTTCATGCACTGTGCTTTATCCATCATGCTGTAAATAACCCAAAGCATATATTGAGTGCGCCGGATATTTACAGGATCTGGAGGAATGCAAAGTAATACAGATGTGTAAAGTAATGTCAAGTTCCTTGTTGAAATGTCACTTTAAATACTGAAAGCTGCAATGGCCTACATGCACAGTACATGCATGTGCTACTAGTATTACAGTTAGGATCCACGAAGTATCTTTCTGGATCTTGTGTATTACATGGTACGTTTGCATGAGGAGCTGTGGATATGGGCCAGTTTGTACTTTTTCTTCTCAAAGGAGAAAGAATATGAGCCCGGATTAGACATGCAAATCATCATGGAAATATGATTCCATGAGAAGGAAATGGGGGATAGCTTGTGAATCAGCTGGCAGTTTAATGTCATTTTGTATAATGAGCGTGTCTTCAGGTCAAGGCAAGCCATTCTACACATTCAATCTTTTAAGTGGATAATTTTCAGATTAAATTGGGAAAAAGCTGCTAATTGATAACATCCCAGTCGCACAAACATTGTTATAACTTGTTTTGTAGCTGGGAAGCAAGCATTTGTACTTCCCATTTCTTTAACCCATACAGCTCAAATCTTCCAAAAAGGTTTGCAAAGTTTGCAAACTGTTCTTGAAGAATTTGATGTCAGTGGTCTCCAAAGACAGGGGGTCTTTGTATACTGTTGTAAGATATTCATTTTCCCAGCCCGACAGTTTGGCACTCATGTGAATATAAGGTTCTCCCCTAAAGATTTGTGTCTTTTACTGACCAGTGTTAAAATACAGTAGTGGCCACTTTAGAGTCAAGCAATTTGGGGGGGGGGGGGGGGCTGGCCTTTGTGTAATTTTGTCACTGAATATGCAAACTGTGTACCAATATCTAATTATTGTTATCCTGCACTTGTAATGGAAATGAAGTAACTGTGTTAACTGCTAAGCTAGTGATATATGTTGTAACCTCAGTGCTAGGCCTCTCATTCTCCTTCATTTCTACCTCCCTCTAGGCTGACTAACCGCTCCTCTATCTCTGTTGAAACCAGCGGACAATGTCCCGGCAGCCCGATATGGGTGCTCTAAGCTGTGAAGCTTATTTTCCTTTATCTGATCACTTTGTTAACTTGGCTAGCATTCTCCAAATGGATCAAAAAGGATTATCCGTCTTATGGCCATGTTTTGGCCCCTTAAATGTTCTCCATGTTTGACACATGTTCAGTGTAGTTCATTCACATTGCATTGATCTCGGTTTTGCGGTGAAGGAAATTAAACAATTGACTTTGGATCAAACTTGTGTCGAGTCCTGTGTGTTATTCTGTACCAAGTACATGCACATGATACAGTTCAAAAAGAATAATCACCCACAATATTTTAACATGTGATTTGATTTGATTGTCGTTGCAGTATGCTCTGGAGGAATATCAACATCATCAAACGAGCAAAGAGCAGATCCACAAACCCCAGTACAAACCCAAGGTATGTGCATATCTACTGCTGATGGGTCATCAAAGGGTTACGTGCCAAGAGGTGGGGTGGGAGGGTGTGGAGAATGGGTGGTAGTCAAATATGACAATATATCTTGTAACATTATCAATATTATCAAAGTAATGTAAAAGATAAAGTAACATGTTTTGTACATATCGTATCTTCATTGAATTGTTGAGAAAATACCTCTTCTTTCAAGACTATGTTTTAGGAGTATTTTGTTCTATTTTGTTCTCTTTTTTTGAGTGGGGGGGGGGGGGGGTGCAGTTACAATTGACTGACTCAAACAAGCACCCCTAAGCATTTAGTGTCTTCAATGAATGTAAAGAGATTGAGGGGCTAACACACTCTCTTGTACAGTACCTTTACCTTTCTTTACATTTGTGTACATGTGTTGTGGGTGCATTACATGTATGCATATACATGTGTGTGTGTGTATGTGTGTGTATGTGTGGGTTAATGTGTGTGTATATGTGTGTATGTTTGTGTGTGTGTGTGTATGTATGTGTGTGTTTATGTGTGTGTGTGTGTGTGTGTGTGTGTGTGTGTATGTGTGTGTGTGTGTGTGTGTGTGTGTGTGTGTGTGTGTGTGTGTGTGCTCCCCCAGTCAATGAAATGCTGGTCACAGATGACATGAATGTTGCGTGTCATGTGAATCACTTCCGAAGTGAGGAGCAGTCAAACACTTCAAACAGTTTGTTGTTGATGTCACTGAGTAGCCTCAAAGCAGGCTCTTCCTCTTATTATTTTGTGCTACAGCAAACATAAAAGCAAACATGTGCTAAGGATGTGCTTATATACATGTTAAACTTTATATACTTGCGCCAAAATCAGTGCCTTGATTCAGAGTTTGAAAATGTTGATTGTGGCTCAGGAACTCCAACACCTCCCTCACCATCTCCAGTGTATCTCTATCCTTCTTCTCTCAAGATTCATTTAACTCAATAGGTGTGTCTTCATTAGCCCAATCTGACAAAATAGCAAGTTATTTTGCTGATCCGGGAAACTAGCCTGAAGTTGTAATCGTGTCTTCATTAGCTCAAAACTCTGGATACATATGCTCGAAACTCTGGATGTATAAATTAGCCTGATGTTCGTGCATGCGCAGTGTGCGACGGAAATAGGCCATGACCGCATGGCTTCGGTTGTAAGCATGTGATGCACACGTATAAAAACGTAATGTAAACAATGCCTCAGTGCGCGCTGATGCATGATGAGATTGAGAAAGTTCCAGGCAAATGAAAACGCTTTGCGAAATAGCGAGCTCGTTCATGAACTAGCTCCCTATTTGGCCATTTAGCCCAAGATTTCTTGACCAAATAGCTAGCTTTTTCGCCTGATCTGGCTAATGAAGCCGCAAAAAGCTAGCTCTTTGGTGATCTGGCTAGCTATCCCGATCACGACCTAGCTAGCTATTTTGCCACATCAAGCTAATGAAAGCACCATTATTGCTCTTCCTCTTTATTTCTTCTCTAACTTTCTCAAGGAAATTATAAACCAGCTCAGCCAATGTTCCCTGATGCAGACTTCAACCTTACTACTACTGGGTGTATGCCTAAATTTTCTTGTTCTAATGTTTTTTGATGACTGTGTTGTGTATGTTTGGTTTATATGTTTTGTATGTTTGTTTTGTAGGATGCCCATAATGTGTTATGTATGTTTGGTTCATATTGTGTTGTGTTTGTTTGGTTCATATTGTGTTGTGTATATTTGGTTCATATTGTGTTGTGTCTGTTTGGTTCATATTGTGTTGTGTATGTTTGGTTCATATTGTGTTGTGTGTGTTTGGTTCATATTGTGTTGTGTCTGTTTGGTTCATATTGTGTTGTGTATATTTGGTTCATATTGTGTTGTGTCTGTTTGGTTCATATTGTGTTGTGTCTGTTTGGTTCATATTGTGTTGTGTATGTTTGGTTCATATTGTGTTGTGTCTGTTTGGTTCATATTGTGTTGTGTCTGTTTGGTTCATATTGTGTTGTTTATGTTTGGATCATATTGTGTTGTGTCTGTTTGGTTCATATTATGTTGTTTATGTTTGGTTCATATTGTGTTGTGTCTGTTTGGTTCATAATGTGTTGTGTGTGTTTGGTTCATATTGTGTTGTGTCTGTTTGGTTCATATTGTGTTGTGTCTGTTTGGTTCATATTGTGTTGTGTCTGTTTGGTTCATATTGTGTTGTTTCTGTTTGGTTCATATTGTGTTGTGTCTGTTTGGTTCATATTGCGTTGTGTCTGTTTAGTTCATAATATGTTGTGTATGTTTGGTTCATATTGTGTTGTGTCTGTTTGGTTCATAATGTGTTGTGTCTGTTTGGTTCATAATATGTTGTGTATGTTTGGTTCATAATGTGTTGTGTCTGTTTGGTTCATAATGTGTTGTGTCTGTTTGGTTCATATTGTGTTGTGTCTGCTTGGTTCATAATGTGTTGTGTCTGTTTGGTTCATAATGTGTTGTGTCTGCTTGGTTCATAATGTATTGTGTATGTTTGGTTCATAATATGTTCTGTATGTACGTAAGGTTCATATTGTGTTGTGTCTGTTTGGTTCATAATGTTTTGTGTATGTTTGGTTCATAATATGTTCTGTATGTACGGTTCATAATGTGTTGTGTCTGTTTGGTTCATATTGTGTTGTGTCTGTTTGGTTCATAATGTGTTGTGTCTGTTTGGTTCATATTGTGTTGTGTATATTTGGTTCATATTGTGTTGTGTCTGTTTGGTTCATATTGTGTTGTGTCTGTTTGGTTCATATTGTGTTGTTCATGTTTGGTTCATAATGTGTTGTGTCTGTTTGGTTCATATTGTGTTGTGTATGTTTGGTTCATAATGTGTTGTGTCTGTTTGGTTCATAATGTGTTGTGTACATTTGGTTCATAATGTGTTGTTCATGTTTGGTTCATATTGTGTTGTTCATGTTTGGTTCATAATGTGTTGTGTATGTTTGGTTCATAATGTGTTGTTTATGTTTGTTTTGTAGGAGGCCTAATCAACAGCAGGTGGGCCCTCCTGAACCACCACAAAGAGATTATCGCACAGGTAGGCATCTTCCTTCTTCTCTGCCTGCATGCAGCCAGGAAAAACCCATGCTAAATGCTCTCCTACCCCTTCTTACAATCTTTCATAGATGCCATTTTTGTTCTGATTTCAGATCCTAACATTGATGATATGTCCTGGAATGTTTCCCAGGGGCCACATTAATGAAACATTTCAAAATGTAGGAAGGTGCTATAGTGCTTTCAGATTGGTGCAATTTTAGCCACTGCTGTAGCTAGGCCAGAAAGTTTTCATGATTTGGTTCCCCTGGGCCCTGGTGTTTTTTTTTTAAATGTACACATGCTCATGTTGCCATTAGTAACTGATATGCCATTCTTCACAGTAACAGTAACAATAATCATGTAACTACAAATAAGTATCCATAAGAATAATGATAATGATTATAATGCAAATGATTTTGGTGATGATCTGATTATAACAAGATACCATTAATAAAACTCGTAGTAATTTTAGTAGTGATAGTGGCCAAAAATATATATTTTTTTACAAACGCACTTCTCAAAACATTGGATTTACATCTTAAATCAGCCTTTTCATCATAGCTGTGCAGCATCATGTACTATTGATCATTCTTAGTGAGTATTCTTTTTTATTATTATCATCAGTGAGTTTTCTAGCCTCTAATGACATTTTTTTTATCAAAATATGTCATCATGTGATGTTTTACTTTCTGAATGTAATCCAATGTTGACCATGTTTAAACATTCTCACATTGAGTTGAATGTTATTACTTCGTTTCATTTCAGATGAAGATATGTTCTTAAAAGTGTATACTCTCATGAGGTTATGTTTTCAGTTAAAGAGAGCGGATAGTCAGTTTTCATTAAGGATTCAGACAAGTTTTGCTAGCTGCACACAATGCAAGGCTCACACTAGTCTAGCTTCCAAGCTGTTGCAATTTCTAAATCTTAGCTAAAAAATGGAGTTTAGAACTTAGTACTCACACTTACAAGACCAGGCACCTTTTTCTTCTCCTCTTTTCTAAGTTTTTCCTATTGTGTTGATGAGCTGGAACCAAAATGGAGAATTATTAGTCTACCTCAGCCAGACTCACTTATTGAATAGGTTGGATGATAAATGCCCAAGAGCCTTAGAGACAGGCTAGGTTTCCACTCCGGATACTGACTCTCCGCTCCCTATAACAAATGTAGTGTTTATTTTGCATCAGCAATATTTCCTCAGAGATTTCCTTCAGAGAATGAGGAACGACAGGATATTCTCCAAACGCCGAGCTTAATTTGTCTTCTAGGGTTCTGTCTTATAAAGAGTTGAGATGGATCTAAATCGATTGCAAGTCCAATCTTTTATCTCTAATGTACAGAGTTGCAACTGAAATCAATCTCAAATCTTTATAAGACAGGGCCCTAGGGGGTGTTTCACCAAGCTCTTCGTTAGCTACAAACGACTTTACAAATGACTGCTGATTCCTTCTAGTGCTAAATGTCATACCACACTTTGTTCCTGTTTTAACATATTGGGAGTTAATTTCCAACAATCCTAATAATATTTTACAAATCATAAGCTTTGTATTCAGACACTTGTTAACAACAAGAATTTTCATTTATAAACATCAGATATGAACGTAAGCTGATTGGAATCAAAATAATTAAGAATGTGATTTAGCACAAGAAGGGGTCACCAGTCGTTCGTAAAGTTGTTCGTAGCTTACAAACAGCTTAGTGAAACACCCCCCTGGGCTGTTAACATAGACTTATGATAATGTCTGCATTTCATAGGAATTAACTACTCCCTTACCCTAATACATTAACATCCTTCTTTCTTTGCTGTGTTATGATTTGTCTGCTTTTTCCCAAACCCATGCCCTCTTCATGTTTTGCTTTTGTTTGGAAGAACCTGACGATGAAGGTGAGATATTTGTTTCAAACTTTTTATGGTTTATCCATCTAGAATAAAATTTACCATTCCTTCTGACCATTTCACAAAAATGTATGCATTACACACTGATTTCCTGGAATACGTTTCACACTATTCAAGATGAGAGACTCACTGTATCTCAGATTGTCATACAGATGTGTGCACCAGGATTTTAACCTTAAAAGTGGATTTTGATATGCAATTCAACCTTGCTAGAAGGATTGCCTCATGTAACATCTCTTGTGTCGCTTTCAACCCTTAACGTGCCTCTCGTGGATTAGTTCACCATTACTACACTCAAATCCCATAGAGCGGCATTTTGTCTGACACATAAAGGAGTAAATGGTATCTTATACAGATTTTACTAGACATCATCCATGTAATGAGGGCGTGCAGAATAATCATCGCAACATATACTTCAAAGTAGATTGTCTGTCTTTTACTAGTATGATGAAACTAGTATGATGAAACACAAAGTATTTTGCAATGTCCTTTCCTTTGAGTTTGAAACTATGTGACTTTGGAAAGGTGTTTCGTTATTTTGATGGCAAAGTAATATCATAATTTATTCTGGAGGCGAATCATGTATGAGGATTGTATACTGAGTGAGAAGGTTCCGGAATACTGTACTTATCTCCTACACCTTCCATCCTGATCATTCAAATAGGAAGAAGGTACAGATTTTGCACCTGATGCAAAGGTTAAAGAATGTTTTATGGGTTGCATCAATCATACCTTTGCTAATTCTTGCATTTATTTCATTATTTTGATAACATGAACAATAGAGCTTTATGAAGAGTACCCTCAAACAGGTGAGAATTCTGCTAGCAATGTGTACCATGCAATACATGCAAACACACTGTAAACCACTCTAACTAAGCTTGTGCTTGGTTGCTTTGTGCAAGCCTATAACCTTACAACATAGGTGCATGAAATGTGTAATAAGTGAATGAACTTCTCTTGGCTTGGTACATAGTTCACATTAATTCAGCACTATCTCACTACATATTTTCCAGAACAAAGCTTGTGAGCTTAGTTTGCTAGCATGACAATCCATAAACTCACTTTCAAAGATGTGGGGAAGGGAAAAAAAACTCTGTCTTAAGTATTTTTCTTGCAGAAATAATTAAATTGCCATATATTTGCACAGTTGGGGCATGAGTTTGAAGTACATTATCTTGGTGAGATATTCATGCATTTTGGCATTTGAACTTAAATTAGTATCTCGGCCAGTATTGTAGAAGGCTTTTGCCAGATAACCACAGGTTTGATAATACCGCCATACCATACTCTTATATCATAGTTGTGGTCAGAAGATTTATTATTAATAACCATTGCCCCTTGACTGCCTCAGTTCTTTGAAAGAATGTCTGGGTTGCTAGTATGAATAAACTAATGCATGAAATAAGACTTAAGTATTATATTCCTCATAAAAATAAACCTGCCCTTTGATCGTTTTTAAGAGCACAGCACATGACCAAAGATATGTGTACTGGAAGAGCAACCTTCTTGAAAAAAGTATTATCAGCCCTCCAAGCCCTGTGACGTCACATTTTCAGTGAGCATGGAGGGCGGATAGTGCTTGCTTAAAGGGTCTGACAATAATATCTGCGCAGAAGATGTTTATGGATGCATCCATTTGATTGCAACATGAATTCCTATTATAAATATAAAATCTAAGATATAAAACAAATGAGTGGCTTCTCCATAATCATATTTTACGCGAAAGGGATCTTTGGGAATTGTTACATTTTGCTTCCTACTTTTCCTATTAAAATGTCTCGATGAGGGATATAAAACTAATATAAACCGCCTACAACTTGAGGCACCGGTGAAACCTATGCTCATTAGTGGCTCACCTCATGAGTATATATATATGTTACTATCTCCTCTCCAGGCAATATATCTTTATATCATACTATCTTCAGTAGATAGCATAGTGACTCTTCTTATTCTGCTTTCTGTTGCACTTGTCATCTCATCTTAACACAGCTTCATGACGCTATCATTTCCTTCTCACATTTGTAAGGTGTATTCACATCCATGCTGTTTGCCTCTAACGCTTGCCATAATGAAACATTTATCGGGCTTTTCAGAGGTTTTCTGCACTCTGCCGAACCGGCTGACCACCTTGGTATTACAGATTGCTACATAAGTGCCACTCTCATTAGGCTTAAAAATTGCGAAGTTAGAAAAATCGCGAAGTTAGAAAAATCGCGAAGTTAGGGGACAGGGACAATAGGACCATCCGACTTTTGGTACTATTGCTAGGCAACTTTCACCCTAACTGATTTTTTTCTAATTTCATGATTTTTTAAAGCCTCATGAGAATGGCACTATAAAGTGGTTTCCTTTCTTTGTTGCAACAGCGAAATGTTAGCAACAAAGTAGAGATCGTGAGCGCCAAGGGCAAACCGCACTGTGTGAATGCAGCATTATGCATTTATTCACCTCTTGCTCTTGTGTGAAAATTATAATTATGCGTGGTACTGGTAATTGTTTTGTAAGCAGTGCTTTCTGGCATTTATCAATAGATATCAGTGAAGGGAAAAATAAAATAAAATTTGTGTGCGATATTTTTCAAGCCCTTTGTCATGCAAGAAAAAAAGGGGCATTAAATATATTTGTTCTTCTTCAAATGGGTTTTTTTTTGTTGTCAATAAGGGTTCTTTTTTTACTTTGCAGGGGCTAAATCTACTTGATTCCAGTGTGACTTTGTATTTCCCTTTCCCTGTGTTACAAACATCTCTCCCTCTATGCCCCTCTCCCTCTCTCTTCATCTTTCTCTCTCTTTATCTTTCTCTGTATCTCCCTCTCCCTCCTCTCTCTCCCTCTCCCCCTCTCTCCCTCTCCCCCTCTCTCTCCCTCTTCCCTGTCCCCCCTTTCTCCCTCTATTTCTTTCTCTCTCTCTCTCTCCCTCTCTCTCTCTCTCTCTCTCTCTCTCTCTCTCTGTCTGTCTGTCTCTCTCTCTCTCCCCTCTCTCTCTCTCTCTCTCTGTCTCTCTCCCTCTCCCCCTCTCTCTCCCTCTTCCCTGTCCCCCTTTCTCCCTCTATTTCTCTCTCTCTCTCTCTCTCTCTCTCTCTCTCTCTCTCTCTCTCTCTCCCTCTCCCTCCCTCTCTCTCTCTCTCTCTCTCTCTCTCTCCCTCTCTCTCTCTCTCTCTCTCTCTCTCTCTCTCTCTCTCTCTCTCTCTCTCTCTCTCTCTCTCTCCTCCTCTCTCTCTCTCTCTCTCTCTCTCTCTCTCTCTCTCTCTCTCTCCCTCTCTATTTCTCTTTCCCTCTTTCCCTCTGTCCCAGCTGTGCCCTATATCTGAGTGCCCTCTTGCCTTTTGTCACAAGACTCTGATATCTTCTCAGCTTCCTGTCCATTATCCTGTTGTCTGTCTGACACCTTCTCACTCATCACACCTTGTTTCCCTTGCCTTTCACCTGGTCATCCTCATTTCCGCCTCATTTCCCACTCAGAGTATAGGAATTAACACCAGGTGTCTTGTTATATACACTGTTTCAAGAAAGTGCTGTTTTAACATGCTGGGTTTGATGCAAGGTGTTTTGCCATATACTGACTACGAGAATGTACTAGGTTTAACACCAGGTATCTTACCATATACCCAGGAGGTGCTGGGTTTAACACCAGGTATCTTACCATATACCCAGGACGTGCTAGGTTTAACACCAGGTATCTTACGATATACCCAGGAGGTGCTGGGTTTAACACCAGGTATCTTGCCATATACCAAGAAAATGTTAGGTTTAACACCAGATGTCTTATCATATTCCCAAAACATGCTGGATTTGACACCAAGTGTCTTGCCATATACCAAGAAAATGTTGAGTTTAAGACCAGGTGTCTTGTTTTACACCAAGAACATGCTGAGTGTAACACCAAGTGTTTGTCAAACACTTAGAACATGTTGGGGTCAACACCACTTATTCCAGTAATACCCTTGTTATCAATTTGATTTAAAGTGAATTAAATTGAAGACCCTTTACAGAATCGGTGTAATAATCATCATGTTCATGGTGTTGATTAAATGGGCAACTTTTCCCAATTTGGAATTTATGGTAACATGCATGTACGCACCTTCTGAGAACTATTCCTTTTTATAGCAACATGAATTAATCACAACATTTTATATGTTCTCTGATTTTTTATACGGCGTACTTGAATTTCCCTTATGTTTCTGTAATAAATTTTCTTTATTCAACATTAATATATGCATGCAAAAATCTGATACCACAATTAGTGTGTTAGCCAATATTTCTGGGAAACAGGTACTTTTGCATGTGAGTGTGTCACTTTCTGTTTGTATTCTGACTTTTATCTCAGTAGTTATCTCACTCTCTCTCTCTTTCTCTTTATTTTCCTTATTTTTCTTGCCTTCGATCTTCTCCCTCTCTCCTCCCTGTTTGTCTCACTCACTGTCCCTCCTATCACCATGTCTTTCTTCTTCTGTGTATGTCACAGTTGAGCAATATGGAATTTGGATGTGGTGTGCATAGCCTAGTCATGCTAGTAGGTCCCGAGGAGCATATGACACTGTCGGTAGTCACTATTGCACCAGCCTCCTTTGTTAGCACCTGTTGATGGTTGTATAACCACGGTCGTTACTCACACCAAGTGTATGTGACCTAAGAGAATCAGTGCCCCCATACCTTCGAAATGAACCTCATTTTTACCACTCAACCACAAAAAAAAAATGTCCACCGTTTCCCATCACCCTTCCTCCATCCCCACCCTGACCCCAATATCATACCTTTAATACCTTACTTCCCCTCACCTTTTCTAGCTCCTTCCACACGCTCCACCCCCTTTTCACTCCATTGTGCCCCCTACCCTTCTCTTCTTCCCCCTGACCTGTTCTTATATCCTCTAGTGAACCATTCTTTCACCCTTCCCTTCTCCTGCTCATTTCCCCTGCCACCCTCCTTTTCCCATCTCTATCTTCCCTCCCTATTCTCCATAGAGATGTCTTCATTAATATCTAGCTAGTTATGATCGGGATAGCCTAGTCAGATCATGAAATACCTAGCCATTTGCATCTTTATTAGCCAGATAAGGCAAAATAGCTAGCTATTTGGTTGAGAAAATTTCCCAAAAAATCTTGGGCTAGATGGAGCTAGCTTGAGCTAGCTCAGAGCGTCTTCATTAGCCTGAAAATTTCTTGATCCCAGCATGCATCAGCGTGCAACGAGGCATTGTTTGTGTAATAAGTTTTAAATGCATGTGTGAATGCGAGCTCACAACCGAAGCCATTCCTGTCATACACTGCACCTCGAGTTTCGAGCTTACATATCTCAAGTTCTGAATTAATGAAGATGCAATCGCAACTTCAGGCTAGTTCCCCGGATCAGCAAACTAGCTCGCGATTTCGTCTGTTCGGGCTAATGAAGACACACCTTATCTTTCTCCTCCCTATCCCCTTCCCTTCTCAACTGCTCTCACTGGCACTTTCCTTCCCCCCCCTCACATTTCACCCCCCCCTTCCCTCCCACCCCCCAACTCTCTCTGACATGATTCACAGTCTCCGTTACACTGACCGAGATGGATATCCGTCATCTTGACAAAGAGAGCAGACTGATAGACTTGATGGTCTTAAAGGGGATTAGCACCTTGAGAGTAGAAACAAATTCTCAAAACAAGCAGATATATCAGACAAGCAAATAAGCAAACATTCATTACAAACCTGTAGTATTGAAGAAGTTCTGACATTTGACAGTTCTGGAAGGCGTTTCATGAACATTTTTCGTCTGACAAGCTGTCTTTCTCTGACAGTTACCATAGTAACAGTCAGGGGCTAGTGCCTCTCAGACAATCATAACCAAGGATTTCACTGAAGTTGCCAGTACTGACCATTTAGTCAGTGCTGACAACGTTCGTGAAATGTCCTCCTGATGTCATGTACGAGACGAGAGTATGCTACAACCAATGGACAAAACTCTCTGAAGCTTCTTAATATCTCTACATAACTGTTAAGGATACAGATTCTTACACGTACATGTGTACAGTAAAAGTGATATTCTCTATGACTTTGGCATTTCCAGAAAATATGAATTCTGTTTTGCTCAAGTCATGAACTACCCAGCTTAACCATGTCTCGGAAGCCTCTTTCACTGTGTCCAAATGTCCAAATTCCAAAATCTGTATCTGTCAATTTTTAGTTAGATTTTATCTTTGCCTCTAACAATCTTCCTCTTCTACTTTATCACTCTGGTTGAAAAGCTTATCTTTTTAAAAAAAAAAATTAATTAGGTTGAGTATTGCTTTAAGCTAGATGAAGGGGATGTGATCCAGACTTAAACTGGCAGGATCCTGTTGTTGCCACACCTCTCCCTCTCTCTCTTGGTCCATACATTGTATGCACTCCTGACATTCAGCTATTCCCCCAGAGAGGCACCACAACTTAACCCCTCCTCTGCCATGCACAAGCCTGCCCCATGGCATGTTGATACATTCATAGCTAAGAGATAGGGAAGCTCTTAAAAAAACAACTGAAAATGGCAGAAAAGGGTGTCAACAAACTTCCCTCCCAATAATAGATCCAGAAATTGATTCGAAGTAGCCTAGAGACTGGAGACTACTGTACTAGACAACAGCGCACATCACAGCTATTCGCACTTAATAGTAATGCATGATGGCAAGCGTCTCACCACTGGTGTATTAATGTACACCATGTTCGGTATGAAACAAGGTGTTTCAAATGAAAAACAGGGATAGTTTGTCACTTCTCCTGAAAAGGTTTGTGAAGCAATGACTGTGAGATTTCATACCCATTATCGTTAGGGTATACTGCTGATTCCTGCTGAGTTTCATAACTTATGCAAATTATAGGCTACTCTGTCTTTAAGAGACCTGTAGTGCAGAGAGAGTTAAAGAGATAGCTCATCTTCGCGGATACTGCCTTCAGCTAAAGAAGATCAAGCAGGAAGCTTATCCACAAAAGTTCAAAAGAGAAATATTTCAAGTTGTGAAGAAATTATGGAGATTTCATGTCAGTGTATGAATATAAATACAGCTTCAGTGCACTCTAGTTGGTTATTGACATTTGAGAAAAGTAATATGAGTCTGAAGAATAAGAAGAATATCGGTTATATCCTAAATTCAGTGGTGAGACCAGTCACTGTGACATGACACTGATGTCAAACTGATTGGCTGAATCCATGCAGAAATCAAGTTGATACTTAGTATGCCTTCTTCATTTCACCAAGCCCAAATGGTTGGTGAAAACCCTTTTCTGTAACGATGCTTTCTGTCACATTATCATGTTTTTCTTATTAGAATTGCATAAGATTGCATAATAACATAAAATGCATGAAAACGTATATCTACATTTCAAATTGGCTGGATATCCATTTTAGCCCAGTCCTACCTTGAAATTTATATTTGTCACTTCTATATGAATGTGCATGAAATATGGAGTAATACTTATACACTTTAGCACTTGTAGTATATAGAATGTATTGTGAATGCAAATACAAAGAAAACAATGTTGTGTGCAGAATTTATAGTTCTATGCCCTTCTCAACTGTGACATCATACTTTCATGCCAGGACAGCCAAGCCTGCAAATTTCAGAGCTTCATATCTTGGCTTATCTTCTTTTGACTTTGCCCAAACTTTAACTGGACCAGTCGATTGTACTGCCCCATTTCCCTTCCTCCCTTCCTGTCTTCCTCCCCCTCACACTGTCAACAATATAACTTAATATACCATTGTCGGAGCAAACATTTTAAACAATTTGCCAAATGATTTTCTGAAATTTTAGTCATGGTTTCATTTGCTTTCCTCATTTCAGATGACGACCTGGATGATGACTTCACAGACGATGAGGATGATAACTCGGTAATTTCTTCATCAGTTGAAATTTGCTGCATGGCTGTGATATGTTATTGTTGTGATTCTGTTTGTACTATGCTGTCTTGATAACCTTGATAACATAGATACATTGCACCCATGATCCTTTGCGCTATGATATTTATATTCAAACCTCTTTTTCCATCTCAATGGATTGTAGATTTCTGTATACATATAGTTATGCCATATTGTAATTATAGGTGTATCTCTCTTTCTGTTTAACTGATGTGTGACATCAAAATTCTTAAAGCAATCCTTTAATGTGATTTAACGCTTGTATGGCCTAGTCTGCAGGGACAGACCTTATGGTGACACCTTGTCAACACCTGTGTCTGTAATATAAGACTAGTTCCTCACTTGCCAGTTGTGTCTCAACATCCATGTAGGGTGGCATGTCAAGTAGCATTATGAGAGCCGTCTCTCAAATTTAGTCACAGCGCCCTCTATAGTTTAAATCTTCTCTATATATTTTGGTAACTCGCTCATGTGTTCCATTACCACCCTATCCTTGTACATCCATTTTATTTGCTTTAAATAAAAAAAAATAGCTTAAAAGTAAAATAGCTAAAAAGTAAATGTGATTTAAGATAAATATGTGAAGAAATTTGTTTTCTTTTTGTTCTTCACCTCGTAAGTGGGTGAACAGACAAACACATTGTGCTAGAGAAAATGTCATTATTTTGTAAATGGTATTCATGCAAGGCATTTTCTGTTCTGCTCTCTTTCAGAGTGACGAGCAATCAGAATACCTGCAGCCAGAGGAGGGCCCACGGGGACAGGCCACTCCTCAGGTGCCCAGTAGGGCCCACGGGAACCTGAATGGTGAGTGAGAGAGAGAAGCGGGGGGTGGGGTGCCCAGGTGCCCCAGTATGACACACGGGATCCTCAATGGTGAGTGAGGGAGAGTAGCAGGGGTGGGGTGGGGGGGTGTGATAGGGGACAGGCCACGCCCCAGGTGCCCAGTAGGTCCTGTGGCAACCAGAACGACTGCCATTCTACCTTTTAAGTTCAACCTATGGGTCCCTTTAAGACATCGTCTCAGAACCAAGCGCCTCTTTCGTCGGGTGTACATTTGTTTCTTGTCTAATTACTCTTGTTAGTTCCTGCCCAATCAGAGAGTGGCGCTGAGTCACAAAGTCGGGGATAGTTTGATGTTATGGTGCAAGAGGCACGTGGTAAGCCACACATTCTGAGAATTAAGCGGTGCCTCCCATTGCTAGTGACATATAGCGTGTCTAGGACTCTGTGATGGATCAGTCTTCTGCCTTACAACGTGCTGCCCCATATTCCCAGAATTTAAGCCAGGGTAGCCTTTTTTTCAGGTCAAATACTAAGGATTTTGTAAAAATGAAACATGGAAAATGGAGGAAAATACTGTGTGAGAACTTCTCTCGTGATAATAGAACTGGAAACTGATTTAATGTGGAATTATAGTGATCACTACATTATGAGGAGGGTTTCATACTCATTATCATTCGAGTATACTACTGATTTCTGCCAAGTTTCATGACTTTTGCAAATGGGCTACTCTGTCTTTAAACATACTGTGTTGTATTCACTTGGGACATTTCTTGGGGCTAATAAACTGTTAAAGGTTAGGAGTTGAAGTAGCAATGATTATAGGACCAGTAATCTTGCCCAGGTTTTGTTTGATTAAAATGACTCTATCAGTTTGAGATGATTCCTTCACCTGATTCTGAAATCTAATGTGAATGGGAATGGTGATCATGTTTGAACAGCTGAGCCACGGCCACAGCTCCTGGAATGCTTACTACTGCTCTTCCTTTCCTATTAAGGTTACCATAGAAATCAGCAATTGGCTAAATAGTTGACAAGTATTTGGTCCATTTGCCTAGATTTTAACTGAATGTAACGCTCACATTTAATAATTCATAAGGTATTGATTGAGCAATTTCCCCAACATTTTTTCATTATTTTATCAATTATGGAAGAATAAATAAGTACATAGCCAAGGTAAACTGGGCAAAGACATACATTTATAAAGAAAGAACAAGAACATACAATTTGATATACTTGAGTGAATTGAGGTACATAAAATGACGACACAAGCAACTTGTTCTGTTGCCATTTTTTTGACAAATTCTACATATACAGTTGAGGCAAAAAGTTTACATACACCCATGGAATTTCGTGAAATTTGTTTGCTTGCCGAACATCGTAAAATTTACTATATGTTCAAAAATATAAATACTACTATGACGAATTTGGTATCAAATGAAAGGGCGTACTAAGCTCTTTCACATGAGTGGGATGCCATTGGGATTGAATGATATTTTATGTGGAATTTTCTTTTTAGAAAAAAAAATATTTGTGCCAAATGTATTCTATTATTATATTTTCAAACATTGTTTCATAGAAATATATGAATGTCAAATCTATGATTTATATTACATTTTCTATCATGATATGTCACCACTGAACAAAAAAGTGTAATGTGTGTGTTGAGAAGTAACTAGCACAATATGAAATGTTTTTGTTATTTCTAATGTGTCGAAAATATGAAGATTTTTTGGGAAAAATTACACATAAATATTTTTTAACTCCTGATGACAAAGCAATGTGATGAACATACTCATTTGTTTGATATCAAATTCGTCACAGTGGCACAAATATTTTATAACATGGTATGATGTTTGGCAAGTGTCAACTTCTCTTTGAATTTCCTGGGTGTGTGTAAACTTCTGACCTCAACTGTACCTTATTTGACTTGGATTCAAGAAATGAAATTAAAACTAAATGTTGAAATGTAAATATTTAAATGCTTTGATTAAATATGAAGTACTTAGCACCCTTGAGTTTAGGTATATTTACCACCTGTAACACTTGTGTACTCTGCTATCAATTTTTTCTTATCTGCTCAGTAGTCTTCTACCTTCTTCCTGTTTTGGGTTCCCCCTTTTACGATAAGAATGCTGAGACTTGTGTTTATGTCTGTGATAGTGATGGTCATGGACTTTGAAACCGAAATTCAGATTACAGTATCATCAAGTGGAACATGTGAATCTATTTACCCGGACCACATTACTCAAGTTGAATATTTGATATGCTCTATGGACACTGACATTTTCAAGCAATCATTCTAACAAAGAGCGACTTTAGAATAGCCTGTGGTTTAACCTATATGACATTTTTCAAAATCACTTCTCCTTTTGCTAACATTGTAGTAGCACTGAGTTGTTACTTCAGTATTGAGGTGATTTAATTATTTGGATGTCAAAATTTTGGAGGGGATACTTAAGCTCTGGTAGACTACTTACCAGAGCTCATATCTGTTGTCTTTTTAAAATGTAATTAAAACACTTTAAATGGCTTTACATGAAATTTGACAAAAATGGACCCCAACTTCATTTAATATGTTTCTTTTCCTTCTATAAAAAGTGACTTGCATTTTGTCTAGTTCTTCATGAAACTTGCAGAGTCACCAAACTGGTCATTGTAAATTAGAGTATACCTGAAAGCAAGCGGATTATTTATACTAAATCAAACAAATGGAAGAAGAGCAATAAGGATTAACAAATTCAACATTCTACAATGTTATTATTTGTATGGTAAGAAAAAACAGGTGGTCAATGCATGGTGCTGGGTCATACCTGTAATCTGAAAGGTATTTGTGGTATGTTGTTTCGAGAGTGTCATACGATGTTTACCAGGCTTACAGTTGGGCCTTTGCTTGGTTACAGCTTTTTAGTCCGTAGGTTTGTTATTCCAAAGGTTCAAATACTCTGCAGGCTCGATATTCCCACGGTTAGCTATTCTTAATGTTAACTCATGCAAAAATGAAATACTTTGTTAATCTGAAAATAATGACTACACCTCAATGTTTTATTCACTGTGTATGCACCATTGAGTCATGTTTGGACTGGTCATACAAACCATTCCCATAAGGCAGTGTGGAGTCTGGCTGAGAAGAGGTTAAAGAAGTCTCTTAACTGTGAACTTTATCTTGCCTCAAGTGGCACTATGTAGTCTAAAGGGTAGCTGTGATAATGTTGCAGGAAGCCCAGTCAGGTATTTGTTGAGATAAAGTCATAAAGCTGTGAAGAAGTGAGAGAGGAAGCGGAGGCTTTGCATATTTCTATGTGTAGACATTGTGAGTACCGGTAGCTGGTGTCAAAATCTGTCAGTTTTCTGCTGGAAACACTGACATGACATGCCACTAGAGATGAGCGCTTGAAGCAATGACTATGCGCTGGATGGGAGTGGTAGATGCGCCTCAAGGTACAGTAAGCATGTAACACGTACTAACATCATTATAATAGTGTATTCAAGCAGGGGGGAAATTATTTCAACATTTTGGGGGCTTCTTTTTTAGCACATTGGCCAGTTTGGCTACAATTTTATATTGTGTCTATGGAAATTTGGGGGGCTCTTACAATATTTTTGAGGGCTCATGTATGGTCCCCCTGTATTCAAGTCTGTGGAAAGTCTTCTTTGTTCATGACTGGAAGGCTCTCTGATTGACAGTGCATCTTTTATTACCTCAGTATGGCTTAGCTTCTTTTCTGCCTGATCTCTCCTCACAGAGCTGGCAGAGGAGAGGGTTTAGTCTTTTTTTACCAGATTTTTTTCTTCAGATTCTGCTTTGTCCATGTACTGTGCAGCCTGGAACCTGTAGGCTAGCTGCCTGTTGAGCATCCATCGGTGATGCAGAGGGACTTTGACTTACTGTAGAAATACATTTTAACAACTGGTGATTGATAAAGATGTTCTATTCTCTGCTCTTTCCTGTTTTCTTTTTTTTGTATCAGCCTCGTGGGGCCATCCACCGTCAGGAGGAATGTCGCAACTGGTAAGAAACAGCACCTTGACTCCTGAATTCACCTTTTTCAGTAGAGTTAACACACGCAGGACCGGCTAGGTTGTGAATGTGTTTTCATTCGGATTATGTGGATGAATTTAATGCTTGATATTACATTTGTTCTTGTTTGCATATCTGTGCCTCTGCCATTGTGTAAGGATGGCATATTACTCAGGCATATTGATGTTCACTCAGTCATCTATCAGTCAGCAGGCATTGCAAAACTCACAGAAAATTAATTGCAACGCTCCCCCCCCCCCCCCAAAAAAAAACAAACAAACAAACAAACAAACAACAACAACAACAACAGCAACCTAACAAACGTTTCACAGAATGTAAGGGAATTTTAAAAAATGGTACGAAAGTTATGAATAACCATCCTACAGACCCTTATCCCTGCAGTCTTTGGTGGTGAGCTGGTAGCAATTTAGAATTTTGTGAAATTTTCTTCTTACAATGTATCTGATTTTCCTTAAACTTCTCTCAAATTGCTTCTGAGAAAGTTTTGCTACTGGGAAAGTAAATCTATTTGTTACTAAATGTTTTAGGCAAGTTCCTTAACTATCAGTAACCTCTGGGGCATGCTTTTTGATAATTATTTGCAAATTATTTCCATTTTACCAATGCTTGGGAGCAAATATTAAGAAGACATGTTTGCATCTGAATTTGTTATTGTCATAGAGTATGGTGAATATTTTATATAATCAAGATCAGCTGATAACTGCAAATTAACCAGTTATTTTGCAACTGTTTTTGTGCAAAGGAATAAAGTGCAGTTTCAATTCATATATATAAAAATATAATTTGTGATTCAACAAAATTATCTGCTTTCAAATCTGATAAAATTAGGAAAGTTATACTATTTGCGTATAAGAACGTGATAAGTTAAGTTATTTTTGACTCAGTCATCATCTTATATTTCATTCTCCCTTGTTTTCGGTTCTGTTGTTTTTTATTCATTTCTATCGTACATTTCGCATCCTTCTTTTTCATCACATTTTATTTTCTTCATGTTCCTCTTGTCACTGTTGTCTTTCTGTTTTGTTTTCTGTATTCTTTTTCCGTCATATTTTTATGAAAATCAATCAAACCTTGACCTCATTTATGGACAGAGTAACAGCAAATGGACATAAACGGCATCAACTTCCCCCTTCTCTCACACATATAATTTGGCACATCAATATTTGTAGGTTGTAAGGATATCATATTTGTTTTCCCCATGCTCAAGCTCAGTAAATACTTTATGAAAATAATGTCTTGCTATCATGAGCATTGTGTTTTTAAGATCAGCAAATCATAATCATATAGCATTAGGCTGGGTACATATCAGGCCTGTTTCCATTGCCTGTTTCCATTGGTCCATGCTGACCCAAGCATTCTCAGTCAGTGTGCATGGTCACCCAACAAGTATCCATGCCATTCTTCTTTGTTTATATGGCACAAAACGCATGGTGGTTGTCCAAAAGTTCAATGACATATCATGGGCTACACGTACATTGCTATTGTATCTGTATATCAACACATTCATTAAAATGATGCTATATGTTAAGAATGTTGTGTATGCAGTATACATGCACATGAACCTTTATTGTAAACATTTCTGGATTGCATCATCAAAAGTTATATTTAGGTAATCATATTGGTAATCATCTATTTTATTGTCCATGGTTGGATTCTTCATGCCATTGCTCCGTTTATGAAGGGACCCTGATCCACATTGTCATTGTGCATGCGTATGGGAATACAGTAAGCATGTGCATGAAGGGCACGGTACATGAATGTGGATGAAGGACATCTTGTGGGAATGCCAAATCATGAGATTATCTCTCCTATGTTCATGTATGTGCTATGACATGTGTCATGCGATGAACTGTATGTGCTATGATATGTGTCATGTGATGAACAGTCCTCCCCTTGAATTGGAATCCAGATATTTGGAGACAAAGATTAGAAAAAGGGAAAGTGTTTATTTGATTTATTTGATTTGATATGCTAGGAGGTTGGAGGATAGAAGAGGAGGATGGTTGAGTGAAGACTGAGTGGGAGAAGAGAAGGATGGAAGAGGGAAGAATGAGGAGGAGGATGAAGATGGGGGAAAGGATGCGAGGGGGGGGGGGAAGGTAATGGGGAGGAGGAGGAGGAATAGAGGGATACAAAAAAGAGCAAGAATAAAAATGAAGATGAAAAGGAGTAGGAGGGAAAAAAGACAAACTTTGGATGACCTCATAGCAGCTAAGAAAAATTTCTAAAAGACATTTTTAGCAATAGGTAATTTCATATCTGTCTTTATATGTGGTCTTATCCTCATCACCCCTCTCCTCTTCATTGTCTCTCATTGACCCCCTTGTCCCTCATACCCCCTTCTCCATGCCCCTCCCCCCCTTCATTCTAACCCCCTCTCTCTTCTCCCCCTCCCTCCAACACCATCCCCTCATTAGTCCCGTCCTTAACTCTCGTTACCATTAGTATAAATATGCCTAGTTCTTGTTCTTATTCTGGGCTTAGAAGTGAGAGGCTAACAATAAACCCTATGTACCCTATATACCTCAACACAGCAATATGTCCTCACCATTAGTCCCTTCAACACCTCAATGATACTCATCACTTGTTAACCGATTCCTGTGGCAGATGAATTGCTGCTCTATGGGATTTGTGTGTATTACCTATGCACAAATTCCATTAATAGCACATAAAAGGTTAATGTTGGTGATGACCCATTTCCTTCATACTGGACTTTACTGACCGCTCTGTAGACCAGCCCCTCTGGGCTAGAAACCAGTCTATCTGTTGAGGTACTCCAGGGCCCCGTTGCATAAAACTTACCATTAATGGTAACTCTGTCAGCAATGGTAACTACCATAGTAACACCGCTCAACAGCCGATCAAATTCAAGGTTTCCATAGAAGTTGCCATTGGTAGCAAAGTTACCATCAATGGTTAGTTTCATGCCACAGGGAACAGAGTTAAAACCTGGATGACATCACCCCGGAAACCCGTGATTGATTCCCCCATGACTTGCCTACATGTGTGTTCTATGCATGCTAATTATTCCAGCAACAGCTTCTTGCAAGGAGAATGAGTGAACGGAACATCAAATCTAAGAGAGACACGGAGGTGGTAGGTTCACATCATGCCATTTCCAATCAAACCGTAACCCACGGGAAGGCGCAATTAACCCGCAGCTTCTAATCAACATACCTCAATCTAAGATGTTTTGTTTGCGAGCACAAATATAACTATGCCAGCCAAAATATAGTATTGCTGCTAGCAGCTAGCACAGGGAAAGCCAAAGCAGACTTCACATATTTGACAGATGATATGCAGGACCCCTGGAGAAACATTGTTGAGAAAATATTGGAAACATTTCTGTGCCATTGAGTTGCTATATCTTGAAAGGAATGAAAACACAGAAATAAAGTACTCTAAATTGCCTTGAATGGGTTCATGTTTGAAATGTATGCATTTATGAATTCATGATTGGAAGGGATTTTTTTTTTTGTTCAATCTGGCAACAAAATGATTGTGGTTGTTGTGTGGGGTGGGGCTATATAAAAAGAAAAATAATCATGCCATGTCATAACTTTCATGTATTGGTCTTCGTTCTGTCGTTTAATGTGTGTGTCTATGTATCATATCCTGTCCAACCTTACCTCTAAAACCATTATGTAGAAGTATGCAGACACTTACTTTCATCAGGAGGAGGAGGGATTCATTCATCCATTCACACTTCGCCCCCCCCCCCCCTCCCTTCCAAAGAACACATCCGCATTTTCACATCAGTGATTGGCATATTTTCATCGCTTGTGCCACCCCATGCTTGCTGTACAGTCCTAGTATATGTTCATGTGCGTAGTAACCCATATTGTGAACATACAAGCAGTGAATCTCTAGGGAGTGTGGATTGATGGTAAGATGACAGGACCCCCTCATCATGGGTGATGTTCCTTATTTGGAAGCTTCGTTATTCCAAAGGGACAAATTTTGTATACCTGGGCCATGTTGCATATTCAGAATCATGTCACAGAATCACTGCAGAGTGATGGAGTTGTTATCTAAAATGCTGAAATCAAACAAGAATGGGAATCTTAATTATACATTTGACAGGACGGACCTGTCTGGATAACCGCTCCCATGACGTTACCATGACTACCCACTCCCTCTAACATCAGCTGGTGGTGTCGCTGTATGTATCAGGAAAGACAGGAAATGGGAATTGGGTTTACCATGAGAAAATATGCTTTCTATCCATTCATTGCTATAATTCCATGTCATTTCTTAGGGGTGAAATGGAGTATGTTTAAAGTTCATGTAGTAGTCATCTTGTTTGTGTGGGTGCGATATTATCTAGAATATAATGTGAACTGACAGCCTTATTGGGTTGTGCACATGACCTTCGATGAATGGTAGACGGCTTCTGCATTTAGACAGCGCTGCATGTACATAAGCAATGTTCTTGCTGCACCCAAGCTGGGAAACGCTAGTACAAACTGCAGGTGGTAATTAGCAGCAATGTCAAACCACTGAAGTGGGAACACAGCTATATACTGAACCAGATTATTGTATACATTGCATGAAAAGCTACATCGGTGCACGGAACATTGGTGGGAAGGGGAACTTCTTGATACTACTTGTGGGCTGTTACATATCATATGTCTGACCTAACAATATCGATACAAAGGTGATTTTTTTTTCTTCAAAACATTAGAAAGTGAAATAGTGATTTAATTATGCATATCATGAGTTACAGACTTATCGTGAGGCATGGAGACACTGGCTGCTTTGTAGATTGAGTGTGTGTGGTATGAATGTGTGTCTGAGGGACATTCTAGATCAAATGTATGCTTCCTTTCCAGGGCCCCATTGCATAAAACTTACCATTAGTGGGAACTCTGACATCAGTGGTAACTACCATGGTAACATCACGCAATAACCAATCCAATTCAAGGTTTCTATAGAAGTTGCCATTGGTAGCAAAGTTACCATCAATGTTTTATGCAACAGGTCTCTGGTGTATAGTGTAGTATACGTCATAGAAAGTTTAGAGGTGGCATAATCAAGATATGTCATCAGATTGATGCTAAATTTGGCTCGTTGTGTCACCAGCCTGTCCTAAGAGAAAACGAGCCTCTGTGTTATGAATGTTGGTTTGCAACTTGTGCTCGACTGAAGTTTTTTTAATCAAGATAAAGACAACAAAATATAAATATGTTTACTTCCTTGTGTCCATAGTGATGTTACTGGGGGAAACACAACTATACATTAAATTCTATATCAGTTTTTCCAGCAAATGTTCTTGGCTGAATTCATTTTATGGAGATAAAAGCACCCGAAATCATTCAGCATATTTACTTCCTTGTGTCCATAGTGATGTAGTAAAAGCACAATTAAATGTCCTGTGAACATTAGCTGACACAACTTTGTTGCCTATTCAGAGAGCAATCTGCTGTTGGGCTTCAATGATCCTGCGTCCCTGGCTGATTTCACTGAATGGACACAGAGATGACAAAATATTATTCAACATTTGCTTCCGTGCATCCTTAATGGAAATGAACAATAAAACTTTCAATCATTAAAATAGATGGGATCAAAGAGATACATAACAATAGATAATCTAAATTTAGTGTGTATTGTTACTCTTCATATAAACATGATTGATTGCTCAATTTCTTAGAAAAACAAGTTCAAAGAGCAGCCAGTAACAAATGTAACCTGTAACTGCTCTATGTGTATTTATGTCTATAAATATAGAAGAGGAAAGGATTTGTACCAGTGCATATACTGAAAGGTGTTTTTGACATAAAAAAATAAAGTTGTTTAGATACCATGGTTCCCAGATGGATTACGCTGCTCAAATACCTCCCTCAAAATGCTGGAGAATATCAAGTTTTGTACTCACCACATGTGGTACATAGGAGGAAATAATGTTTGAACACTTCCCGTGAAGTCCAAATAAACTGCTAAATTTCACCTGGATTTTTAGACAGGTCAAGTCTTGTACCTGTCTATGTCACTGTAAAGTTTCATATATCACATACCTGATGTTTATGCTGGTTCATGCAATATCCAGACAAATTTGAATACTTTACAGCTCCGATTTCATATATTATTTGATAAAACTTAGATGTGAACATAGTACACCCGCATTCTGGATTTGTGGGAACAGTCCTATGAATTACCTTGTTTTTAGCTGGACAGCAATATAATGAAGTATATTCTCTGTGACGCCCTCTGTTGGTAAGTCCAGGGTAGTCAAGTTCAAGTTCAAGTTTATTCATTTAAACTATAAAAATACAACAAAAACAACAAATACACATATAATAAATACATTAAAAGTGAGTGGGTAGCAGCTGAATGTGTTGTGTTGTGTATTAATGTGCTGTGGTTTATGTATGTTCACATATTACTGCTTCATAGTTCAATTTAATTTGTCATTAAATGTAAGAGCTTTCAGGAACTTGGATAAATCCAGATATTCCTGATGTTTAAGCTGATGCTAATCTTGGAACCCTTCCTCTTCTATGTATTGCACATCCATCTATCGTAATATTGGCTCTGCAGGATGTATGTCAATCTCAGGTTTATATATTATCATACAAACATCAGAGAAAATGCATGAATACGCTTCATAAGAACATACAGCATGAAGTCCCTTAGATACTCTTGTTGCATGTATGCTCATTCCGTTGTATCAAACTGCATGTTTCTATCATGCTCATGCTATTCCACCTTGTTTCATGTCATCAACATTCCCGCTCCATATGCTCTATGTGCATTTCTGGTACTAACATGCTGAAGAAGAACAAAAAGGGTGTTACTAAATAATTTCTTTTTCATCTCTGTCGTGTTATTTCATGTTATTTAATCATTAGTTGTTGTGCCGTTTCTAGATTTGTGTAAATCTGTACTCATTGTGTACTCAGGTTGCTACTTGATTTCTTTTCATACTAAGAAATAAACCTTAATAATAGTATACCCCTTGTACAGGATCAAGCATAGCACATAATTATGAAGGAATATCACATGGTGATATGTGAGTTGAATTTGATTTGTTCGTAAGAGAAAGTTCAAACAGAAAACAGAAGGTACAAACTTAATAGTGCATTGATCTACATCACAAGTCTGCAGTTCTAATGCATGCATAGGAGATACACGTACAATTGATTGTGCTTTCTGTTCAAGTAACTTGCATGTGCTTTTAATTTATTTTGTCATATATATATATATATATACATGTATATGCATGTTGCCATATACTTTCCAAAGCCTGTGCATGATCCATAGAGAGAATAGAGCATGTACAGAACTTACCTGTTGAGGGCGCCATGCATGAAACTACTGCCTTCTTACAAGAACAACATGAGTCTCACCATTTTGCGTTCACTGACTGCTATTGGTGTCTACATTATGCAATTGTCAATAATTGCTTGTTTATGGTAGTTTTCTGTAAATCTTTGTGTTGTTTATTTCTTTGTTTAGAGTTGAACTCCACCAAGCATATATATGACAGTTAATCATCAAATCATATTTCACAGAACAAAATTGCTTAAATATCATGTATCATATTTATAGAGAGGAACTATTGTAGATATAAAAAAATATCTCATAGTATCAATTGTGAGTCTAATTCTTCTTTCCTTCATGCTCTCTTTCTTCCCTTCTTTCTTCTGCCCTTCCCATTGAATCTCTCCAACAGAAACCGGCCAACAATGATGACCATGAGCTGTACTTGCAGCCAACAGGTAAAAACCTGGCTTCAGTCTCATCCATGGAGTCATATTTTATTATATAAACATATTATTTGGGCCCCATTTGGAACCAGCTACCTCAAATTAAGTTATGTTTTGTGAGGAAAGCCAGGATTTATTTCTTGTCTAGCTGTTGAAATTGGTCAGGAAAATTGTGACCAGCTGTAATGTATGGTGTTGCTGGGATACAAAGATTTCTATTATGCAATGTCCCATAAAATCCACATTGTTATTGTTAGTGGGAATATGTGATTTGCCTATTGGCACAATGTTTTTTTGGTTTCATTTTAAGGATACCAGCTGACTTAGCTAAGTTTTAGATTTGGAAGGCTTTCCTAATACCAGCCTTTGTTTCTTGAGTGAACAGGTTTATTAACCTAGTGACTTGTTTCCTTGACTTCGTAGATGATGACTTCTATGATCAGGTGCCTGAAGGGCAAGGGGAAAACGATGGTAAGAACACAACTTCCTTATTGTCTTCTCTCCCTTTCTCTCTCTCTTTCTCTTTCTCTCTCTTTCTCTCTCTTTCTTTCTCTCTCTTTCTCTTTCTCTCTCTCTCTTTCTTTCTCTCTTTCTTTCTCTCTCTCTCTCTCTCTCTCTCTCTCTCTCTCTCCCCCTCTCTCTCTCTCTCTCTCTCTCTCTCTCTCTCTCTCTCTCTCTGAAGAGGGAAAGAGCTTGTGCAATAACTATTTTGTGATCTGGTTAGCTAACCTGATCACAAATTTATTTTGCTACTTCCTCTCTTCCACCTCCCTTTCTCCTCCACTCTATTTTACTGGCATAATTATTGTTTAACACTCCTAATTGTGTGGCCCATGGTTAGTGCACAACGGCCCATCATGTTTACAAGTGCTACTCTAGCCATTCATATCTGAAAACTGGTGATAATTCTACCATGTGGGGTAATACACACAAATCCCATAGAGCAGCAGTTTATCTGGCGCACAAAGGGTTAACAGTCCAGTGTTATTCAACATGAGATTTCAAATCAAGCTTCATACTCTTTTATTATATTTGGAGGCCACATTCCTACAATTCTTACCCATTTCTCCAACAGTGAACGTCTCCGTGGTTACTGCTAAGTGGAAATAGATGGTGATAAATACTGCATGGTGTCATGTAATGGACCTTAATATGATTAGGAAGATACTATAAAAATAATCATCAATGCTATGTTAGGCATTGGTCATGAGCCAACAATTACTAGTCAACAACAAGCTAGTCTTGAACCACAGACTCTATTTTGACACTGTTTTGAGATGTGTGTCTGTTACAACAGACTACAGCCACTTGTGTCACAGGGCATGTACATATATGGGGGCCCCCTGTAGTCTGTCCTTCAGCCTCATTATTAACTACCTGACAAGTGTCTGTATATGTAGACCAGCCCCCTTTAACTTTGTATGTAAATTCATTCATACCTGTCAGTACCTTTATTACATTATTGATATTGATATTGCAATTTATGATCCAATTTGGAAATTTCATTTTCACTGGTTATGATACATTGATGAGGAGTGTAACATCAACCAAGTTATAAACAGAAAGATAAATACAACTATACAAATTCTTAAGGATACATGATGTAGACATTAGCTTAGTTCCCTTTTTACAATGACTGAACTTGCAGAGGGTGCAAAACACCTGTGCAAGGCTTATATTTGCATGTTGTATGAAATAAACGTATATTACACCAATACTAATACTAATACTAAGAAACCTACATTGGTTACCAATGCGGCAGAGAATAGCATTCAAATGTAGAATATACAGGTATTTCTATTAACCCATCAAAATTTGCCATGAAGCTACAGGAGCCATTAAGGGTGTGACTTAATTGCAACCTTTTAAGTAATTGTTGTCCGTCGTCCATATAGCACTGTCAGCAGATTATTCAGGAGTATATAAATGGAGAAAAGCCAGCCTGTAAATAAGCAGGATCAGTGCAGAACAGGTTGCTACATGTAGGTACCCTTAATACTTTAATACTTCACTGAAAGTGAGTGAGGTTATATGGATGGGATAACAGGTTGATACTTGTAGGTACCTTTAATACTTCACTGAAAATGAGTGAGGTTATATGGATGGGATAACAGTTGATACTCGTAGGTACCTTTAATACTTCACTGAAAGTGGGTGAGTTTATATGGATGGGATAAAGTCAACTCTCCTTAATCATGACTTCACCATAACATCCTCCTGATGACATTGCACATTTTAGAAATGTCTTTTATTACTCATATAGTTCTCCTGCCCTTACTTGAAGGGAGCTGTTCAGGAGGGGGTTTCAAACGTAAACAAGGATGGTGTTTTACTTTTCCTGATTTGGTTTGTCAAGGTATGACTGAGATTTCAAACATGCTATTGTACATTGGGTGTATAGCTGATCCACGACAAATTGCATGACTTTTGTAAAATTGACTACACTATCCTTAAACCAGCCATGAAAAGCCTACTGCATTATGAGACATTTAATGCCACCATAGTACTAAGAAGGTCAATGCCACCACAAGATTGTCCTTGCTTGCCCGGAGAACAGTCAGATATGCTTGACCTTGATATGCTTGACCTTTTGCTGCTGATGCAAGGCGCAAGAGGGAAGTTCTTGGCATGGACAACAAACCATAACTCATTGTATGCTCAGGAGACCTAAATGTACAATAAGTTCAGAATCCTGGAGCTGCTATTCTGAAAGCTGACTGTACATGAGGTGCGTCTTCATTAGCCCGATCAGACAAAATAGCAGGATACGTAAACTCGAAACTCGGGATGCATAAATTATCCCGATGTTCGTACATACGCCCATATGACGGCAATTGGCCATCACCGCATCTTGCGCGCTGATGCATGCCGGGATTGAGAAATTTTCAGGCTAATGAAGACACTCCGAGCTAGCTCGAGCTAGTTCGCAAACTAGCTTGAGCTAGCTCCATTTAGCCCAAGATTTCTTGGGAAATTTTCTTGACAAAATAGCTAGCTATTTTTCCTGATCTGGCTAAAGAAGACGCAAATAGCTAGCTATTTTGAGATCTGGCTAGGCTATCCCGATCAGAACTAGCTAGCTATTTCGCCACATCGAGCTAATGAAGATGCCCCTACTGTGCCTAAGAGGTTCATGTCTCATCAGGTTGAAGGTTACATAGTAGATAGCATGTCAGGGTTGATTTGTGCAGAATGCTGTCGCCTTGTGGGTGGTGGTAAATTATCAACAATGTTATTGTTGTGGCCAGGGGGTGTCCCCAGGGTAGAAGACGTGCGGTGCAAACATCGCATGTCGGTTCCAGAAAGTAATTGTGAGCCAACCATCCCATACTCCACATCTGAGACTCTAGCGTGATAGAGAGTTTTAGTTGCCACAACTGTGCCTGTAATGTAGAATCTGTATGTCCTATTTTAACATCCAAGACCCTGTCTTGTAGAGGGTTGTGATTGAGTCCAGTCCCCTATAAATAATGTACAGAGTTACGGTTGATATCAAGAGCAACTCAATAGTAATCTTTATAAGACTAGAGTCCATGTGACCGTGACACAATTGGGTGCATTGTATTGTTATGAGTAACTGCCAATCAGGCACAGTTCAGTCACAGTCACAGTCACAGTCACAGTCACAGTCACAGTCACAGTCGCTGCAATCTGCAACTTTCTATTGAAGCCCATATCTAAGATACATTGTACCTAATCTCATACTATTAAAGTTGTCTATCACTCTGCGATTTGTTTTGTTGTGAAGTTAGCGGTCATTACCACCTTGTTAATTCCAGGCTTCCTACCTGTGTGTCCATTATTGAATAGATGTGCTATTATCACTCAAGGTACATTGTGTCCATCCTGTGCCATCTTACCTGGAACCAAAGACCCACAGTTTGCTGAATCCATTATGTGCGAGGCAAATGATATATGAACTAGAGGATGTAGGAGTCAAGGGGTTGCTTCTTCCTACCATACCAGAGGAACCTTCCGATAGAGCTATACAACAGGTGGTGGAGGTCTAGGGTGGTAGACATATTGCAGCTAATTGCTGCATCCTTCTTGTCTGACACAACAACCAGGTAGTGAGAAGAGGGCTTGCTGTAGGAGACCTAATTAGAGAATGTCACATTTCTTAGTTATCAACTCTCATCAGCTCTAGTGAGTTAACCCTCCATACTCCTGTGAAACTGCTGCTCTATGGGATTCGCGTGCATAAATTGTGAAGAAATATGCACATGGCATGCCAAGAGTTAACAAACCTACTGTCTTCTGCAGGGCAAACAGCTGACAATACTGGATAGCTTTTGCACAAACATTGTCATTTCCAAAACCAGGCAGAAACTGGTAAATAGTGTAACAAAATAATTACATTTTATGAATTACAGACTTTATCAGTAATGGGATTGTATCTGGATATAAAATACTAGTCAAGAACATAATAAGAAGGATGCACAATGGAATGTGCCAATTTCGTTAATAATAAGAGATGAAACAATTCATATCTCTCTCTCTCTTGAACACAGGGACATCTCCGACCAAATGTCCAACCTTGTATTTCTGCTATAGCATGAGTTGAAAAACCTGTTTAAACAGTTACACCTATTTATGTGGCCTCTTCTGTATCAGGTGAAGATATTAACCTCCTGATATCCCATTTGATCACTTTTTTAAAACCTGATCACATAGAGCATATACCGCTTTGTCATCTCCTGTACCTGTCTGTGGATGGTTTCTTTGGCATTCAGGACATACGGGACAGTATAATCTGAAAACCCTCTTTGACCTCAAGTTGTATCCAGTGAGGCTACCAGAATCAAAATCAAGTTCCACTAGCCTAAACTCTCAAAAGCACAGATAAAGGTGAACCTCACGTAAGGTTTTTTGGTTGATGTAAGTTAACTTTATTAATAGAACATAGGACATACATGTAGACAGTATCACTTAGTCTGGAACTTATACAAGGTATACTGTGTATTGACCTTTCTTCCTCTCTTCATCTCTCTCTCTCCCTCCAGAAATCTATGACATTCCTGATGATCCAGACATGCAGACTGGAAGGAAACCACCACCTGTAAGTAGCAGAATGTGTGTGTGTGTGTGAACAGCCCTAGTGTGCTAGAGAATGGACTTGTGTGTGTGTGTGTGTGTGAACAGCCCTAGTGTGCTAAGAATGGACTTGTGTGTGTGTGTGTGTGAACAGCTCTAGTGTGCTAAGAATGGACTTGTGTGTGTGTGTGAACAGCCCTAATGTGCTAAGAATAGACTTGTGTGTATGTGTGTGTGTGTGAGCAGCTCTAGTGTGATATAGGATGGACTTTTGTGTGAGTATGAAGAGCCCTAGTGTGCTAGAGAATGGACTTCTGTGTGTGTGTGAACAGCCCTAGTGGGCTAGAGAATGGACTTCTGTGTGAGTGTGAACAGTCCACGTTTGGTAGTGAATGGATTTGTGGGCAAGTGTGAACAGCCCTTGTGTGGTAGAGAAAAGACTTATGTGTATGTAGAAAAAAAAATGAAAAAATGAAAAGCCACCAACAAACTGTGTTAATCCCACCGAATACTTGTGTCTTTTTTTTGTGTAATATGGAAATCTGCTAAAAAAAAATTATCGTAAGGGGAGGGGGTGGGTAATAGCCAAAGAAAACATGTAGGAAAAGTCTTGCTGATTTACAGATTCATCAGTGAGTACTTTCGCCTCACCACAGCTCAGTAGAAAGTTTGTGCAGAAGAGTTCCCACAACAGCCTTTCCACAAACATCTGTGTGACAGGATGCCTATAATTACAGTGACAAGACAGTCTGGTATTTTTAATGATTGCCTATAGCACTTATGTTCAGTAAAGTATCATTAGCTCTTAGTACTGGTATAGCTTTGTGAAAGTGTCCATCGTGCGCTGCTTGTCTGCATGTTTTTATTTTGTTATTGTTCGACACAGCGACACAAATCAATTTGCATTTCCTTCCCGAGATAATTTTACCTCTGATGGAGGAGGAAGTAGCTTTGAGACTTAGGATTGAAGAGTCTCAGGATATGTTTTGCGTTTGATTTAATTGGGTCACCTGGTTGGTTCATACTAGCTTTGCCATAGAATAAATTCATAGCTTAGATATGAATCATCGTCAAAATAATCATAATAGTGTTTTATCATGCACATTAAATGTTTGAATAAATCATTTTCTAGACACCTTGAGAATAGAATGAGCATTTCCAGAATTCTGACGATAATCCTGGCCCATATATGTGCTCACAATATGGAGTACCGAAGTGTGACAGCATTTGAGCATGATTGTCAAGACAACTAGTTCTAAGCAATGCGGGTAGAGCAAGAAGCGGTGATCACAGCGGGGACTGTAATTGGGGAAGTGCCTGACATTGGCCCGCTAGACAATATCGGACCAGTAAGGTGATTTTGTTGTCTTGACAACATGCTCAAATGATGACATGACTTTGGTACTCTCTACCCATTCATTGTATAAATATCATGTAAGTGGAAGTATTTGGGATTAGAAATCATGGCTTAACAGCAGTTACTCAACAAATGAAGAGCTCATTTGCAAAAGGGGTTAGATGCATTTTTCATCATTTTTTTTTGTCTCAAGGTGTAGATTTGAAGTAGCTCTAAAAGATGATACCAAAGAAAAGTTCAAATTTCCATTAAAAAGTGAACAAAAATGGCAAAGAAAAATCACTTTGTTCTCAAAAGGGGTTAGATCCATTTCAGTTTGTTTGCAAAAGGGGCTAGATCCACAAAGGTAATTTTTGGAAAAAAATATTTTAAAAATATGAAGACAGGTAGATTTATTTTGTACCCAATTTTATGTTCACATGTTAGGGTATTTTATCATGACAATTTAGTTTTGCATAAGAATATTGGATCTAACCCCTTTTGCAAACAAAATATTGAATGCTTATTTGATCAGTACAGTGCAGACCAGTGCAAACAGGCAAAATGTTCTGAAAGATAAGTTGTGGACTTGATTGTAAAGTAAATGCAAATGTCACAGACGTTGATCCGGAGCAGAGGACATACCGGCAGTTTGCCCTGGTGTGAACGTCACTTGTGATAGGACTCAGGATGGCAGGGATTGTTGAGAGAACTGGTAGGTGTTTTCAGACAGAGGAAGGATGATGGGAAGGTATTTTTAGTGCAGCGCTGATCTTGCGTGCGCCTTTGGTATTTGGTGCTCTTCCTGTGATGAGGACTGATGTTCAGACATGAAGTGGAAAGAGGATGGAAGGAGGGAGGTGAGAGATGAGAGGGAAAGGTTTGTCAGACCTAGCGTTCAGGATGTAGATTATCAAGTGTTCACAACAAGATTCTTAAATTGCAAGAGGAATTATGTGAGAGAAGGAAAGGAAAAGGGCTTGCAAGAAGACAGATGAGGATGTTGATGATAATGTTGTCCAACGAGACTTTTGATGGTTTGAGAGGAATGATGTAAGTGGAGGATAGGAAATGGTGTATTTTAGCAGGATGGTGAAATGTGAGAGGACAGGGAAAAATTAATCAGGAAGAGAGATGAGGATGTCAATCATAATGTTGTCCAAAATAAGACGATTATATTTTCGAAGAGGATGAGGTCATAAATGATAGTGAAAGTTTGTCAGAAGAGAGTTGTGGATGAAGATGAATTTTGTCAACAAGACAGCAACAATAATTCAGTTAAGATTAAGGACCCTGGAGGAAATGAGAAGGGAGTTTGTAAGGAAAATGATGAGCAGGGGATGAATGTAAAGATGTCTACAATGTGTATTTTTTTTTATAGAGGAGTTGAGGGTCTGAAAGAAACGATATGTAGATAACAACATGGTCCAAAGTACAAATTGGTGGTTAGAAAGTAGGATGCAATGAAATGGGCCTGACTATTTTCTTTTTAGATGGAATGGAGGTGGCATTACATGCTATAATTGTTTGTCTAATGCATTCAATGTATAAATAGATGAATGGAATGATTTCTGTTATTATTATTCTATTATTATTTATTATTCTACTGTCCACTGGAGGTAAGTCAATGAGCCATTTTTGTAATGTATTTACAACTTTCCCTCGAACTGCGTAGTAACACCTTATTACATTCACCTGTATTTTGTAATTCAGACTAGATAGGTGGAATGCACTCTTAATTTTTTAGTTGCTGCTACTTGGACAAAACCTTGGAGGAGTATTGGGATTACCATTAGTAACTTATTGTTTGAGAGAAGTGCATAACAGTTGTATATATAACAAACATGGTATATTGAACATGTTGCCAATAGTTTGTGATTCATTGTGATCCAAAGATAAACCAACTATATTTAGGAGGACAATAGGAGTCACAAACTGGGATGCCTGAAAGAACAGTTCGTCCTTTGTAGTCCTTTTGTTCCAAGATAAAAAAATGAAAGGGGTACTGAGAGAGTGAGAGAAAGAGAGAGAGAGAGAGAGAGAGAGAGAGAGAGAGAGAGAGAGAGAGAGAGACAGACAGACAGACAGAGAGAGAGACAGACAGACAGAGAGAGACAGAGAGAGAGAGGGGGAGACAGAGAGAGAGAGAGAGAGAGACAGAGAGAGAGAGACAGTCAGAGAGAGAGAGAGAGAGAGAGAAACAGAGACAGAGAGAGACAGAGATAGACAGAGAGAGAGAGAGACACAGAGAGAGAGAGAGAGAGAGACAGAGAGAGAGAGAGAGAGAGAGAGAGAGGAGAGAGAAACAAAGGAATAAGGCAGATAGAGAGACAGAAACAGAGTGGAATTCAGAGAAAAGAGATGGAAGAATAGAAGCGGTGAAGGGGGAAATAAAATGGAAAGGAGAAAGAAAAGCGGGGGGGGGGGGGGGGGGGGGGGGGGACCTGAACAAATTGAGAGAAAGAACAGGCTGAAATACAGACAGGCAGACATGAGAGAGTGTGTGTTTATACATGTTGGTGGTGGGGGTAGGGGTGGGGGGGGGGGGGGGAGGAGGAGGGGGGTATTCATGAATATCCAGTGATTCTGTTCTGCCTCTACTAAGGAAATTTGGCTTTGGCACTTATTTTGGCCAATTTGAGCCAACTTCAATGAATCAGTAACCAAACCATAATTACCTAGCCAACTGGTTCATTAAATGACACTATGACTCAACTTTATGGAAACACTAACTATAGTACAGAAGTATTATACTCCTGCTGTTCAGATGATCTGATATTGTGGATTATCACAAAATATCTGACATTTCCTGTGTTAATTAATTATATTTGTTTTGAACAATTTGATTTAATCTTTACGCCCCCAGGCAGAATGCGTACGTGCAATGTATAAACTGTGGATTAGTGTGATTGTAGTAGAACTGTAGTTATGGTAATATTGCATGTATACAGAGCAAAAATCCTGTTTTTGTATGATAAAACAATTAAATGAAATTAAAATGTACAGTGGAGTTGAAAAATGTTGATACCGGAAATGATGAATTGCCATGGTAACAATGTACTAATGTTGCACTATGTGTGTGTGAAAGAAAGGAGGACACTGTGATGCTAACCCCTACCTTGCTATATGACATGCAGAACCTCCTTGAGGAATTATGTAATGTGCCATCCTTAATTAGTCAAGCCATCAACAATTAATCTCTGCATAATTACTTGTGTCTCAGAGCACTGTCTGGCTGGTAGTCTCGTTCTTCAGACAGTGATGTGAAAGTCGTGCTGTGTGCTTATTGTAGATTATGGCAGAAAATATACTCATATACATTTGACTTGATCAAAATGTCAATCTTTTATGAAACGTTTTTGATTTGACATCAATGATAAACTGAATCATGTGTTATAGAAAAGCACATTGTGCTTCAAGACACAAAGCAATCTGACGCCTTTGTGGTCAATATTTGAAGGTGGTCTTAGAATGTCAGTGATTGCAAGTACCGGTGTTGCTTTGAGTGGAAATGCGATCAACATTAAGACTACAGATCTCTTGTTATGGTAATACCAATATTAAAATGTTAAACTCGATATTAGAGATGTCTGTGCCGGTCGTTTCCATTGAGTCGTTCTCCGCTTCACCACGATTAGTCAACAGGGAGGGTGCAGCGACTCGCCCCTAATTGGATAAGGATGTACGGTCACTCTCCCCAACCTTCCTGCTGGGGGAGGGGAGGGGGAGGGGTGCTATGCGATGCTTGAATCGTCCGGTGGCCGGGCAAGTTTGCTGGCAGAGTTCTGACATGTTGCCACGTGTGTCGCGTAGGTCGTAACCAACACCTCCTACTCCTCACTGCTAGCCCCACAGACACACACACGCATACAGAACAAAGCGCTTTCTCCGCTAATCCCTTTCTCTCACTCTCCCTCTCTCGTGGCCGGTTTTAGCAACCGACGCAATCCCTGTGACCTATCCGCCCCCGTCTGGCTTGCGCCAAGGGTTTATTTTTGGCCGTGGTTGTGTTTGGAGGAGGAGTGTTGCCAGAGACCAGGGACGGTCCTTGCTCTCCTGCCCCGCTACATTCTGGGCTGATCCGCTGGGAAGTACCGAGGAGGAAGTGGGGTCTGATTGCTGCAAGATTGGAGGAGGTTTTCAGGATTTCTGGAGTGGATTGTTGGATTTTTGAGTGAATAAGTTTCAGACTCTGGAAATCAAGATGAAAATGCAGTCAGGACTTTTCATCACTGAGCCTCCGTCGGTGGCTCAGAATATCAAGTTCTTTCAGCTCCTGGTAACTATACTTCCTCTCCTCCCATCTGGTTGTTGTTTCTTTGCATGGGACAGTTAGAGTATTGTTGGTCGGTTTATATCTGGGAGTATGCATTGATACTTCTGGTAGTATTTAATCTTGGACTTTCAGTTTTAAGAATCTAAAGGCTCAATGTTTTAAAACCATGTTTTATTCACAGTACTCATTTTACCTGAAGTACTTTGTAACTTGTTGCCAATGCAACACAGATAAAATCACTGGATTTGATTTATTATTTTACTGCAGTTCTAAAGTTCTAAAAATCTAAGCTTTCATAATTAAAAAGAAACAATAATATTGTGGAAACTTCCATGTAATATTCCAGGTATTTTAATTTCTGGTGTAGTGCAGTCACACTCCTGCCAATGTATCTAAAGCCACAGTGCTCGTTAGAAGCTTGACCCCCATGCATGAAGCTTCATAACTCACAGATCACTTGACCACATAACTAAGAATTATATACATCATTCATAATCATACTTGCACGCATGCACGGTCACTCAGTCGCAGTCTATAAACTATTATACATTGTTAAAATATACTCCTTTAACATATTTTAGCAGAGCCATTTAAAAGATGTTATTAAAGATTGTCCGTCCCTTTTGCAAGCTTAAAATTTGAAATCGTCTATCACGATCGTAAATTGAAGAAAGTGTGATTCAAGACCATTTCTAAGAATATAGCATGTTGAAGCTTTCTGTATATGTAAAAATTTCAGCCGTTAAATTTCAAACCGACTTTTTTCGAACTACAAAAAAAGTATTAGTCTTTGTTACAGTATCTATGTGCTTATTATGCATGCGTGAGATCCTAATTTCATGAGTAATTACCAAACTTTGGAGATGATTCCTTCTGATTCCTTCTATAGAACATTTGTTTTCATAATGCGTTTCATAATTTAATAAACAGATTAATCAATAAAGCAGATATTTCAACACAAACTGCTAAGAGCCTGAGGTAAAGACTATTAATCAGACGTTGTTTACGTGCATTATTTGAATTTTACGCTACGTATCAGTTTCAAATTATGAATATAAAGCTTGCTAACACTTCTCTATATGTTTTGCCAATGTTTCGATGGTTTTGTGGCGATCTGAAAAAGGGACGGGCTGTCTTTAAGTGAGGCTGATTTGTTATGAGTGGGTAAACTATTCCATTTCTTGCTGTCAGACAATTTGATATGTGTCATGTGGTTTTAATGCAAGTGTATTACATATAATAAATTAATATGTTGTGAAATAATTTTTGATAGGGATCAGTATAGAACATATAGAGCTTGTTGAAGTTAATTCTGATCTTCAACACATACGGAAGATGTTCAATTCTTGAAAAAGCAAAACTTAGATGAAAAAAAATGTAGATTTAGAATTACCGGTAGTAAGTATTCTTATTTGTCCTTTGGAGGGATGTGAGTATTTTACTGGTACATGTATTTCCCCATACATGTACAGTATCATATTATGGTGATGAACTCTCTGCGTGCATATATACCAATCTCATCGAGCTACAATTTGTCTACCACGCAAAAATGGGCAAAACAAAAGATGTGTAAGTAATTGTCCATTCATGAAACGGTGGGAATAAAAATAATAACACAGTTTTTATATAGCACCTATATGAAATAGTATAGTGCTTCATAGTATCTTTACCTCGGTCATTGCATGCGTGTGACAGCTGTCGCTGTAGCTCACGAATCTGCCTTTATCTTTGCTGCTCGTGTTGATAGCAACGCGACATTCAGGGTGGACGATCCCTTTAACGAAGCCAACTGTTCTATGTTGCCCCTCTCTACCCCTTGTCTAACCCCCCGGCTATATTGGTGACTTTGAGCAGGTTTGGTGGTGACATGCCTTGTAGTCATGATGCAACTTTCCCTTGTCATCCTCAAGAAAGGGGAAGTGAAAATCAACTTAAATAGCATGTTCATACCCTCTAACTGATAAACAAATCCTTGGAAATAAGCACTGGTCCTGAGAGAGATTTCATACCCAGAAATAAAAAAATTGTGGAAAGATTAATTTCCTTGTCGAGATTGAATATCATATTTTTCATCACATATTTGTCATTACAAAATATTCATATTTTTATTGTCATTTTGTATCTGTGATTCAGTTTTTATCTTGGTGTAGTTCTTGGTATTAATGCGCTTGGGAGCTTTGAAACGAACTGTACTAAATCTGATTTTTATTAGAAAGTTGGGAATTCAAAACCAAAAGTGTGCATTCTCAATTAGTTTTTTAGTATCAAAACAATTGGGAGGAGGGAAACGTGTTTCATGTCAATCATCTAGCACTTTTTGGAATCAAACTTTAATTTCATTTTGTGCAATAAACCTCATCTGACAATCCTGTTATTTGATTGGTTGACAGTCATGAACTAGATTTAACTGTCCTAGCAAAAGGACATTAGTTGTATAAATGGTGGTTGATATTGCTTTTATTTGCATAGATAGTGGTCAATGATACTTTTATTAGCACAAACAGTTGTAAATAGTACCTTTATTAGCATAGATATTGGTCAATAGTATTTTTATTAGCATAATTTTGCATGAGTGGTGAGCAGTTTGTGCTTGAACGCCTATGGAAGTTTGTGCGACCAACATTGAAAAAAAAACAGACTTGAGTGTATTGCTGTTTCAACGTGTGTGCGGTACAACTACAAAATAAGCAATGCGCAATGCACTGTACTAATTTTAAAAGAAGTCCTTGTCAAGTCTATGTATGGTATATCAGATATAGTCTGTATCATTTTAGTACCAGACAGTTTTTGAGCTAATTAGGCAATCAGGCATGATAACTCTGTATATGGCATGGCACTAATTACAGATAGCATCTGTCTGTGTATAGCCACTGGTGTGTCTATCAAGCTTGTCATGGGTGTTGATGGCTGCTAGCATATGCTGTCCAGAAGAGAGAGTTAGGATACCATTGTGAAGGTATGTATGTATTGTTTGGGTATATCAGAGAGAGAGAGAGAGAGAGAGAGATAGATAGAGAGAGAGAGAGAGAGAGAGAGAGATAGGGGGAAGGTGAGAATGAGAAAGAGAAAAAGAAAGAGAGAAGGGAGAGAGAGAGAGAGAGAGAGAGAGAGAGAGAGAGAGAGAGAGAGAGAGAGAGAGAGAGAGAGAGTGGGGTGAGAATGAGAAAGAGATAAAAAGAGAGAAAGAGAAAGAGATAAGGGAGAGAGAGAGGAAAAGATAGAGAGGGGGGAGGGGAGAGTGGGTGTGGAGGGGGGGGGGGGGTATTGAAATTGAGTGTAGAAGAAAGGGTGGTGAAAGAGAGGAAGTAGCAAAATGGATCAGGTTAGTTAACCAGATCACAAAATAGTTACTGTACCAGCTCTTTCCCACTTCATTAGCTTGATTGGACCAAACAGCTAGCTGATTTGGAGGGAGGTCTTCATCAGTTTGGAAGCTTGCTGCGAACAACAACTGCGTGCAGCGGGCATATGGAGCAACAGCTGGTAGCTGATCAGCCTTAATGGGGCGGGCAAAATAGTGTTCTTGTTTCAGGCTGATGAAGACATCATTTCAACTTCAGGCTAATTTACAGAATCAGAAACAGGTGATGCAGATGCACAGAGAGAGATAGAGAGAGAGAGAGAGGGGGGGGGAAGAGAGAGGGAGAGAGAGAAAGAGAGAGAGAGAGAGAGAGAGAGAGAGAGAGAGAGAGAGAGAGAGAGAGAGAGAGAGAGAGAGGAGAAAGGGGGGGGGGGTGAAAATACTACATGAACACACATTGTACATGGGCAGACATTCACTAAACTTTCCTTCCTCTTTGTTGCTGGGTGAGTTATCCCATTTATAGATCTTTATTAGCCTCGGCAAAAACAAACAAAGTTTTTTGGAGAAGGGAAATGATGATAGAAAATGATGATAATAAAAATACCAACTGCTGGTAAATAGTTAGGGAAAGATGTAAGTGCTATAAAATGATAAAGGGGAAGGAGAGGCAATGACAATAGTTAGATTAGGTATAAATTCATTCTTGATTGTGCTTCTGTAATTATATTCCAATATTTTCAATATATGTGACAAATTTATCAAATATAAAATTCAATGTTTGAAGGAAGTTAATGTTTCAAATCATGTCCAGTGAGGCTGCACTGAGGGTAAAAAGGTTTATAGTCAGATTTGAATTGAGGGAGTTCAACCAAATGTGTTTGCTTAATTAGTGGGCTATCTTGTGGCCAGCCTTTCCCTGCTAGCAGACAGAAATAGAAATGTATGGTGGGGGAAGTTTACTAGATACTTCCGTATCACTGCTACTTGCCCTTTTGTTTTCCCTTTTGAATAACAATGCTAAAGGCTCTGTCCCATACTGCCGTTTCACGATTCCATCTGCCTCCGTATAGATATTTACATCAGATGAGACAGCGGCAAATTCAAACATTTGTGGCCATGAATGGAGATAGAAAAGCAGAAGTAACGTCTCACTGGGAAAGAGGACCTGAACATGTCCAAAGTTGAAAAAACACTGTCTAGCATCGTCCATCGAATGTCTAGAAACGTTTATAAACTAGCTGAAAAATGAATTAAAAAGTCTAAGAAATGTACTTCTTAATTCTTGAGATGGAATTGTTGAAGGATTCAGTGAGACAGTAGCTTTTGATGGCATGGTTAATATTTTAGGGAAGTGATATTATTTTGTAAGCAAGGTTTAGCTACCCTGTATGCATTCTGCCCAGAAATATCTACCGATACTCTTCTATATAACCATAATGCATTGCAAGAGTGTTCCTTTAAGATTCAGATGTGTAAGGCTTCACTTTTGGCACATCGACCCGGTCATGAATAAGACAGATGAAAATAACCTGTGTGACCAGTCAGTTTCAGTTCAGTTGGCTAGTATCCAAGATCAAGCTGTTTCTCACAGGTCTTATATTGATATTTGAATCCTTAAAGACAGCCCGTCCCTTTTACAGATCACCACAAAACCATCGAAACATTGGCAAACATATAGAAAAGTATATAGAGAATATAGAGAAGTGTTAGCAAGCTGTATATTCAGAATTTGAAACTGATACGTAGTGTAAAATTCAAATAATGCACGTAAACAAGGTCTGATTAATAGTCTTTACCTCAGGCTCTTTGCAGTTTGTGTTGAAGTATTTGCTTTATTGATTAATCTGTTTATTAAATTATACAACGCATTATGAAAAAATTGTTCTATAGAAGGAATCATCTCCAAAGTTTGGTAATTACTCATAAAATTAGGATTTCACACATGCATAATAACCACATAGATACTGTAACAAAGACTAATACTTTTTTCGTAGTACGAAAAAAGTCGGTTTGAAATTTAACGGCTGAAATTTTTATATATACAGAAAACTTCAACATGCTATATTCTTAAGAAATGGTCTTGAATCACACTTTCTTCAATTTACGATCGTGATAGACGATTTCAAATTTTAAGCTTGCAAAAAGGACGGACAATCTTTAACTTATTGCTCACGGTTAGGTTTTATGGCTTTGTGAACTCTGGTCAAGTTAGGATGTCAAAATTTTCCATGGAACTGCAGTTACCAAAGGAGTGTGGCTTAATTATGTCCTATAAAGGTAATTATCAAGCTTTTTTCATGGTAACAGGATAATGAAATTAGGTTATTGGGTTAGCTCAAAATCATTTTTCTCAGAATTGTGTGAAGTCTATTACTGTCTATCAAATGCACGCCAAGTTGGCCAGCCAAATGCCATTCATATTGAATTCCTGATACCTCAGCCAGGCAGGAAAATATATTACATAGACTGGAAATTGAAGGTCAACATCGTTACACACAGCTTACATACAACTCTCTTAGGCTTCCAAATAACAACATATGAACCAGAGCATTAAAGATTGTCCGTCCCTTTTGTAAGCTTAAAATTTGAAATCGTCTACCACGATCGTAAATTGAAGAAAGTGTGATTCAAGACCATTTCTAAGAATATAGCATGTTAAAGCTTTCTGTGTATGTAAAAATTTCAGCCGTTAAATTTCAAACCGACTTTTTTCGTACTACGAAAAAAGTATTCGTCTTTGTTACAGTATCTATGTGGTTATTATGCATGTGTGAAATCATAATTTTATGAGTAATTACCAAACTTTGGAAATGATTCCTTCTATAGAACAATTTTTTCCATAATGCGTTGTATAATTTAATAAACACATTAATCAATGAAGCAGATATTTCAACACAAACTGCTAAGAGCCTGAGGTAAAGACTAGCAATCAGACGTTGTTTACGTGCATTATTTGAATTTTACACTACGTATCAGTTAGAAATTGTGAATATACAGCTTGCTAACACTTCTCTATGTGTTTTGCCAATGTTTCGATGGTTTTGTGGTGATCTGAAAAAGGGACGGGCTGTCTTTAAGGATTCTGTAACTTTGCCATGAAGTTTAAGAGTTCAAAGCCAAATTGTGGAATACTCTCATAATTCAGTGTACTTTTCTTGATAAGTATGGTGCACCTAAGTACATGAACATGAAATCATATTGTGCAGTCTGTGATGGTGTCTTGAGACACGAAGTGAGTTTCATTGGTTTTGCCCCTCAGAGTATGCACTATCTTTATTGACCAATACACAATCATTGTGTGTGTGTTTGTGTGTGTGTGTGTGGGGGGGGGGGCTGCTAATTGGATGGATCCCCTGTAAACCTAAACAAAACTTGCTTTCCTTCCTTAGGATATTAGTTGTGTGTACAGGTCATCACTCAATGCTGAAGTGTGCCTGATAGAGGCTAGGCATAGACTATAGGCCTGGGCAGTGGGAACAATTAAGCTACTTAGGGGGTCTGGGCAGTGGGAACAGGCTGTATGGGGACTGTACTGTACGTGACTGGGTGTACCGTGTACATGTCAATGCTTATCAGCTCCAGCCAGAATTTGCATGAAACAAGTCATATTTCCCCCTCCTCGCAGTTCTGATCCTTCCCAGTGCACCCAATCCCTGTGCCTCCCACATATGACACTGGCTTATTCACTGATTATGTCACTTTAAAACAGATACCGAGTAGTAAAGCACATAGACAGCCACATCTAGATCAAAACAAGACCATACACATTCATGCAATGCACAAGCTAGATTTTTGTCTGATGTAGATCAAAGCAAGACCATATGCATTCATGCAATGCACAAGCTAGATTTTTGTCTGATCTAGATCAAAGCAAGACCATTAGCATTTGTGCAATGCACAAGTTTGATATTTGGAATGTTTTATGTGAGGTCCACTGTGTACTTAAGTTAATTGCTTAATTTTGTCAACACTGATTAACATTTCAATATCTATGATTTGTTAATTGGGCTTGTGCCATAAATACTTCCTTCAAGTCCTCCTAATCCTACTTTAATCCCTAGGATTAACTCTGGGTGGACTAGGGGTACCCTTCTCCTCCCCCCTACCCCAAATAGCCCTGACTCAGGAAAACACCTATAGGTGTAATAAGGGTAGTCACATCATAAATAGGTTGCTTAATTCATATGTCAGTTTTTTTCAATTGAAGTTGAAGTTTATTCCATATTTCACACATCACATACCAAAATGATATTACAGAAGAGTGCAATGTACAAATTTTGTAAAATAGAAAGTGCAGTAATTCTTTGAATGAGCTTGAAATTATGTGCTCAGTATAAGATAAGAGAAGTAAGGGGGATCCTATGAACAAGCTGAGCTTGTATTGTACAGAGTCCTAATTGTTGCTGCAGCTGATTCTAGTTTTAGATGATGAGATGTGCTGCGTCCTGTGTAAGTGTCTGTCTGTCTGTCTGTGTTTCTGTGTGTCTGTACATGTGTGTGGTTCACTGTATTCCTGCTCTGTCAGAGGTGGATGCTGTCCTCTGTGTGTATGTGTGTCTGTCTGTCTGTCCATGTTTGTGTACATTCATTGTGTTCCTGCTCTGTCAGAGGTGTAACCTGTAAGCTTGTTTGCAGCTTGTCACCACATCCCAGTATCTGGTTCACATAAAACCCTGCCTTCCTACATCTGCGATGCCATGCCAGGCGTGACCGTTTCACACCCGATGTGCATTTTTTTCCCCACAATCCCCTTTCCTTGCTTCCACCATTGGCCTGGTGGAGGTCGCTAGCTAGCTAGCGGTAAGGAAGCCTATAATTATTCTGATATTTATGCATTAAAGACACTGTAGCCCGGATGGTGCTAATTTCAGGTGGCCACAATCACTGCTCTGTCTTGGTTCTGTCTTGGTTCTGTCTTGGTTCTGTCTTGGCACTGTCTTGGTTCTGTCTTGGCAGTGTTTGCTGCCAGATGCCCCAGCTTCCCCTCTCAAGAAGGGGGAAACCTTAAAGGTCCCTCAACCATCTTCATAGGTTGATTACAGTGAAAACAAACAACCAGATTAAAAAATGAAAAAAGAGCATTATTTTTTGAAAATCTGAATGACCAGTCTTGAATCCTTGAGCATCCATGTACATATACCTGGGTGTTATTCTGAAAATGATTTTATTTCTAAAATGGTTGCATCTTCTAATTTATAACAACGTTGGTATTCTGGAGCTTACCTTTTCCTTTATTGTATCTTTCCTCTGTTTCGTTACCACGTTAATTTAAGCAAGCGCACATCCCCATGCACCGCAGAGCCATAGAAGGAGTTTTTATTGGCTGACCTGCCTAGGCCCCCTTTATGAAAACAATTTTGACTGGTTTGGAAGATAATGAGAGGCGGTCCTAGGAGAAATGCAACAATAATCAGAATACCAAATTATGACAATAATGAGCATTCTATTACCTCAGAAAAATACAACAAAAGATTAAATAATTTTCAGGATACCAATTAACCCCTGTATGTAGCAAGCTTGAGTGACCCACATAGAGAAGAGGGGGTGGGTGGATTAATTGGTATAAACTCAAATAGGAGTATTTTTTTTGGTCTTTTGCAGAGCCAGCAGCAGAACAGAATGGCCAACACGCCTGGTCCCCGGATACCTCCTCCTGGGTAAGTTGTTTTCTCTTTCCAATACCATGCGTGCCTTGAACCCATTCAGGACCAAGTAACACAAAGAAGTGGTTTGGGGCTAGAATCTTTGATTCCTTTTGATTGACTTTTAAAAATGATGCAAATGCATCATATGAAAGAGAATAAATTTCTGCACAAGATGAATCCACTCTTGACATTTGGTGATTTGTATTACCTTTGCAATGATATTTCAAAGCAGTCATTTGTGGTCACTAAACCTTCAAATTGGAAAGGTTGAAATCACATCTTTGCTCTTCAAATTGGCACATTTTTTTGCTCCAAATCGTATGTGTTCACATGTTTTCATTACAGAATTATGCTCAGTTTTTATTATGAAAAAATCTCTTTAAACAAATAAAATATTGCCAATTTATAAGCCAAATAATGATTTTTTTTCTAAAAGGCCTTCATGCTGAATGAGTTCGGCATTGGTGATACGTAGTATACACACACATCCCACACAAGCCAGTCCTCTGGCATGCAAAGGGCCACAGTTTAGATGTCCTTTAAAGGGATAGTTCACCATTAACTTACTTTGGTTTTAATGAAAGGAGACACATATCAGTAAAGGTTCGATGACAATCGGTCAAAGGAGAAGAAAGTTTTTAAATTTAACATTTTGATTTTGTGAAGTCACATGCGAACTGCTCTTCCATATGTTGTGTACTATTTTCCATAAATTGCCTATTTTATGTTCTTTGATGGAGGAATACATTCTTTTCGTAATGATATGTGTTTAAAAACACATGTCTAATGATATATCAAATGCACAGGTGAAATGGTAAATATCCTATTGAGGAAATGGACATTTCCCCCAAAAAATTGTACACAACATATGTGAGAGCACCTCGCCCGTAACATCACAAAATCAAAACTTCCAAAATTACTTTTCCTTTGACCGATTTCGTCAAGCCTTCACTAATATGTTTCTTTCACATGTCTCCTTTTATTGAAACCAAAATAATTTCAGGGTGACCGAGTCCTCTTTTGACATGAAGGGAATATTGCTGCAGATGCATGGTTGGTGGTCACCTGGATGCGATCACCCACTCTACATGTAGTGTGGTTTTCATTCACAATACAAACATGGACCAGGGCGAACTATATTGCAGTGTTGAATATCCTGACTATTATGGAGATGTTGTGACTCAGCCTGATATGATTGTCAAGGCTGTGTGGACTATTAGATCATATCGTGATGTGCACAGTATGAACTTGGATTAATCCATCAAACAACCATGTAGATTTGAGTCATTTTGATGTGGGTTGATTTGTATGGGGTGTGATACAGTACATATAAACCCTGGGATTTGTTCCTGACTTCCCAATTCAGGAGGTGTTTAGGAGAGGCTAAACTGGTATTCAAGAATGCCTTCCTAGGATGCCTCCAATGTGAATTACGGAGGGATTGACCATGCCCAGTGTGCATTTGAATGAGCCAATCACAATCGAGAAATCTCATGGGAACTAACTGTCCCCTAGGTTTCTTCCTAACTGTGTGGATGTGCAAATACATGTATGTGCATGCGCATTAATTATGTATGCGTGCGCGCCTACTTAGATGATTGCTACTCATTCACACAACTTAAGACAGGGTGTAGCTCTCCAATATATTCTCCTCAATTTTATCTCAACTCCTCTAATACCCTCATTCTAGAATACCAATCTTCCTAACTTTCTCATTCACATGAATTTCAATGAAGTTAGGAGAAAATGGAAAATGAGAAAGATTTACAAGAGAAGTTGGGGCCAGTTTGGAATACCTTTCAGGAGAAAACCTACTAGACTCGCAGGACAACAAAATTTCTCGCAAGTCATTATTGTGGAATCCCGCCCCAGCCTCCTGTGAAACCAACAAAATGAATGAAATTTAATGTGTATGGTATACAATAGTATTTAATATGAGATGTGCTGTTGTCATTGTGATATTCCAAGGAAGTATTATGATGACATGGTATTTCTTCTGTTGGGGAGGCCTCATGAAAGGTGTTGTACCATTTCAGCGAACTGGATTCTGACAACCTTTAATGTCGACATGCAAGTAGAAGTTTGTGAATAGGATACAGCAATGCTGTTGTTCACCTTGACGTACGTACATGCATGTACCATTGTTTCCTCCCACGTTCGCTCGAAAAAGCAGGGAAGTGTGTGTAAACATGACGTTAACAATACAAAGGGAGAAAGGGGGAAATGGGAAAGCCTTTTGCTGGATATTGATATCCTGAATTTGTGGAAAGGTTGTTGCTCGGCTTAATAATTGCGATTGACAGAGCTGTGAATGCTGTCAGATCATTTTTGATGTTCGTACTGTGAAGTTGATCAAGTCATTATGCCAGCCAAGTACTACATGTAAGTGAAATTGCTGTGAGGATGGTTGTAATGACATAATGTCAGTATGTGTTTTATATATGTGTATGTTTTCAGCATTCATGTATCATCATTTGTTTGTTTTGAATTCTATAATTCAATATACAGCGATCAATACAAAATTTCATACGGTGGATAGCCTTTTTAAGTTGAAAAAAAAATACCACTGTTGTTCCATGAGGTACTCCATGGGGTACAGTTGCTTGCTGATCTTGTGTTATTCCATGAACATGGAATTTGTTTTAACTGAATGAAATGAATGTGTTTCATACAGTCCTTTTATGTGATTTAATGAAGGTAGCATCAATGTTCGGATCCTAGTTTTGAGTGATGTGTTTTACTGTGTACTGTGTTCATGTGATATTTAAAGCAAGTACTTTGTCGTCAGGATATTTCTCAGATCATGAACGTAGAGACTATTTTGTAATACATTAATGCTTTCTAATCTGAGATGATATACCAAAATTTTAATGTTTATTTGTGTGGTTACATGTAGTGTAATTTGTAGTGTAATTTAAACTGTAACTTGCACATGAGCGTGGTTGTAGTGTCATTTTGTGATCTACTTGCAACAAGGGTTGAAAAGATTATTACAAGAAAAATAATTGATAAAAATGTCACTTAACCTGCTTCTACAAAAATTTACATCCTTTGATAGTATGATGTATAAAATTCATCTTGATTTAAGTTGTAAACTTTTTAAAGTTCTTTTCAAAAAAAGTGTGAAAAACTAGTACAATTTGTTAATTTGCGACTGTGGTGTATAAAGCTCTATTTATTCATCTAACAGGAGGCCAGTGCAGAATTTCCGGCAACCTGTGGGAAGAGGTCATCACCATAGCAATGACCCGCCTGCTCCGCCCATTCCTAGCCGTATCCAGCCCATACCGGCAACCCCAGATGATGTAAGTTTGGTCAAGTATAATGAGAAGGAATAGTTGAGACGACGGCATCTGTGAAAAGGTGGTGCCACTCTGGCCTGACCATGGGTCTCATTCTTGGTTGATTTCTGGATACCAGCAAGGAATCTCAAGGAATCTCAGAATATCCTTGGAATAGACCGGTTTACTAATATAGTCAAATTTATGGATGTTTCTTCCCTCGGGGCCTAGTAACAAGTTATTCCATTTACCTGTACCGAACAATGGTATTTCAGTACTTGGAATCCACCTTACATACATTAGTTGTTGCTATGTCGGGCAAACCTCGGACAAGCTTTCCAGTTGTTAGGGCAAACTTTGTTAAACTGGTATGCATAAAATTTGAATATGTTAGTAAACCGGTCTATTTAACAAAATCAGGAACCAGTGATGACTGTACAACAGTTCTGCGGTGATTATGGCCCCTAATCATTACCTCTTCTTGCCCTGACCTTAAATCATTGCTTTGATTATTTTCTCATCCAAGGATGTTTTCTCTATAAAGCTCTTCAAACTGAATATAATGTACCTTCAATTTGCAACATACATGCTCAGAGCTGATGGGCTGATTCCTGGAAGTGATGAATTCTGGAAGCTACAACAATCCATGCTTCTATACAATATAGCCTAGTAAATAATTCAGTCTTTGGAAGTGAAAGAGAAGTTATTAGGGATAAATTGAATCAATAAATTCATTGAAAATAAATAAATAAGTGATTTTTTATATTTATTTATTACATGTATGTAAATAAACAAAAATGGCTAATTAAGGTGAGATGTAAATCATAGAAATTAATATTTGGTAAATATGATACACAATATGATTGACTTAATAAATCATACAAAAATGCATTTGAAATAGTAGATTTAACACCCCAGATTTGAATGTAAAAATGCATGATCTATTTGGTGACATGATATAACATTTTTAGCTCTCTGCTAATTCTCTGCTTTTCTGTCCTTTTCTTTTTGCTGTTTCCATCCAGGTATATGACTGCCCAGGTAAGTAAATGCAGAAGAGACTCTATGCTCGCGATCAGAGAAAGACATTAGTATAATTACAGAAATGAGCACTGTTTCATGGCTCAAAGCTTGTTCACACCATTTGAGATGATAGTCATGAAATTGTGTAGCTCCCAAACTATATGGGTGCACAAATGTTCTGCCTGTTTTAAAATGTATTCCAAGGCTTCATTTTGTCTTTTTGGTTGAGTATAATTGCTTGTGATGGATCTGTCCCATTCGATTTATTTTGATTTCATGATCTAATTGTTTTACTTTTGATACTATTGAGAAAAGAGTAAAGCTTTCGATAACACCATTTGGTTGCATTCTTGCAGGATATTTGATCCACTTATGGGTGAAAAAAAGGGGAAAGGAAAGAGTGAAATATTAGAGATGATTTTTTTTTTGTATTACCCTAGACTGTTTTAAGCTTAATCTTTCCATGCTTAAACCCAAAATAAAATGAGATGACATGACAATAGAAGGAGAGGGTGGGTGTTGTGAGTTAGTCACAAAGTAGTTATACAGGAGAAGAAAAAGAGGAAAAGCCAGTTTTGCAACAAACTTTATGGGGTTTTTTGATATCAGAAAGAGAGAGTATGAGTTAACATTTCAAGCAGTGTGTCCTGTCTTTTACCCAGAGTAATCTGAGCAAGTGAGTTAGCAGGTTGTACCATTTGCTTAATGGCATTTATTAGAATGCACTCTGCATGATAACATTCAAAGAAAATGTGCCTAATTTTGTTTTTAGGTATCTTATTTGTGTGTTGCATGTGAATTTGACTCTTTTGTTTAAATGTTTCTCTCCCTCTAGATAATGAAGAGGAGGAGTATTTCGAGCCACATGGGGTGAGGATGAATTTATATTTATATCATCATCATTTGTAGAAGTTAGAAGTTAGAGTAAAAGTGCAGTATTTGTTGCAGAGGTAACCTTAACTATTTTTAACAACTTAATATGATGTGCCAAATAAGCTGATAAAAGAGAAAAAATTGTTTGTCACTGATTTACCAAGCGAGAAGTAAATAGACCATTTTGTTATTACACCATGGTCGGACAATGCACTAAATAAATACTACTCACTGTGATTGTTTTTCATGAAGGTTTGTTGGATAATGGATATAAAGACATTTTACAGTGTGCCCAGAACAACAATAGAAGCAGATGCACATGGTGGAATGTTCTTTCACTACCTTCTCAGAGCTGAAAAGCTGTTGCCATATTTGCATGATAATAGATTGAAATGTGGTCGACTCTCTAATGAATTCCCATTATACTCTGTGAGTTTGGAAATTGACCTGAGGTCATTTACTGAAAGCAATAATCTGCTCATGCGCAATTGCAATTACAAAATGGCTTATTCATTTATCAGAATGATGTCAAGTTGATTTAATTTCTGCCTACCACTTGTAGCTTTGTTGCCAGGCTGTGGCACTTTGTGATCCCAACTGATAAATAGAGACCAATCACTGTATCATTCTCCTCCTTCCTCAGTCTGTGCAGAAGCAATTGAGAATGATTAGTCTACTGCAATCAGACCCCTTTATTGCAGAGTTTGGTCTAGAAATGCCCAACAGCCTTGAACCCAGGCTAGCCATGTGTGATGTGGAAAGAAATGCCTCCAGATAAATATCCATTTTTGACACCGTTTTTTTTCTTTCTGTGTCCCTTTTTCTCAGCAGGACGATGAGTTCTACTTGGAGCCTGAAAGTAAGACTAGCGTTTCCTCTCACAAATGCATTTTTTTTCATCTGTTTCATGAATTATCAACCTGGCTGCCAACCTCATTACAATTTTGGAATTAACTTGTGAATTGTATTCCCTTTCTGTGGCCATTTTATTTAATGTCATGAATTAATGATTAGGGCTTCTATTAATCTGCTACAACATTTTAGACTTAAAACGTGATAAATTCTGTCACATTCATCTGCTGTACTGGCGTGTGCTCTATTAATAAACAAAGCAATCGTATTACCTGCTCACTGGAACGCACAGCATCCAAGACATGGCCATTGTGTATCCACTGAAGATTTTGCATTGGGTTACTGCATGCATGCAGTATGTAACGTTTTACAAAGAGTACCTTTAGAGACGGGCATACAATGTTCAGTAAAATCTTTCTTAAACAACATGTATGCAAGTAAATGCTACAAATATGAATCTGAATGTTACATTTATCTAAACTAGTAAACTACCGATTGCTCCTTCCAAGGCCATTGAACATATTATGCAAAAGTATTTAAAATAGCCAAACCTGCTGAGGCTGTTACTTTTCTGGGTATATAGCATACTGGGGTACCGTTTCTGAGTATGGTAGGCTTCCTTAGTGAAGGGGTTGAGTTTGAATAGATGATTGCTATCATAATTGTAGGAAACTCAGAAGATAAGTTGTAATGAAGAAATAAGTAGGTAGAGTATTTCATACTTATCTATGAAGAGATTTTTGTGAGTAAATGTACCTTGTTCTGGTACCAATGATAATGAGTTTGATGTAAAGTTGATGATTGTGTAAAGATGGGTGTTTGGATGATGTGCTTTCCTAATGAGCTGAATGTGATTTGTTCAGTATCGCAGCCCGGTCGTCCGGTTGCTCCAAGTATCCAGAACAGACGCCTGCCGACGTTACCAGGAGTGGGTGCTGCTCCTGTACCCCCTCGGCCTCAGAAGCCCTCCGATTTACGGACCTACCCCGCCCCGCCACAGCCTAGTGAGCCGAGAGGTTACCCCGCCCCGCAGACGCCTGAACTCCCCCCTGCAATCCCGTCCCGCCCCTCCCCTGGCCGGAGAAGCCCACATCCGCTGCCCCAAACCAGCAAACCCATGCCTGAGATCCCTAACGGCCTCAGCTCATCGTCATCATCAAACGACCGGCCCAAAACCCCACCTAGCCTCCCCCCCTCCCCATCCCGCATCCCTCATCCTCAGCGCCGCCCCATCACTCCCCCTAATGACAATGACCACCAAAACGGCAACATCGCGGCAACCACCACCACCACAGACACTTCCACGACCTCGCGACGCGTGATGAACATGCGCAATCGCTTTGAAGCCGTGGACAATCACAACGATAACAACTCTAGGAAGCCCATACCCGTGGCCAAGGGTCGGACAAAGTTACCGGACAGGCAGAATCCACCACTGCCTCCTTCTCAGACCATGCCCTGCCCAGCCCCCGTCAATCCCCGCCCCACCACGTCCGTAGGGAACTCCAGAATGACAAGCTCAACGTCGTCGGTGTCGTCCATGAGCAGCAACAGCTCCAATGGGAGCGACGTGGGCCCTACCAGGAGGGGCAAGCCAACCATTGAGTTCCCCAGTGAGATGCCCCCTCTACCAGGCCCCACCCCGCCCCCTGCCAGGAGACCCTCCCGTGAGTGCCTGTCTCTTGCTTTCTGCTAATCAGAAAGTCACTTCTATATCCTCTCTACCACATTACCTGCCTTCAAAGACTATCGTTATCTTGCTTTCACTTCTATCTCCTCTCCACCCTCATTCTCTGTCATCAAAGACAACCATTAACTTGCTTTCACTTCTATCTCCTCTCTACCAATATTACCTGCCTTAAAAGAATACCATTCTCTTGCTTTCACTTCTATCTCCTCTCCACCCTAATTCTCTGCCTTCAATGACTACCATTCTCTTGCTTTCATTTTTATCTCCTCTCTACCAACATTCTCTGTCTTCAAAGACAACCATGAACTTGCTTTCCCTTCTATCTCCTCTCCACCCTTATTCTCTGCCTTCAATGACTACCATTCTCTTGCTTTCACTTCTATCTCCTCTCCGCCAACATTCTCTGCCTTCAAAGACACCCATTAACTTGCTTTCACTCCCATCTCCTATCCACCAACATTACCTGCCTTCAAAGACAACCATTAATTTGCTTTCACTTCTATCTCCTCTCCACCCTCATTCTCTGCCTTCAAAGACAACCATTAACTTGCTTTCACTTCTATCTCCTCTCCACCAACATTCTCTGCCTTCAATGACTACCATTAACTTGCTTTCACTTCTATCTCCTCTCCACCAACATTCTCTGCCTTCAATGACAACCACTAACTTGCCTTCACTTCTATCTCCTCTCCACCCTTATTCTTCGCCTTCAAAGACTATCATTCTCTTGGTTTCAATTCTATCTCCTATTCACTGCTTTCAGTAGATCAGAGAGAAACCTTGATTAACAATCGTAATATGACCATAAAACAGTGTATTGTGTCACTCAGACAATATGATGCCAATTTTCTACCTAGGGTTAATGGCGGCCATATCTGCCACATATCGGGTGTTTATTCTGTGTGTTGACACAGGCTTGTTTGGAGTGAGGTCCAGGATCAATACACAGCTACCACCCATGGCTGACTCTGGTTGATTACAGCTTTGTATTTATTTGTACGTTTATTGATATACTTTCCACCAATGGATGGATGGATGGATGGATGGATGGATAGATGGAGGGATGAATCAGTAGATGACCCATTGTTCTCAGGGCAGATTGGACAGCCCAAGCCCAAGGTCGAAGCCTAGACCTACCCTCAGTGTCGCAGTGTTAGTGTGTACCCTCCCTCAGCTTTTCCCTTTGTCACACCCAAGGGTGCATTGGGATGAGCCTTTTAACATCAGACTGGCTGAGGGTAGTGCACATAGCCTATGTGATTGATAGTTCCTTTGCATTATAGGTTAGAAGAAAGGGAACTATCAGGAAGGGAGGAAAATCCATCAATGCAAATCAATTGGCTGAGGGTAGTGCAATGAGTTATAGTTTTTTTTATAGATAGGAGGAAGGAGAAATATCAGGGAAAATAAAGCCAACCAATACATGTATAAAGAGAGCTCTGATGATTTGTCATTCTCCCACTAGCTCCGATGGCGCAGCCTCAGCTCAACAAGTCAGCCCTGATGAGGATCCATGACAGCCAGCCTGACATCCCGAAGCCGTCCCCCATATTAACTGCTCCAACACCAGTCAGCTCCATCAGACCACCCCCGCCCCCAGCCAAGGTGAGTAGACAGCGCGCCACAGGATTGCATTGGACTGGGTGTGATTGGAGTTTTTTGGAGGTTGATACTGGTAATAGTAGTGATAGCACGCCACAGGATTGCATCGGACTGGGTGTGATTGGAGTTTTTTGGAGGTTGATACTGGTATTAGTGGTGATAGCACGCCACAGGATTGCATCGGACTAGGTGTGATTGGAGTTTTTTGGAGGTTGATACTGGTAATTGTGGTGATAGCACGCCACAGGATTGCATCGGACTAGGTGTGATTGGAGTTTTTTGGAGGTTGATTCTGGTAATAGTTGGGATGGTAGTTACCATGGGATGATGATAGTGATGATAATTAAAGTGGTGATTATTATTACTACTCATATTTAACTCTTACTGCTATTTGTAGGCTTGATAGCTTTCTAGAGTGAACCACGAGGGGTTGGCATCCCTCACCCATTTTCCATGAAAGGCTTTCTGTCCACCTCACCGGGTTTTCACCCTGCTCAAGAAGTGAGGTGGGATCTTTAGCGGGCATAGAGTGTGGCTCTTCTGTACACAGAAGCTCCATTTACTGTCCTATCTGAGGAACGGAGTGTTTTCCCCACATCCTGCTGGACGAACAACACCACACAACGCTGGCTCTTTTGCAAGGACTTTTGTTGGACTCAAACCCACAGCCTTGCCATTTAGAGAAAAACTCTGTACCAATTGATCCACGCTGCTCTCCCTGGGGGATTTTGATGATAATGATAGCACGGATGATGAAGATGATGATGACAATGGTGATAATAATGATAATAATGATAATGAATTATGAATAGTGATAATGATGGTAGATGATAATGATGATGATAGTTATGATGGATGATGAAAATGAAGCATTAATGTACAAAATGAGAATCATGGTTAACACGCTATACACCATTGAGGCATTTTGGAACCAGTGATACACCCAAATTCCCTAGAGAATCAGTTTATCTTATCTGGCACACAAAGGTTTAATGGTAGAGATATTGATGATGATAATAATGATGTTAATGGTGCTAACCATTGTCTCTTGATCTCAGAGCAATACCTTGGAGGGCTATCCCTGGTACCATGGTGATATTGGCAGACAAGCCTCCGAGCAGGCTCTATTTCAGTGTAAAAAGGTAAGAGTGCAAATTTCCTCAAATTTGTTTGTTTGTAGTAATTCTTCCATAATTATTGATTTTTTCTTTTCATTCTATTCGTTTGGCTTGTCGTAATTCAATTTTTTTCTTCCCCACAATTCTAATTTAAGAATTCTTATTTTGTATTGTGTCACTCTTTGTCACATATTTGCTTTTTCTTTGTATTCAATCATGTGTTTACTTTGTAGATCAGGCAATTGTCAGTTGACTGTTTTGTTTGATGACCTCTTTTTATGAATAAACATGAATTGAGTGTTTACATCTAGCGATACCTAAAGCATTCTTGTCATGCTTGTTGCAGGACGGTGCCTTTATCGTCAGAGACAGCACAAAAGGTGGCAAGAACAACCCTCTCTCGCTGTCTCTGTGGTTCAACGGCCGCGTCAGGAACCTCCAGATTAGGCGACGGGAAGACCAGAAGTATGCTCTTGGAACCAAGAAAGATAATGAAATGGTAACTTTTAATAAATGGGCAGTACTTTTTTTCTGGGCAGTTCGATGTGTTTTCATTATTGCTTCATGTCAGTTTGTATGCCTCTTCAACATTACCAGGCATTGGAAGCCCCATTGACTTACTACACATCTTCATGCCATTGGTAATGAGAGAGTTAACCCTTACATTACCAGGCCTTGGAAACCCCATTGGCTTATTGCACATCTTCATGCCAATGGTAATGAGAGAGTTAACCCTTACATTACCAGGCCTTGGAAACCCCATTGGCTTACACACATTCTTCATGCTAATTGTAATGAGAGAGTTAACCCTTATATTACTAGGCCTTGAAAACCCTACTTGCGTATTACACATCTTCATGCCAATGGTAATGAGAGAGTTAACACTTACATTACCAGGCCTTGGAAACCCCATTGACTTACTACACATTTTTCATGCTAATTGTAATGAGAGAGTTAACCCTTACATTACTAGGCCTTGAAAACCCCGCTGGCGTATTACACATCTTCATTGCAATGGTAATGAGAGAGTTAACCCTTACATTACCAGGCCTTGAAAACCCCATCAGCATATTACACATCTTCATGCCAATGGTAATGAGAGAGTTAACCCTTACATTACCAGGCCTTGGAAACCCCATTGGCTTATTACACATCTTCATGCCAATCGTAATGAGAGTTAACCCTTACATTACCAGGCCTTGGAAACCCCATTGGCTTACTACACATCTTCATGCCAATGGTAGTGAGAGAGTTAAACCTTACATTACCAGGCCTTGGAAACCTCATTGGCTTATTACACATCTTCATGTCAATGGTAATGAGAGAGTTAACCCTTACATTACCAGGCCTTGAAAACCCCATTGGCTTACTGTACATCTTCATGCCAATGGTAATGAGAGAGTTTACCCTTACATTACCAGGCCTTGGAAACCCCATTGGCTTACTTCACATCTTCATGTCAATGGTAATGAGAGAGTTAACCCTTACATTACCAGGCCTTGAAAACCCCATTAGCATATTACACATCTTCATGCCTATCGTAATGAGAGTTAACCCTTACATTACCAGCCCTTAAAGCCCCATTGGCTTACTTCACATCTTCATGTCAATGGTAATGAGAGAGTTAACCCTTACATTACCAGGCCTTGAAATCCCCAATAGTGTATTACACATCTTCATGCCAATGGTAATGAGAGTTTACCCTTACATTACCAACCCTTAAAGCCCCATTGGCTTATTACACATCATCATGCCAATGGTAATGAGGGAATTAACACTTACATTACCAACCCTTGAAATCCCCAATAGTGTATTACACATCTTCATGCCAATGGTAATAAGAGTTAGTCTTACATTACCAGCCCTTAAAGCCCTACTGGCGTATTGCACATCTTCATGCCAATGGTAATGAGAGAGTTTACCCTTACATTACCAGGCCTTGAAATCCCCAATAGTGTATTACACATCTTCATGCCAATGGTAATGAGAGTTAAGCCTTACATTACCAGCCCTTAAAGCCCTACTGGCGTATTGCACATCTTCATGCCAATGGTAATGAGAGAGTTTACCCTTACATTACCAACCCTTGAAATCCCCAATAGTGTATTACACATCTTCATGCCAATGGTAATGAGAGAGTTTACCCTTACATTACCAACCCTTGAAATCCCCAATAGTGTATTACACATCTTCATGCCAATGGTAATGAGAGAGTTTACCCTTACATTACCAACCCTTGAAATCCCCAATAGTGTATCACACATCTTCATGCCAATGGTAATGAGAGTTAAGCCTTACATTACCAACCCTTGAAATCCCCAATAGCATATCACACATCTTCATGCCTATCGTAATGAGAGTTAAGCCTTACATTACCATCCCTTAAAGCCCCATTGGCTTACTACACATCATCATGCCAATGGTAATGAGGGAATTAACTCTTACATTACCAGCCCTTGAAAACCCCAATGGCTTATTACACAACTTCATGTCAGTGGTAATAAGAGAGTTAATGGGCAGAGGTATTATATTCTCTGGTTGTTCATCTGTCCCCTGTCAGTTTACTGGTACACAATAACCAATACTCAAGAACCAGGGAACAGATGTACTTGTGTGTAATTACTGGATCAAATGAAAATTGTACCATGTTCCAAATTGTGTTAATATTGTCACAAAACCATTTTTTCACACCAAATTGCAGTTCTTATTTTTTACCATTTATATTCTATAATTGTGTCGTAAATATCATGTGTGGAACATGGGCCATAGGTGCCTTACCTGCCCTTGATGTATAATGTTCTATGAAAGTAAGAATTCTGTTTTCCTGTGAAACCATTGAATACTAACATGGCTACCTGTTCCGTTCTGTCTCTGTGGCTCACCAGGCGTTTGACACTCCTGTGCAGCTCATCCAGCATCACATGACCAACTCGCTCATCCTCGCCCAAGACGAAGGCAAGACAATACTCAAGATCCCTGCCCCCGTCTACCGATGAGTGTCTACCGCCCTCAATCTCCCAAGACTAGAACAGGCTCCAGCGCCGGCCGGGGGAATGAGGCTCTGTCGGTATCCTTTGCTGACAAAGCGGAGAGGTGAAATTATCGGACACTCTTTTTGGCAGACATGGCCGGTGGAGCAGAGCTGCTTATGAACATGCTCAATGTTTAATGTCCAGTACCCAGGAGTGTGGGATCGAGAGAGAGAGAGAGAGAGTAAGAGAGAGAGAGAGAGAGAGCGCGAGAGAGAGAGAGAGAGAGAAGACCTGGTGGTTCTATCAGCTACTGTTGGGAGTGTGGATCACTGAGAGGATGCATACCCATTGCCAGCAATAGGGGTGAACGAGCTAGTCCGGTGTGAGGAGTCTAAAGGGTAATACGGTATGGCATATGATATGTGGTGATATGCCAGGCATTCCTCAGGAATGTTCAATGCAAAGGCTGTGCAGTGCTTTTGCTCATGCAGCTGGTACTCCCCTGTGATTCATTATGCTTAGCTGCAGTACAGCTTGATCTCATTTACTTCACGCGATACTGCATGTAGTCCCACATGGACATTAATACCAGCTATGAGGAAGAGGTTAGAGGGGAGCAAAGTGCATTTGTTACGTAAGTTGATGAGGATTCCCTGGACTGATTGAGCATTAATCTAATGAAAAAAGGTTTCCAGTGAGCCGAGATGAATGAGAAGTTGATGTGTGAGCTTAGCATTAGACAGCAGAGATTGATGGGGCATGTACCTTGTAAAGGTGCCTTGGAACAGTTGGCTTTGATGGGAAAGATAGATGGGAAAAGAAGGAAGGTAAGAACAAGGATTACTTGGATAAACCGCCTGACTGACTGGTTAGCATAGCAAGGGGCTGCTAACCATGATGTGGAGCTGATAGATGTGATGTGGAGCTGATAAGACCTCATAACAGAGAGTTGTGGCATGATTACCTATGTCACATGATATGGCACTTAGAGAGATGGTTCCACTGACAGAAGTGATATATGTTGCTTGTTGTTTGCTGCTTCTGGAGTACAAGGAGTTGAAGTTATCAGACTGGGGTGGTATTCCAAAATTCCCCCTAAATTTTTCTCCCCACATTTCCTCACCTGTCCCCAAGCTAGGAGATGCCTAGGAGAAGCCAAATTGGTATTCCAGAATGTCCTCCCAGGACGTCCCAAATGCAAATAAGGACAGGTTTGTCCACGGCCAGTGCCCATTTCTTACCTAATGGAGGGAAGTGTTTTATTCATGAAGAGCCATCACAATCAAGACATGTCATGGGGATTTTCCCCTCGGTTTCTTCATTACTGTGTGGATTAGCAAATATGTGTGCGCGCATGGATCGTACAGGACATGTCTGCCTATGCATATGAATGCTGCTTGTTTGTTTGTGTGTGTTATGAATGGCAAGGACAGGGGGTGCCTCTCCTAAATATTCTCCTAACTTCTCTCATACATGCATTCTGAAATACCAATCCTCCTAATTTGCTCACTTGCTAGAATTCCAAAAAGTTTGGAGAAAACTTTTTAGGAGATTTAGGAGGAAAGTTGGAATACTACTCTACTCAGGAAAAAACATAGCCTTGGGACAAAAGTCCACATTTTGGAATATTTCCCTGAATGTTTAAAAGAACTACATTTTACATCATGTGATATGGGTATTTTTGGATGGAAGATGATGCTAAAATACCTTAGAAATGATAAATTATTGATGAACCTGAGTTTTGCTTCTCAGTGATTGCAATCAAATTCAGTCGGCTCTATGCTTTTTTACCCGCTGATTGTAATCAGTAACTGTCATCATATGCGGGTGGCTGAGAAGCCGATCTCAGGAGCCACTAGGTAGTGGATCAAAACGACTCTGCAAATGGGACCCATTATGTTTGTACATACTTATTCTGTATATATTCATCTATGCAAATATTTAAACGCAATGTTATCCTAATGAATTAAAAGAAGTGGCCCGCCATTACAAATACCTGCAACCAGATGCAGGGCATAAACTTCATTTTTTGTTCATATTTTTGTACTCCTAACTTTTTAATGATACACAGCATGACCGTGTGGTGTAAGGAGATTGTACTACATGACATACTGCTGGAGCCAGTGCACACAAGCCTTGTAGCTTACCCTTTTTCTCCTATTCAAAACCATCACCCTCAGGGATGTTTCACCAAGCTGTTCCTAAGATAGGACCAACTTTACGCACGACTGGGGACCTGTTCTTGGGTGCAAAATCAGATTCGCAATGAGTTGGATTCCCATCAGCTGAAGTTCAAATGTGATCCTTGTAGATTAAGATTCTTGCTGTTTGCAAGTATCTGAATACAAAGATTATAATTTGTCAAATTTGATGAGGATTGTAGGAATTCACTCCCACAATGTTAAAATAAGAACAAATTGAGGTATCTCATTCAGGGCAAGGAAGGGTCATCAGTCGTGTGTGAAGTCGTACATTACTTTTCCACATCGTGGTGAAACACCCCTGGTATGGTTTGTGATGCAAATGGTTGCGAATACTCCTCCATATTTTTTCTCAAGTTCAATTTCTTTACTCCATTGCCAGCTTTTATCTTGAACTTAGTGGTTTTCATTTCAGTTTTTTTACATTTCATTCCTTGCCACAACTTGAATAAGAATGTGATGTTTTTGTGTCAGTCTTCCAAAGTTTGATGTTAGCTGTCATTGTGATAATAATTCTCTTTCTTCAGATTTCGAATTTGTATTTTCTGTTTAAAAGTATGAATTATGATGGATCCACTATCCCTGATACATAGAGCTATGTGACAATTGCCGTGGTAGAAGAAGTAACCTTTGCAAAAAGCGAGAATTAAGGTGAAGATGGTGAACGTCAGTGCATTCTTTCGTAGAGGTTAGTTCTGAAAGGGGCTGTTGGTTTGATGGTTCAAATCTGGTTGACAGGTCATCGTCATCAGAGTTAAGAGTGATACAAGGAGTGACATCGTCAAGAGTGCGGAGTGGTACAAGGAGTGATATCGTCAAGAGTGCGGAGTGGTACAAGGAGTGATATCGTCAAGAGTGCGGAGTGGTACAAGGAGTGATATCGTCAAGAGTGCGGAGTGGTACAAGGAGTGATATCGTCAAGAGTGCGGAGTGGTACAAGGAGTGATATCGTCAAGAGTGCGGAGTGGTACAAGGAGTGATATCGTCAAGAGTGCGGAGTGGTACAAGGAGTGATATCGTCAAGAGTGCGGAGTGGTACAAGGAGTGATATCGTCAAGAGTGCGGAGTGGTACAAGGAGTGATATCGTCAAGAGTGCGGAGTGGTACAAGGAGTGATATCGTCAAGAGTGCGGAGTGGTACAAGGAGTGATATCGTCAAGAGTGCGGAGTGGTACAAGGAGTGATATCGTCAAGAGTGCGGAGTGGTACAAGGAGTGATATCGTCAAGAGTGAGGAGTGGTACAAGGAGTGAAGCTAAAGTAATCATTGTCCAGACTTGGTGTAGTACGTTTGGTCATGGGTAGGCTGGCTTGGTGCAAGTTTGTGGTAAAGAAAGAAAACTTTGAGTCTCCCCCTTTCTACTCTATATTCTCTCTTTTTGCATTTCGCTCTCTTAGCTTTTCCAAAACTAGCCAACAGTCCTTCAAGGAACTTGCTTGGTGCAAGTTTGTGGTAAAGAAAGAAAACTTTGAGTCTCCCCCTTTCTACTCTATATTCTCTCTTTTTGCATTTCGCTCTCTTAGCTTTTCCAAAACTAGCCAACAGTCCTTCAAGGAACATATAGGTATTGATTTTTCATTAAAAAATGAAACTATTTCTTTTTGTTTTGTCAAATACATATTGCTGTAGTCCTATTCAACTTCTTACTTTGCTTTTGCAAGATAACTGAAAATATGATACAAGTACCCATATTTTTTTTTTATTAATAGACATGCTTTGTTAATATATAGGTGGAGATTCCGGCCTGTTACTTATTGATCCAAAGCTATACAATTTACTTATGGCTGCTTTCATTTAAAATCCATGTGCAAACCAGTTTCATCAATTTTAAGATGATCATATCTGAATTTGTGTATTTGTAATTGGTACAAGTTGAATTAATTTATAACCATGTCTACTTATGAATATGACAAATCCACTGAAGACTAATACAATCTTTTTACATTTAAGTGCAATTGTATTTTATGCTATGCCATAATGCTTTCACAACGAGGATTAAAATAATGATAGACTCTGCCAAATTTGATAAAGTAGTGTTTTATGATTCGTTTAGTGTGTATTTACTAAGGTTCATAGTACTAAATCACTATTTCAACAGAAAGAGATTTGCAACATAAACTCCTGCATAAAAGTGTACATATAGGAATATAGTCCTGTAAAATACATGTTGTCTTTTAAAAATGATTTTGAAAGTTTGCTTGTTTCTTTTCCCTACAACAGTTCAATATATTACTCCTTACAATGTCTCTTGATTCTTTTTCTGTTGCTTTTCTGGTTACATTTGAAAGTGTGTTTCTGCCAAAGGAATGGAGATGGTATAACGATATTAATATTTTCTCTGTAAATGTCATTGCATTTTTTCTGTAGATTACATCACATGGGGCTTTCATATTCATTTGCAGAGAAATATAGAAATAACCTTTTTCTTCATATCCCTTGTGTTGCTTACTCTCTACCACATACCTTGTACTGGTTATTGAGATGAATAATGTGAGTTCTCAAATTGTGAGGTGGGATTTTGGTTAGAGTGCTTGTTGCGTTATTATGTTCCTTAATATCACAACATTTTCATGTATATTTACTTTTCTTTGGTCATATTGACAGTGTGGTTGAATGGCTGCAAATCACTTCTCCAAAACCTTGTTTGAGCCTTTGTTCAAACTTCATCATGAGTACATTACTTGCACATGATATATATTCTATGAAATGATATGATTCACATGGCATTATGACACCGTGTATACCTTTACAATGTAATATTGAATGAATGTACTTAAACATTAATGTGACATGTTCTAATGGTCAGGTGCATTTTATTGGATCCTTTTGGCATTTCAAAGGTAAGACCAAAATGTGCAGTCACATTTGTTTTTATTGAAATAATTATTTTATATTCTGTAAATGTTCCACTCTTTCAGACCTTTTTAGCTATGAATGATTTTGTACAAAAAACGTTTTGTCATTCTATATTCATATTTTAGTAGCATTTATACAATACTTTACCGCGTGACGGCTGTACAGATGATGATGTTGGTATATATAGAAATATTTTTGTTAATGTAAATCATGTGGTGATAATTATTATATAAATTTCCTTTTGTAACTTTCCTCCCCGCCCGTTGGGTGAGGGAGGAAGAGAAGAGGTCATGTAAATCTTGCAAGATGAATTGTAATTATTCTGTGCTAAAAATATAACTTGTACTCAGATCAAATTTAACGACGTTGTAGTTATTGTGTGTGTTTTTATTTTGAGCATCTTAGCCTAGTTGTCATGCTGCTAGTGTGGGAGTATATGTGTGTGTGTGTGTGGGGGGGTGTGTGTGTGTGTGTGTATGTGTGTGTGTGTGTTTGTGTGTATCTGTGTGTCTGTGTGTGTCTGTGTTGTTATGTAAAAGGGATCAAAAAATAATGCTCCATAGTCACCAAATCTTTATCAATGATCGGATGAACACCAAATTTACGGATTCTTCGACATAGAACTACTGTTCAACATAATCACCATGTCTTTCGATGCATTTACGCCACCGTTGAACCCAAGCATCAAATCTGGCTTGGAAATACTCTGGAGCTTACGTTTAGCCACTAAACATAACCTTTCCTATTCCATGACTTAACAACTGATTTGACTTCAACCAGTTCTTCAAATCTCTAGAAAGTTAATCATAACAATTTATTTGTATCTATTTTTCGGATTGAGTGATCGCTGATTTAACAATGAATCTGAAGCTTAAGCAAAGAGCAGTCATGGAATTTCTGACGAAAGAGGGTAGCACGCCGATGGAAATTCATGGACGGCGTAAAACTGTGTATGGAGACAATGCGGTGGACATCCCCTGTATATCGCTCTTAAGTTTCGAATTTGATAATTGGCTTTTACAAGTTATAGACACAATATACAAGATACAAGATATTTATTCAGTCCAAAATCATGGAAATTTTCTTTCCACAAGCACAATAACATGACCATATCTAGAGATACTATAGACACATACAAACAATGAGTTGAAAACAAAAAACATTTCTAAGCATGGTTGTAATTCATCTGTGTAATTGTAAATTATGTACTAAATGTGGCATAATAATTAAAGACTGAAAAATCATTGGCTGCAGAATTCGGCTCATATTATTAGTTTCTTTCTCATTCCACTCATGATGTAATAAGATAAATTATATTTACTTTGTTTCTTAGTCAATTTTAATACATTGTCATACCCCTTTTATATTGAGAGTTACCCCGCATTAGGTCCGGACTTATTTATACAAATCAAGATATTTGATTCAGTGCAAAATAATAGAGATTTGCTTTTCACCAGCGCAATAACATTACGATTCATTAATACGAATATATCAATGTTTTAGGCACATAATGACTGGAATTCACCTGCGTAGTTAAAGGTGGCATAAGTAGTGGCTGAATTGTTGTTTACTTTGTATATTCGTCAGTTATGATACATCCCACTATCATGTGCACGTTCATTCCGTTTTCTTCTCCCTTTTGTTAAGTAAAAAGATTGAAGATGTTGCTGTGTGTGGATGATGTACACCTTCACATGCCTCGTTCCCCGTAAACTGCCCAGAGATTGGGCTGGTCACTAGCATATTTGCGGACTGAAATTGATGGTAGAGAACGGGTCTTTACGTTTGCCCGTCACCCTAGAAACCAGTAAAACAGAGGGCAACCCCTGGACAATGTGGCATTTCTCCACATAACGCGCGTGATGCATTATCGCGAGTGGAAATATAATCAATTGCAAAATGCGCTTGTTGACTTTAATAAAAGCAAGATAGATTGATCGTTACTGCTACGTATTGTACTCAATGTCCACTATGGTATCCGTCCGTATGTTCCCATGAAGGAGTACTATTTGAATATGGCATTGTTAAAATATGGCAAGGAGTGTGTGTGCGTGTAGGGTGGGGTGGTGGGGGGGGGGGGGTCGTGCAGTGATTGAACTGAAAGAAAGGGGTGGGAAGATAGGGATCGAGTGAGGTGGGACAAATAGAAATATGGTGTGGGAGGGTAGAAAGAAAGATATGTGTTTGTGTGTGATTTATAGGCACACACACACACATAAATACACACACACACGCTCACACACACACACACACACACACACACACACACACACACACACACGGGCGCGCACACACAAACGCATATAATACATTCGGGTGTGCACGCGCGGGGTTGGGGGTGGGGTAGGGATACAATGTAGAATGAAAGAACCTTCGAATGTAATAAAGAGGGCAACCTAAATGGGAAGAGCAAGAGAGAGGACAAAGAGAGAAAGGAAAAGAGAGAGAGAGAGAGAGAGAGAGAGAGAGAGAGAGAGAGAGAGAGAGAGAAAGGGGGGGGGGTAGAGAGACAGGAAGAGAAGGAAGAGGGGTGGGAGGGAGTGACAGAGAACGAGAATGGTGTGGCGACAACGTGGTACCAAGCGATCAATCAACGTGACGTAGAGCTGTACTGAATACACAGCCATTAGTATTATACCCGACAGCCTGCCACTTTCTCAGAACAATTTTAAACTGTTCCTTCAAAATGCCACGCTGAATGTTCATGCATTTCGTCAGTGCACCTTTTTAATCATGCCATAAAGACACTTTCACTCCGAAGAGAAGAACAGACTCCCGTGGAGCAGTGAGGTCAACGCACAAAATGAAGAGTGGAAATGTGGGGCGCCTTTTCTCGGCAATTTTCTTCGTCGGTGCGATATTCTTGGAGAGAGTCTGTGCAGGTACGTATATCTGATTTAGGAACGATGTACAGGTACTTTGTTTGAACTTCTTGATGATGCCCGCGAAAGATGATTAACTGTCTTTATAGCTGCCATCGTCGGTTTTCCGCGTCTTTTTTCCTTCAAAATATCACCTCTCAGCTAGGCTATTGCCATGTCCTTCCACCTAGCTCCCTCTTCTACTGTTGTGTCTTCTTCGTCGTATCACTTAAATCATTGTCATCATTGTGGATGTTAATCCACTTTCACCACTACTACCTATGCCATTACTATCGTCATCCATTCCACTACCCTTACCACCAGTATCATTACCGCCAATATCCCCACCTCCATATGCACCACTACAACATCTACCACTACTATCGTCATTTCTTCCACCACCACTACCACCAGTATTATTACCGCCAACATCCCCACCACCACCACTACCCCATCTATACCATTACTACCGTCCTCCCTTGTACCACCGCTACCCCCTCTACTTTACCACCACCAGCCCTACTACTTCAACTGCTAACACCAATATCCCCACCACCACCACCACCACCACCACCACCATCACTACCATGACTACCACCTCTATCATTACCACCTATATCCCCATCAGCACGCATCTACCATTACCACCAACATCCCCACAACCACCACCAGCATCATCTCTTCTTTCGATATTAATCCTATTCTTCCTAAATTACGACTGAGCGACGGTGCTGCTATCCTATAAGATAAGTCCTTCTACCCTAGAAACATAATTTCTTTGTCAGAATGTAGAATGTATGTATTTAAAATGCCAATACACAACTGTGGGGCAAATATAAACACTGATCTGTGCTTGCCAGGAGGCCAGGATATACCCGACTACCGATGCACAGACGGCTGGTACAACCACCTGACCCGCTGCTACCGCTTTTTCGACACCGAGGTGCAAAGCCTGACGTGGTACGATGCGAGGGATACGTGTCTGGCTCTAGGGGCGGCTCTCTACGTGCCCACCAGTGCGGAGGAGGGGGCGTTCATCCAAGCAACCCTGGTAGAGAGGGGCAAGTCCAGCCTGGATTCTATCTGGATTGGGTGCAATGATGAGGCGCAGGAAGGCACGTTTGTGTGCATGGAAGACACCGGCTTGAGTGACTACAGGAGTGAGTACTAGGCTCCGTCTTATAAAGAGTTGCAACAAAAAACCTGAAGAATAATCCCCTATCTCTAGTGTACAAACTTACGATCGATATTTATCGCAAATCTGTATAAGACAGGGTCGAAGGTCACTTAAAACAAATGGTAGGAGGTAGAAAAATTAAGACGACCAATCGTTGAAATAAGGATACACATTTAAAAGAATTCAATTCAATTCAATTCAATTCAATTCAATTCAATTCAATTCAATTCAATTCAATTCATTTATTTCTCCTCTTTCAATTTTTACAATGATGGTACAGTTTACTTTACAGGTTAACATACGTATAAATAAACTTGCATAATACAATATATTACATAATACAATAGATAATACAAATTGAAAGGGAAGGAGGACCGACTAAAAAGCAAAGCTTGTAGGGTGTAGGCCCCCCTATAAAAGTAAATATCATGAACTATTATTTTATATAAAAAAACAACAACAACAATAACAACTGATTAAATAATTACAAAATCATTTTAAGACGCAAAACAATGATAATTATATATACAAAAAACAAACATTAAATGTACACAAACATCAAAGTTGCGCGCTACAAATTATATTCAAATGGGAAAGCAAGTACCTAGTAGCTATACAGAAGAAAGCCTCTAAGTCTCCTTTTGAAACTTTGTATTGAATTGCATTGTATAATATCATTTGGAAGATAATTCCAGAGTTTTGGACCTGTAAAAACGAATGTCTTTTGAGCAAACGATGTTCTATTTAGTGGCAGATGGAAGGAGCTCGCCTGGCGAGTGAAGTAACTATGAATCGAATCATTTTTTACAAACATATCATTAAGAGGCATAGGTAATTGTTTAGTGCTGAGCTTGTACATTAGCTGTCCAAGCTGAAAAATATACAAGTCTTTAATTTTCAAAGTCTTGTCATTAAGAAAAAGATTATTCGTATGTGCCCGGAAATCTGCATTATAAATAATACGAATTGCTCTTTTTTTGTAATATAAAGAGTCTATTAATTTGGGAAGTTGCTGCACTGCCCCAGGCGATAAGTCCGTAATTCAAGTAAGGAAGAATTAACGTGGAATACAAGGATAACATAATATACTTAGGTAGAAATTGTCTTAATTTGCTAAGAATACCAGTGTTGCGAGCAATGATTTTGCAGATATTGTCAATGTGTGCTTTCCAAGATAGTTTTTCATCAATGATTAGCCCCAAAAATTTAGTTGATCGGACCCTTTGAATGAGAGTACCATCAAATACGATATCATTTGGCAAGGTCGCAAGCTTATTACTAAATAGCATGTAACTAGTTTTGTCTAAATTAAGCAACAGTTTGTTAGCTTTTATCCAATTTGTAACACTTTTAAGTTCGTTATTTAAAATTTGCGTCAATTGATCTGGATCGCTATGTGACAAAAATATATTCGAGTCGTCAGCAAAAAGTATAAATTGAAGCAAACCAGATGACTTCTCAATGTCGTTTATATAAATAATGAATAGAAGTGGGCCAAGAATACTGCCCTGCGGAACTCCACAAAGGACAGGTTTAGGTTCAGAGAAATGATCGTTCAGTGAAACGAACTGGGAGCGCCCTTTAAGATAATTCATGAACCACGTCAACGGTTTTCCCCGAATTCCATAGTGTGAAAGTTTGTAAAGTAGGATATCATGATCAACTGTATCAAATGCTTTAGAAAAATCTATGAACAAACCAACCGTATTAGAAGACTGATCAGTAGCTTTGGCAACTGTTTGAACTAAAGAAAGTATTGCATGTGTAGTGCTACTCTTTTCCCGGAAGCCAAATTGAGTATCAGAAAGGATGTTGTGCTTTTTAAAGAATTTTATTGTTCGTATGTGGACCAACTTCTCAAGGATTTTTGATAATGTTGTAAGCAGTGAGATGGGTCTGTAATTACTCGTTAGTGCATTGTCACCCTTTTTGAAAATTGGGATTATCTTTGAAATTTTCATTGATTCTGGAATATGTCCAGATAGTAATGACAAATGGAATATATGTACAAGAGGATCAACTACATAATTCATAGTTTTCTGTAAAAGATTGTTATCAATTTCATTAAATCCTGCACTCTTATTTAATTTTAGGCCAGAAATTATTTCAATTACTTCTTGCGGGTACGTAGGAGAAAAAAATATGGAACTTTCATTGCTGTCCCCCAGGTAGTGGTGAAATGAACAATGTGTTGATGGTATGCGCCTGGCAAGGTTAAAACCAACATTGGAAAAATAATCATTGAAAATATCTGCCATCTGAGCTTCATCCTCGACGACAGTATCATTATGTCTAAGCTTAGTTATCTTAGAATGCTTTGGTCTATTATTGATGGTAGCATTGATGATATTCCATGTTCTCTTAATATCATTTTTGTAACGATTGAATTGATCATGATAATACTCTTTTTTAGCAGTACGGATCACCCCTGTAAGTACATTCTTATAATTGGTATAATGAATCCTTGTTTGATCAGTAAGTTTAGATATATATTTATAGTATAGTTTATTTTTCCGATTGATTGATCGTAGAATTGAATTGGTTATCCAAGGTAGTCTGGGCGATTTCTTATAATTTTTAGACTTAGGTTTAGAAAAAGGAATATTTCGATTTACATGCGACATAAAAGTTTCAACAAATATTTCATACGACTGATTAACATCTTCTGTATTAAACACGTCATCCCAAGAACGACATGAAAAAAGAAGAAATAAGGAAGTTGAAGCATAGCAAGAAGGAACAGGAGAAGGTGAAAAGGAAATGAGTTTAGATAGCTGGTGTGGAAATCGCAGACGATTTTGAGCATGAGTTTAGATGAGAAAAATACTACCCCCACTCCACCCCCACCCCCAACCCACCACCAAGGGCCCTAGTATACGTATTGTGGTCCAAGCACTGCTTATTGACTGATGTATCGTGATCGTTGTCCTTCTCACTCTCGTACTCCTCAGACTGGAACGAGGGCGAGCCGAACGACCTGCTCGGCGAGGACTGCGTAGCCGTATACATCCTCGCCTCCAAGAACGTGACGACCTGGAACGACAAGATGTGCTCCAACATGGGCACCGTCAACTACCACTACGTCTGCGAGCGTAAGAGATTTGTTATATGGTCAGGAGAAACAGAATAATATTCCGCTCACATGGAAGACGTTTAACGGCCGAGCTGCCACTAGCTTTCTGTACTTTATTACTAACGTTACATGGCAACGCACAGAAGTCGCGTCTTGGAGCGATAAATACAAACACCAGTGGTGCATCGCTCTACACTCGGAGTAAATCTATCTGATAGGCCCACTAAGTTTGTCATAAATTTCATTTTCACTTTCAAACTTATTTATTCCACTTTTAGAAAAACAATATGTAAAATAACTGCGTAATGATGTAAATTTGCATTTTGAAATTCATCGTGGCAAGGGGTAGCGACAATCTGCTTCCGTGTGAACAGATCAGAGGGACCCCCCCCCCCACACACACACACACATACACACACACCCGACAACGGCTTTGATGGGACTTTGTCGGTTCGAGGGTTATTTCATTGCCGACACAACTAAACTTCACTTTTGCAGACAAAAGACGTAAACTGATCAGAACAAAATCAGTAGCGCTGTGGCGACGACGCGACGTTTCGTTTGTCGCCGATGGTTAGTTTATGATTAATCGGCCAATGCACGAATATGGTCACATTTCCTTGTGTTACCAACATTTCAAAGAAAAACGGGATGTTCTTGTCCAAAGAACTTTGCTCAAATAAGAGTCTACTTTCCATATAGTTTGAAGCCCATTATATCTATCGTGTGTATGCGTTTACATGTAGTTCAAAGTGCAAACTGTTCCTATGATAGGATGGGCATGGTGGTTTTTTAAAAAAAACTTTCGACAGTTTTGTAAAGTTATTTTAAAAATGTATTACGACTCGAATCATGCTGAAACTGAAAATTGTCAAAGGATGTCAAAAAAATTCGAAGAAGGTTTCGTGACATTTCATCAATGAAGTGTAATAATATTTTAACTAAATCCTTGGAATATTATTTACCAGTGATGAGATTTTCACTTTTGGACAAGAACAAGAAAAGTAACTGATGAATCTCCCTTGAGATGATAAAATAGATTGGGCGCTTGTGTAGGGACCGGGAAGGGGCGTCTATATATTGCTACTCGCGAAGAGCATAAAGACGTACGAACATTAAGATAAGAAACAGTGGGGTCACTTTATTGTGAGTGGCGCGTGTATGCTTAAATTCCCCTTTAACATTGATAGAGATATACCCTCACTCAAGATGAACCTACTCCGATCGAGGTGGGAGAGCGAGGAAAATGAAACATAATGAACATGATGAAGTGGAAGGGGGGAATGGGCGAGGCGAACAGGCATTGTAAGGTGATAGCAACACAGTGGTTGAAGGAAAAGGAAGAGAAAAAAAAGGCGTTGCTGATGAGATGAAAGCATGTTTGTGGTACTTTAATATCATGTCTTTCTGTAATCTTGTCAACTCCAGGCGCGGGAACAAACACCTATACCAGGACCCGCATGCTTCACGTCCCCAGTGACGAGCTGAGCGTCAGCGGGCAGTGCCTGGTCGAGCAGCCGGAGCTCCTGGTGACCGGCACACGCACCAGCAGCCTCATCAAGTGCGCTGCTCGCTGCTCACAGGATTCACAGTGTGAGTCTTTTAACTTCCTACGTAGGCAAGAGTCATCATCGTCTTCATCGACGTCGGGTCTATGCCAGACGCTCAGCTTCTCTGAGGAGAACATACCCGATAACTTTGTTGACACACCCATAGACAATTGCAACCATTACGAATTCAAGGATATGAAATGAGCAATTTATTGTTGAATTAATTAATCATTTATTGCGTTTGACGACTCCTGCTTAGCAGGATCGTGACAAATTCAAGAGGCGGCTCACTCTCAAGTAAATTTGCTTCCAATGAAACCATGATAGTCGGAAAATCATTTCCCCAAATTGTCCTCAACTTTCTTTTTACTTTCAACTCATTTCCTTTTCGGATTATAACGAACCCTTTTAAGGTCATTATCGAAATTAAAACACCTTTGGGCTATTTTATGTTAGGACAATCGAACATTCGGAATAACAAACCGTCGGAATAACGAGCTGTGGCCAATATAAAGCTTTCAGGCCTCTCCCTGTCTAACCACTCTCTAGAAATATCGCGTTCATTGCTTTAGGATCCGCTCCCATACGTGTTTGCTTGTGTAGGTAGGAAAGTGCCTCAATATCGATCGCAAAATGGTCATAATTTTGGTGACATAAATGCAAAAAGAGTCGGTATTGACTAAAAGTCATGAATATTGACGAATCAATCGTCCACTACCATATAATTACTCTCACGCTGAGAAAGAAATGGTGATACTTCTAATACTCCATAATGTGCTATACAATACAAACTAAGTATGGAATGCTTTTGTGCATATACAGTTTGCAATACATGAACATAATTCGGCGTACACATCCTTTCCAAAGGGGGTTTCAAAAATCCAGATTATTTTGGCTGTTATGTTAGGTGATGCAATATTTTCTTCCTTTACACAAATGTACACATTTAACAAATAAACCATCGTCAAACTAAAATTTGGTTTAGATGATTAAGACCTGTTGTGTTTTGGTTTTGTAAATGAACCTACGATGAATGATCGTTTATCCGTTTTTTGTGCATTTCGACTGATGTTTTGAACCATTAAATTTTCATTAAACCTTGCGGGAATGTTCGCTAACACATTGGCCTATGGGTCCATGTAAGTATTGGTACTCTTTAATCAATGATTTTATGTACATTATCGCATGCACTCACAATGAACAGGTCAACTCTTTGATTGAAAAAAACCTTATGCTAGGTCTATATCAAAATAATAGAACAATAAAAGAATTATTGCAGCTTAATTTTATTGTTCTATGTTTACTCTTTAAGGGTTTTTTATGTATATTTCTTAAGTTAGTTATCGTGTGATGAATACAGATACAATTGCACTCATATCACCCATATTAAATAGTAAATCTCATTCTAATCTAATATTTAAAGATAAATTATCTCCGTTACTCATTTTAATGTTTATACATGTTTATAGATACGTATGTACAGTATACATTGTAAAGTCACACGCAATTCGGACTGCGAGCCGCGAAGTGTTTCTGTTTTGTACTGTTGTTGTTTTATCCCAATAAACCATTATCTTTCTATCTATCTATATTGCCATTTGAGCTTAGAACTCGTCTACTCCAATAAATACAACTTAAAATGATATACGTGCATTATGCTTAAGTTTCTTATTATTATTTCTAAGCTTAAAGTTTGATAACTACGTGATAGTAAAGAACAATACCCCTGATGCAGAAAATTCATCTTGTCAATAGTGACTCACCTTGATATACTCAACAGTTCATGCAATATTGTTGAAGCAAACTGTACTGAATATGCATGCATGTGAGAGTTTAATGATTAACGGTGCCATTGCCATGGTTACTTTGCAACAAATAAAGGTCTTGAAAGAAGTTTGTTGATGAATAAGTATGTATCTATGCGACTGTGTGTCAGTAATTCTACATGACTCACTCGAGTCCAAGACAATGTTCTCTTTTATGGAAATTATCAGAATATATTGATGTTTCAAGCTACCATAGTTACTTGTCAATACATGGTATGTAAATACAATGGTATGTAAATACAGTACAGGTGTTGGGAGACGTTTATTTATTGTGCTGGTTTTCCTACAGGGTTCCCTCGATACAAAACATTTTCTCTTTTGGTAGGCTAACAAATTATCAGAATTCCATTATTGTCAATCAATTCAGGGGTTGAAATCTGCAATGATTAAAAATCTAAAGATTGTACGGTTCCCTGCTCTCACCATTATATCTCTTTCAAGAAATCTATTTCCGTCGATGTCAACACCAATATCTACGTCATTAAACATGTATAATCATCCTGCTTTGTCCGTGTGTATTGTTTGCAAAGAAAGCGAGCGGCGCTTCGACATAATCTGTTGTGTCGCTGTTTCACTGATGGCTGATGTACAGGGCGAGTCAGAAAAAATGTTACACTTTTTAAATTAAGTATTTTTAAAAGAAAATGTGAGATTCAGAGAGAATTTCTAGCATGTATGGATAGAATAAATATTCCCTTGTCACTTGGTAAAAATTTGTTTCAGTGTTGTTGTTATGGTTGAGTGCACAACAGCCATTGTTTGAAAAAGTGTCAAAACTCTTTTGCGCCAAATCAGGTGATTACCTGCTGAAACAGAGACAAAGGCATTCACACAAACAATGAACGTAAAGTTTATGCGGCGGTTCTCGCTCTTATTTGTCATGATCGCACTACTTTCCTTTCTCTTCTTTTACGATCTCCTCTTTCCTTCATCTACTCTTTGATTTTTCTTATATCATGCTTCTTAATCTTCACCTTCTTTTGTCGCTGTCTTTCTGTCTGACTGTCTGTCTCATTATCTCTGTGTTCCTGTCTGTCTGTCTGTCTCTGTCTGTCTGTCTGTCTCTCTCTCTCTCACTCACTCTCTCTCCCATTCCCTCCCTCTCTCTCTCTCTCTCTCTCTCTCTCTCTCTCTCTCCCTTCTCTCTTTCTTTTTTACCTCTCTTTCTTATTCTCCCCTACCCCTCTCTCCCTCCCCCCTTTCTCTTTCTCTCTCTCTCTCTCTCTCTCTCTCTCTGTATATATATATATATATATATATATATATATATGTATATATCTCTCTCTCACTCTCTCTCCCATTCCCTCCCCCCCCCTCTCTCTCTCTCTCTCTCTCTCCCTTCACTCTTTCTTTTTTTAATCTCTCTTTCTTATTCTCCCCCCTCTCTCCCCTCCTCTCTCTCTCTCTCTCTCTCTCTCTCTCTCTCTCTCTCTCTCTTTCTCTCTCTGTCTCTCTCTCTTTCTCTTTCATTCTATTAATTGATTAAGATTCCCCCGGTCCCTTGATCAAATGCCCCTTATCGCCTGTCCTGTTGCACTAACCTTTGCATTTCTTAATCCAGGGATTTACTGCAACGTTTTTCCAATAAAGATTAAAAATTATGCTCCATCGATGAGTATAATGGCGAAACACATAAATACAATCTGTGGCAGAAAGCGAGAAAGATGGACAAATAGATTAAAGATAATTGGATTGAATTGAATCATTTATTGTCCATTCATAGAAATTTGCTTTGCTCACAAAAAGTCAATACAAAATAACACGCATGATTTGCTGCTACATTACATATAAGTACACATCATGCGAAGAAAGAAAACAAGAACACGAAAATGTAATAGACATTATTCATATAACATGGAAAATGAGCAGGCTGTATCTTTTAAATGGATTCGTGTTGAAGAGATAAATTGACCTCAAGCATTGATGATTATTTAAGTATATAATAGTATGTACCAAGTTTAGGTTATGTACACAAAAAATCCTATACATGTCATTTATTAATCAATTTAATATAAATATTTAATTCAACTCATTTAGTGATATTTATCAAAACTACTGCAAGATGAAATACATGAGTTATGACCCCGTATGCCTACAGCCTGCTTGTAAAACATGACAGTCTCATGTACTCTCATGTACATGTTATTATGTTGTCAATGTTAATAACATTTACGTTGTGTTTTCACTGTAGAGCCTGATGGAATGTGGAACAAAGGAGAGAGAAAGAGAGGTTCTGGGTTGGTTGGGGGGGGGGGGGGTGTAGAGAGACAAAGAGAGCAAGAAATAAAATTACGGAGTGAGAGAGCGAAACTAAAAATTTGTGTGTGAGAAATTTATAGGGGAAGAAAGAGGGAGAGGAAGAAAAGACAAAGAGAGAATATGAGGAACGAAGAGAAAGGGAGAAAGAGAGGAGAGAGACAGGAGAGAGAGAGAGAGAGAGAGAGAGAGAGAGAGAGAGAGGGTAGAGGGAGAGGGAGAGAAAGAGAAAGAGAGAGAGAGAGAGAGAGTGTGTGTGTGTGTGTGTCTGTGTCTGTCTGTGTGTGCGTGTGTGTGTGTCTGTGTGTGTGTGTGTATGTGTGTGTGTGTGTGTGTGTTATTCAGGGAAGGAAGGAGAGGCAGGGGAAATGAGATTCTACGAGATGGAAGAAATACATACGGAAACGAGAACGAATTAATACAAATTATACGGAGACAATGAAAAAATGAGAGACAGAGAGAGACTGTGCGGAGATATAACTTGAAGTAAGAAGGGAAAATGTCTTTCAAAAGAAAAGAAGTTAGACGTACACGGACAAATGTGTGTGTGTAGAATGTAAACAGATAAATCACAGTCCTGCAATCATCAGTGCTCATCATAATGTAGATTACGCTCTTTGCATTGTCATTGTGTTCGACGAGTCACCGGAGCTCGGCTGACGTACTGACGTCACAAATACGTCACCATTATTGTCGTTGCCATCATCAAAAGCAAGAAATGCAAGAGCCTATTGACTACTTTACTGATAATGAGCCAGTTTGTTGAGTAAACAAAAAAGGCTTAAGGTACTAAGTAAATCTGTCTCTTGATTGCAACAATGAAATGAACATGACTTCTGTATGTAAAATTACATGTTTTCTTCGATCCAGACTGTTCCCGCGAAATATTTAACAGACGGAGAAGAAATTGAACATCAAAGCAGATCGTGCAAAATTGGTAAAGGAATGTTTGAGACACTTGGTGCGTTCTGTAGGTATGGGATCTCCTTCAAGCAGGATTCATGCTATATGATCCAGAAATAATCCAACTCAGTTCTAATGAACACAACACATGCCCGTATTCTGAACAGAGGTTTAACGCAAACAGTGTACTAAAGCTGTACTATGTCTATGTTAGTCCAAAAGACTGGCGAATGACTGTAAGTTGGTATAAAAGACCATTCTTTTTTTTAGGACGAAGGTCTTTCCAGAGGATTTTTACCCGTTTTGTAAATTTTCCATGTCTATTAAGACTTTCCATTCCACCCCTCCAAGCTAGATCATCTAGAATTTTCTGACCTCGAAGTCTCTGAACCGTGAAGGAAGTCAATGCAGGTTATGAATGGAGTTCTGGACTTTGTTCCTTCCATGACGTCAGGTATGTTAGACGCACACACAGTCGCTCTTAACATTTTCCTGTTTGGTAAAGGTATATTTAGTTCCTTTTGAGGATTTTCTTGTTTCAAATAATAAATCAATCATCATATCTTATAGCATAAATTTAAGTTTAAATCGTGTTTCTGACTAATTTACACGTTTTTGTCCCACAGTTCGGGTTATCAAAGTGATTTTAGTTTTAAGGTACAGTTCTCCAAACTATAAGCCGGGATAAACACCTTGCAAGAAGACTATAAAGTTTTCCCATAGCGGAAAATTCCAGAACTCTCCCACTCGCACAGGTACCATGAATGACTGGTTTATTATTGTCTGGTCTACCACTGCAAGTGTTACACATGTTAGATGAGCTCTGTCGGAGAGATTGAGTCACCGCTGTCTTGAGAGTTGAGACTTAATTGGTGAATATTAGTCATAGCGACTAAAACCTCTACGGAAAAACACACGAAATCTTGAGCAAGTACTAATTAAGATGTCTAATTTTAGCAAGAATATGTTTTTACTCATATTGATGGTCATTTTCGTGATCCTAAATGACGTTTCCGCTGCTAAGTTTAGTGATATCATCGCCGGCGGTGGGGCGGCCCAGAGCGATCCAATCGGTGATGGCCCACCAGCCCAAGAGCCGATTCCTACGAACCTCAAAGCCGTGGTGAAATGTAAACTGGGCACCCCTCACTCGCGTTATCCCGCCTGCCGCTGCGGGGAACACGCAGTGCAAGTCCCGAAGCACGAGATTCCGCCCGAGAATCTAGCTGAGTATCACGTCAAGAGGAAGGAGAATTACAAAGGCCAAGTGAAGCTGATGTAAGTAGATATCATGGGCATCTTTTTAGAGGCCCTGGTCCATCTCCAATTATATGTGTGTGTGTGTGTGTGTGTGTGTGTGTGTGTATGTGTGTGTGTGTGTGTGTGTGTGTGTGTGTGTGTGTGTGTGTGTGTGTGTGTGTGTGTGTGTGTGTGTGTGTGTGTGTGTGTGTGTGTGTGTGTGTGTTGGGGGGGGGGGGGGGTATCCTATCCGGGAAGTATCTGTCAATAGGTAGGGGAGAGGGCTGCCAAAAGAGCACACGATATTCCAGAGTTAAGTGGGGAAATTGATGAAGCAATTACATGTTCGTATTATGTATTTCACGTACAATAAACTCCGTCAGCCTCTGGTTACAGCTAAAATCTACTAGAATCTACTATGATCTACTCGAATCTACTATAATCTACTCGAATCTACTTGTTCATGGTTTAAGATGGTTCGTGCGGTTTTCCCAAAGTAAAGCAGCAGTTCATTTGGTACACAGAAGGATTAAACTAAGTGATACCAAGCACCAGGCTGTGTGCATGAGCTAAAGTGAAGGGGTGTATAGGTGGGCGCATGCAAGAGGGTGTGATGTGGATGATTATGTGAAAGATCATACGATATTTGTCCAATACGATAACATGTGACACGCAGTTGAATAAACATAGTAAATGAATGACTGCTACCTTTAATCACTGAGTTGTGATGGGGCCAGAGGTGCCAAGTCTCCCTGATTTCGCAGGTGACTGCCTAAAAATCGACCAATATTACTGCATTGATGTCATCACATCACCCAATCTCCTGATTATAATAGATTATTGTCATTAGGTTGTATTCATTTGACAGACATTTCCCTGATTTCTGATGAAACTTCTTTAAATCTTCCTGATTGTTGAATTTCAATGTTGGTAACTCATATGGAGCGTGAAGGGGGCGGGGTGAAGTATTGAGAAGTTTTCGGCCATTTCGTCACCCTTCCCGGTCAAACCTTCCCGCAAACGTTTATTGTTGTTGCGAAGCTTTGATGACGGAAAATAGCGTTTCCTGATAACCTTTCATACCGGGTATTAATTTACTTCATCTGTGTTGAGAGGGACAAATGTGCTTGTTCACCCCAGGCCGGGATCGAACCCAGGATCTCTCTGCACTCATGGCAGTAGTCAAATGCTCGCACCAATTTTCATTACTGCTCTAATAATGCATTCATCATGATGTTAACCAGTTTCAACAACTGATATGAAATGATGTCTGAAAAACACGTATGCATTGCAATTTGCCCTCAAGCAAGGCCCGTGTAAAGCTGTACTTTACTATCCTCTCATAATTTTAAGTTTTATTGAACCAACGATTGGTGGGGTACATGTCTTTACAATATATTTTAGAAGACTTTGCAGCGACAATCCTCCTCATAATTCAATCACAATCAACATTTGACGTCAGGACCACTGACGTCTAGTCAATTGTGGCTTACCGTATACAATAGTTGAAAGCACGTGGTGCCAAACAATAATATTAGTACATTACGTCATTGCTCAGAGAACGCCTCCGATTGGCTGATACCATGGACCCTACCACAGCTGATACATACATGACATAGTGGCGCAGTTACCAGTACAAACCACTGATCTCTCCACTAACAATTATGGTGTGTGCAGCTAAATCTCAACCTTTTCTTTATTTTCAAGTTCTGGATGTTGCTTGTCATGAAACAGTCTTGGTGAGCATCAATAAGTTGACTTTGATAACACCAAAACAACCCGAGATTGGTTGATTGTCATGAAGGTGCATTTGACTATTGACTCGTTAATGTGCCAGTGCCAGCATCCGTGCCTGAGTGCACACCAATCCCTCGGTGTAGTCGTTCGTGTGAATGAATGGAAAAATGAATGAATAACTTCATTGTCCACAATTATCATGTGGAATTTGCCTTCCACCAGCATGGCATAGTATTGAGGAATATTACAAGCGCATATTGGCATTCATATCTACATATTCATAATATATAGACAGACATCTATAAAGCAAAATTGAACAATACAGGATTAGAGTTATAACTATTTGAAAATCGTTTGAACTAGCTCTGGAGGCTTCCATTGCCAACTTTAATTGTTCCTACAAGTTACGTCTGTGTGTGTGTGTGTGTGTGTGTGTGACGTATGCAGCGGACGAGTGACGATGAACGAACTAAGTAATGACCTATTTTTAATGGTGGGGGGAAGGGTTTCACATTTTGATATAGCTCTGTGAATATTGTTTGTCTTGTGCAAATCTGGTGCTCGGACGTTTTTGTGTATCACAAATCAAATATATATTACCAGTAGCAGGTTTACATATCGCATTATCTGAGCAAAGTCTACCACGAAGATTTTCTGCACGATATCAGCACACTACGTCATTGCTAAAAGTAGCCTATGCGATCGGAGTCGACGTATATTATAGATAATTAGTTTAAATCCTGTTTTTAAAGGATATCACTTAATTAATTGGTAGGCATGGATCTTACTATTGAAGATATAAATAAAGGATTTCTGAGCACGATTTTACTCGGATAAAATTGTGTATTTGTCTTCTCTCCGACAAGAGAGAGAGAGAGAGAT
>OZ022584.1:20447646-20487646 GCA_963669155.1 Arbacia lixula
GAGAGAGAGTGTGTGTGTGTGTGTGTGTGTGTGTGTGTGTGTGTGTGTGTGTGTGTGTTAAGAGAAGGAAGGCTAGGCATGGGGAAAGGAGATATCTTAATAGATACCAGGTGAAGAAAGAAATATACGGAAACAAGAGGTGTATGTGGGAGCTGGAGAGAGAGAGAGAGAGAGAGAGAGAGCTCAAATTATAGGGTGTAACACAGAGGGGTTATTACAAAAAAAGTGTTTCTTCTCCAATAAAGGAATAAGACATTTAAGTAAAAAGTAGAATGAAGGCCGCGGATGTACGCTATTGATTCTCGCCCTAGGTCCGACCCAGTCGGCAGGCCTTTCTTTGTAAAGAAGAACCATGCCAGATTGAAGGTGGGTCTTAAAAAGTCAATACAACAACCGGATGTATTTGGTGTAAATACATTGTTCATGATGGCCGTCTACGCCATACTCTGAAAGATATCAAAACACCAATTTAATATCAGAAAAAAACATTGTATCGAACGAGTATCGAACGTGGAAAGTTCTCTCATACTGTATCCGGCCTCAATTACGTCTGAACTATAGAGTGCAAATAGTTTCGTTTTCTTTCAAAAGTCATGGCTTCTGTTTCCGTCTTTCCGGATCGCTATTCAACTTATCCCGCTCAATGACAGACTAGTGTGTTCTCCGTTGCTAGGCGACTACTGACGTCAGGGATTTGGTTGGATGCGCCATGGGTACCGCCCCTTTCATGAATTCAAACTTGACCGGACAGATATCACACCTGTGTTTAATGTGTCTAGGTAGTTATTCATAACATCATTCCTTATAAATAGAACGGTTTGTTTGAAGAATAATGTGTGACATGGTTTTTAAGAGCAAGGTGTCATAAACAGTTCATAGAAGTTTAGTTGGACATCTTTGGTTCTATCTATTGTATAAAACGTCGCATGGATTAAACTCATGTTTCCCTTCGTCGATCCTCTCTCTTCTCACCTTCATTTCTCTCTTCTCACCTTCATTTCTCTTCTTTCTCCTCACCCTCATTTCTCCCTTCTCTTCTCTCATCTCATCCCGTCTCTATCCTTCCCCTCTATTCTGTTATTTTTCCTTCTCTTGCACCCCTATCCCACTTCCCCTCTCATTTTTCTCTCGAAAACCGAAGCAACTCAATGAGATCAATACTCCGATCAAGAAAATGTCTTGTTAATTCCGTCGTGATACCAACCTCCTTAGTACCGTGGGTGCATATGTTATGAAGATTAGTGTACCCAACGGGCTTTGAAAGAATTGGTATGAAGACGGTTCAGATACGGCATATTATGATAGGATTCACGGATATTAACATTTCAGTTTGATTTGTTTAATTCATACTTGAATAGTTTTAACAGTTTCGTGTTATACACACTAGACCGGCCGCGCTATGTGACTTAAAGGGCATATACTGTACTGGGAAGGCAAAAAGCCTTCCCAGTACAGTATATGCCCTTTAACTATGAGTCATGGGTACAACAAGGAGCGTAAAAGGCCAGTGACGTCAATGGGCTATCGAACCACATGATCCTTTATTTGATTTCGATTGTTTGTTTCCAACAGTGTCTCATTCAATAGCTCGTAACTTATCATATGGTAAACATCCTAACGGGTGAAAATAGTCTATTGACGCCCGACTGCTTGGTTTATGGAGCAGTCGGCGATAAATATAAATGAAGCTTCCAGGAGGTTCTACTAAAACCTGCCCACGCCCCCCCCCCCCCCCCCCCCCCCCCCCCCCCCGGCTAGATATTAGCTTTTGTATGCATATACATGTACACATGTATGTCGATCCTTCCGGGTCAAACGAAAGTCAATAATAATAATGACATCAAGCGTCAAACTACTCTTTCCCTAGTTCTTATGATTTGTCTAATTTTGTCTTGCCGTGCAGATACTACTTCTGCCTGTTCTGCAGCATGTGTCCAGACGGGGTACGAACCCTGACCAACTGCTCTCAGGTCCGCGACACACAGTGCACGGCCAACGAGTGCGTCGACCCGACTCATATCTTCGATTGGGGCAGAAAAGCGTGCATTGAAGACCCGATGAGGGCGCTAGGCACCGTGGAAGTACCGCGAGAAGGTACGGCTTTTAGACGTTTGCTTCCGCCCCTTTCTTCCCTCGCTGCAGCCACAGTTCTGTGGAAAAACTATGGAATAACTTGCCAGATTAGCTTATATGAACTTAATAACATACTAGAAGTTCAGAAGTGATTTTAAAACATACATATCTCTGTTTCGTTCTTTGTAGATATGACAATATAAACCTCGTGCACCATTTCTAGTCCTTATGTACTATGATCTTTTAAGTAAATAGATACATGCAAGTATGTTTATGCGTTTTATGCGTTATGCAGCAATGTTTAATTAGCACCATTTTCATCAATATAAACCTTATATGTGGTTTGTTTTTACAGAAAACGTCGTGTCGGGCTTGGCCACTGGCTCAGAACCAGCAAACAGACGACAGCCAGGTGAAGATATGGACAGAAGTGATGGTATGTTAATGATTTACAAGAGAGAAATGCATATGAAAAGTGCAAGGGAGTAAGTGAGAGGGGGTGGGGGGTGGGGGTGCAAGGGGGGGGGGTGGGTGGGCGAGAACGATGATATTGATTGGGTCGCTATAATCGCTCTTAAAGTGGGCAGGGCACATCAAGTTTTCAATCAGTTAGGTGCCAAATAATGTACATTTTGGAGTAGTAATTTTTTGGGGTGTCATAGAACGAAAATCACAGCCGAATTAATGGACGTATTACAAACAGAAGGTGACTTTTATAGTTTCCTAACATGACAGTGCTGCAGAAATGTCATGCGCAGGTATGTCAAATGCATTATTTTGTGTATCCCATGTGACTTATGTGAAAAGTTGATATAAGCAAGAATATGAAAGCTTTGAGACGCTGTATGCTAGAAACAATGTTTACTTACCACTGATGGGGATGGAAGCAAAGAATTTGAATCTTCCATGTTTCCTGGATGATCATTGATCACGATCTCGATCTTTCCTCTACAGGTGCCACTTCTCTCGATCCGGGGGAGTACCCACCAGACTCGCCCGTCATCGTGCAGGATACGCTACTCCTAATCGGTGTCTGCGTCCTGATCTTCGTCTTCATCATCGTCCTCATCGTCAACGTCTGGATCTGCCGCTACTTCCTCAAGAGGAGGGAAATCGATAAGGAGTTAGAGAGCATCATCTCGAGGGCGCCCTCTAGAGCATCCTTAGGATCCATCATCGCAGTCTGACACAGCCAATTGTTGTCGGTCTCATGCCAGCACCTTGCCAATAAAACATCTGAATTGTCGGCCCACTTCGTGGTCCTTACATTTTATTCATGCCATTTATTAACATTTGCACTTCTCAGAATCGCTTCTATTCACATGCGACGAAAGAGTATGTACATATTGATCATTAGAGATAGAAAGAAAGATTTTAAATAGATTATACATACATAGATAGACAGACAGAAAGAGAAAGAGAGAGGTAAAGAAGGTTTGGGGATTTGGCTGTATAAGTTATAAAACAGATAACGTCATGAAATCATACTTCCAATTATATATTTGTAACAAAAGAGAACAGTACTATACTTTCCAAGGAATACCGAGGTACCACAGAGGATAAATATTTTTCGTTACTGCTGACACCATGGACCTATCATGGATGGACTGCGCTCGGATAGACTTCCTTTGATCTATGATGCCCGCCACGTCATAAAAATTCAAGACATTCAGGTGCTTCAAACAATACGCTGTACTTAGGCAGTGCCTTCCTCTGAATAACAAAAGAAAATCTGGTTTGAGAAATATGTCAACCGTTCAGCCTTAGCTGGGAGTTCATAGCTGATCTTATTACACACACTTCAAATTAGATTGGGGGTGAGCGAAGGGAAATTTGGATAAAATTGTAGAGAGAATTTGGTCCGTATCTTTTTCGGACATATCCGCACATGAAATCGAGGTTGTTTCCATGAAAGGTGAAACACTCAATTTACAAGATATTTGTAAGGAAATGTGATTGCCCGCTGTGCGATATGGAGGTATTTCTCTGACATGTGTTCGACAGTATTCTCGATTTATCAAAAAAAATTACAAAAACACGAAGCAACAATATAATCTGAAATTCACAGAATCGTATCATTATACGATGCTCTACCACTGCACGTGCACTTCAGTACATGAAGTTGTTCTGAAATCTTCTGCGCATGCAGAATATATATTCCTCTAAATGCATCCAAAATTTGTCGTGCATATTTGGCGGTGGACGTCCCTCGGTTAAAGAACCAAACGCGTTAAATATTCCATTGTGCTGTCAATGAACGCAACTGGTGTAGCAATAAATTATTATTCGTGCCGACTCCAGTTCTAACACCTTCCTGCTAACACGAACAGGTTTCCAGCTCATACATAACGCATGAATATGGTGACATCGATGGTTATTCAGTGCGTGTACGTGATGCGATAATTTTCATATAACTAGAATGAGAAATAATATATTAACAGTCGTGATGTGCCAATGCATGTGTTATCAAAAGATTGCAAATAATATATTTTTTAATGATTCAATAAAATGTACCATTATTGTATGCACGTTATATTATGAGTATATAGCTGTATCTACAGTTTGTTGAAAGTAATGAAAATGTGTGAAAATCATTTGAGGGTCGATCCGACCAAGTTAAAATAATACAAATACTAACAACATTCATGTTAGCCATACAACTGCACGTTTATGAATTAGTTCATCAATAATTGATACAGATATGTATTTTGTAAATGCATAAACGTTTGATAGCAGTAACTTACTTGGTATTAACGCTTAACTTGCTGCATGTGTGCATGTATTTATTTACACACAAACACACAAATCTCATCGAGAGCCTTAGTGTCAGGCACACAAAAGGCTAAGTACGGTCAGGGACACCTCCCTGGTAAGGTGTTGCATTGTGGGATTTGGAAAGATTGCGTATTAAAACGGGGTGCAACATGGCATGCCGTTCCTGCTAGGTTTAACAGTAATGATAATAATAATAATAATAATAATAATAATAATAATAATAATAATAATAATAATAATAATAATGATAATAATAATAATAATAATAATAATAATAATAATAATAATAATAATAATAATAATAATAATAATAATAATAATAATGATAATGATACTACTACTACTACTACTACTACTACTACTAATAATAATAATAAAAAACACTCTATGCGTGGCTTTGCTGACTAAAATCTGAAATATTTTAAGCATATTTATCGTTTGCATATCAATTGAAAAAAAAGTGTGAATATATTGAAATGATGCATACGTGTTTATGTGCAATGAAAGGGCATGTATTCAAGTGAAAGTATAGATAGGGGAGGGTGCAAAGTTGTCAAAACTTTTTGTTATTATGAACATTTTTGAAAAATTTCATAACGAAAAATGAATTTAATGTTTCACGGATATCATGTAAATATAATGTGAGTTATGTTTTCTATTTATATGAAATCGTTTTTTCAGAACTATGTGTAACGAATCATGCTGTGCATGGATGTATTATAACTTGGTTTGCATGAAATTATTGTCATACTAGTATCTAGTTATAACAAGGGTGTTTATAGACTAAATTTAGTTAATTTAATTATACGCGAAACGATATCTGTACCATAGCTGCTAGACATTGCCAGAGCAGTTGAAAACCACATGTCCGTTTCCTACTTCTCATACAGCTATGAGCCATTGCTGTGCAATGGAATATAAACCAGAAGAAAGACTATCATATTTTCTGAGGACTATTATTTCAGGTCAGGTGCACTCTCTACCAGAGAGTGACACAGAGAGTGGGCTGAAGAGAGAAAAGGAGAACAAAAAAGAGAAGGGTGAAAGAATGAAGAAGAAACAGAAGAAGGTGGGAGAGACAAGTGAGAAATAAAAAAAAGGAAAGAGAGAGAGAGAGAGAGAGAGAGAGAGAGAGGGGGGGTGGGAAAGGGAGGGAAAGAGAGAGAGAGTGAGAGAGAGAGAGAGAGAGAGAGAGAGAGAGAGAGATGGTGAGAAAGGGAGGGAAAGGGAAAGAGAGAGGGTGAGAAATGGAGGGAGAGAGAGAGAGAGAGAGAGGGAGAAAGAGACAGAGAGAGAGAGAGAGAAGAGATAGAGAGAAATAGATGGGGAAGAGAGAGAGAGAGAGAGAGAGAGAGAGAGAGAAAGAGAGAGAGAATGCGCAAAAAATAGAAAACATAGTAAGAAAGAGAGAGAGAGAGAATTTGTGTGTGTGTGTGTGTGTGTGTATGTGTGTGAGCGTGTGTGTGTGTGTGTGTGTGTGTGTATCTGTGTAGCAGATATACCGGATATACCGGATATACCGGACATGAGGGTGTCGGGAGGGGGAGGGGAAGGGGAGGGGGAGGGGGTCGCCTTTTATATATGGTGGGGTTGGTGTTAGGGGGTGGCTGTCCAGATGGGAGTTAGGAATGGTTAGGACTAATTTCAGGGGTGTATTATAGGTTGGGGGATTAGTGGACTTGTTTATTTAAAACTTGATTCCGGAAGCTATTCGTTCAGTTTATTTGATTAAACATCGTTACATGATTATAACAATTGAGTAATTATATTTAATATTTTCAGCTATTTTATTGTAATTAATTTGTACTTACAAATGCATATATATATAAGTTGCATGATTGTTTTGTTTAATTTGTGTTAATATATTTGAACTGATTATATGAATTTAATTTGTATTATTATGGAATCAGAATAAAGATCATTAAAAAAAAAAAAAAAAAATGTGCGGCGAGAGTTCTGCCATCGAGAGAGGGCTAAATAGAGGACAGTGGGTGCGTTCATCTGTGGGTATATACATATATAATGTGTGCGTGTATGTGTGCGTGTGTGTGAGAAATTTAGTATTCGAAATAAATCTCCATAACATGTCCATTCTGATGCAAACATGGTCCTATTTAATTGGGTGAACTCATGTTGACAATTTTATTTATGTTTCTAAAATTAATTTTCACCTGCCTTTCATGCAGTGCTAATGCGTGTATTTTCTTACCTGGTTCAGATGATTAAATTCAATGCACTATTAAATGATCCGCAAGGAAGTTCTTTGCCTGTTGCTAATTTCCATGAAAACACTAGTGAATACTTCAACTCTGAATTCTCTTAAAGGGCATATACTGTACTGGAAAGGCAAAAAAGCCTTCCAATGTAATTGTTAGCAATCTCCTTGCCAATGGTCTTAAATTAATGTATTGTCTATTTTAGAAGCTTGCTGAAAGTTATTTGCCCTCATTTTTTTTACATTTGGAGTAATGAGTAATTAAATCACAAATCCTCAAAATGTTCGGGCCGATCATTTTGAGGATTTAATAATTAATCATTAATTATTCCATATGTGGATCATTTGAGGGCAAATAACTTTCAGCAAGCTTCTAAAACAGACAATACATTAATTTAAGACCATTGGCAAGAAGATTGCTAACAATTACATTTGAAGGCTTAAATTTGCCTTCCCAGTACAGTATATGCCCTTTAACCCCAACCCAAACGAGAGAGAGAGAGAGAGAGAGAGAGGGAAGGGGAAGGGGTGGGTGATTGATAGAAAGGAGAGGTAATAAAGGGAGAGGAAGCTAGGAGCACATTAGAGTTAGGCCCTATGATTATATTCACAGGGTTTGGCCAACTTGGTTTCATTAGGTAACAGCATAGCGCATATCATTTTACTATCTGCTTGCCCAACAATGCATCCCGCGTCATGTAGGGGGAAATTGTGCGTGTGTATGTTCCTGCCTAAATCTGTATGTGTGCAACCCGCGTCATTTTGTTACATGTTGAAACCGAGTTGGCCACATTTGGGCGTAGGTGGCTCTAGAGACAACGTTTGAGTAATCATATTGGAGTAATCGACTCATTCAATCAAATACTCACTCTTTGTTTCACCACATAATTTCACTAAGGAGGCAACGCTGCTCACGAAAACAAGAACATGAAGAAGTCAAGAATCATCCCTCGCCATCTCCAACTCGCCGCGAGGAGCGACGAAGAATTCAACAAACTTCTTGTTGGGATGAATCTGTCACAAGACGGAGTGCTCTTTTACATCTAGGCGGTGCTCCTGTCGAAAAAGACCTGGAAGACTTTGTAGTTTTCTTCTTGCAAACGTACATTGTATAGACAAAGCAAACAAGAATACAAATGGGCAAATAAGTAATTAAGTAAATAAATAATTAAGTAGGTAAGAAATTGAATATGTAAGTAATTTAGTAAATAAGTAAATACGTAATAAGTAATCAAGCAAAGAAGTAATTAGGTCATTATATCAATGAATAATCAATAATTAGGTAATGAAGATAATAACTAGTCAGTTTTTAGAAAAAAACATAAAAATTGATTGATATGTTCAGCTATTTTATGGTAGTTTATACATAGGCCTACATGTTATTTGCCTGATAGTTTTTGTTTAATTTTTGTCAATTCTTTTAAACTGGTTGTATGAATTTTATATGAGGGGCAAGAATAGAATATATTTTGATAAGCTGATTTCATTCTCTGTTTGGCAGGATTTGTTTATCATCGAGTATGTAAATTTGAAATGAAATCAAAATAAAGATTACTGAAAAAACACCATTGGAATATCAATATGCTAACTGTTGGGACTAGTAACATAACTAAAAGAGTGGTCTAAATATTCATTTCTGGTTTCAATCTTTATTTTCCTCGGAAATCATTGGTGTAGGTCGAACATGATTTGTGCATTCATCTATGTTTTGTAAAAGGATACTTAATTGTACAATCAAATCATTGTTTATGACTTATGTAACTATGTATTCATTAGAATCACAATAAAAAATATTAAAAATAAAAAGGTGCGTGTGTGTGAAGAGAGAGAGAGAGAGAGAGAGAGAGAGAGAGAGAGAGAGAGAGAGAGAGAGAGAGATAGAGAGAGAGAGAGGGGGGGGGGGGGGGGGGATAGAAAGAGCCGGGAGAAAGAGGTGGTGTTGGGGTGAATGAGAGTGAATACAAAGCTGGGCGAGATATCCGGATAGATATTCAATAAAATATATTCTATACGAATCTAAACAAGGAGAGACAAAAATAAATTAAAATGCAGGCCTTTGTAGACATCCACTTCAATTTTGATATAGGCCTATTCATACATATATATTTCTTTTCTTGGGGGAGCATTATAAATGGGGAAGAGCATGAAGAAGGAAACAGGACACGACAAAATCATCCACACCGGCCTTCTAACTAATATCACCATGATCGTATGCAAAATGAAATTCCCCACCCACTAGAAAAAAACAAAACTAGGAAGATAAGGTTTCTGTAAACAAATGTAATTTTGGACGTTAGTCCCTACAACTTTATCCATGACTGTGATTGGCCTATTCGCACATTTTTTTTAGTAAGTTTTCAGAATACCCACTGATGACAGTGACATTAAGTTCATTTCAGAACACCATCACCCTTCAAACATTGTCCTCATCATCGGTAAAGAATAGGGCCTATATAGTCAACTGATTGGAAGTGAAATACTTGTTAGTTGACAGAAATATATCGAAAAGAAAGCTTAATAACAATTCTATTCGATGCTGCATGCATAATAGTCACATTTGAGCCCGGCATTTGAGTCACCACCATTACATGAAACAATGAAATCCGTTATCCACGGCTATGCCTAAAGACATTGAACATTGCGAAACAGTGTGTATGCATGATGTAAACTCGAGCTGGAACTGTGCAAGATTTACTGCGTGCATACTGTACATACATTGATGGTCATTACACGATCCCAAGTTCCGAGTCGATGGAGTGAAATTTCAGACTGTCCGAATTAGGTGAGGAGAGGTCAAAGTACCGGTATGCATGATATTAGTAAGGTAAATTCTCCTGATAGGAAACATTGAGTTTTTGTTAAGTGAAATCTCGTCGTGATGTGATTATTGCTTGATTTGGGCAATTTGCGACAAGACTGAGTGAGTGTTAGGCTGATCTCCGTTGACCCGACCCAAGCCGGCGGCCTCGCCAGCACCGGCCGGCCGGTCTGCCACGATCCGCTGCAGTCAGGTGGCATGCTTGTGGTCGGCAGTGGATTATTTTCCACCTCGATAGTAGACTCTATTTTTTGTTAGATCAAAGTTGACAGTTAGCGTGTAACTATGCTGTAACTTGACGTTTCCTCTCTTTCCTAGTGTAGTGAGCTCTAAATTATGCACACCCTCGTGATGCACGCATTGACGCAACAGGAACTCTGCAATGGTGATTTTTCGTTGGCAGAAAGAGATACAGTGTCCTAGGCTAAGACAACTACTACTGTACTAGAAACACTTTTTGGGCGATTTAAACTTTGCCTGTTAGGCTTAAATGGGGCCTAACTTAGGGTTAGGATTTACTGCGACCAGCCTTCTCACGAGGTGAGCGGGCTGCGTAGCACCGAGCTTTGGAGCAAGACGAGAGTTGTGATTAGATCAGTAAATTTGAGCAATTCTGTTTGCTCAAAACTCACAGGTATTGCGCATATTTACAGAGAATAGGTCTATATATATTTGAATATTTTTGTGGCTTGTTTAAAGATGATTTTAATCCTTGTTTTTTTTTTTATTGTTTACGAACTTAAGTGGTTCAGAATTGCACGATGGCAGCTGTGATGGTGAAGATTTAAGTATATTTTACACTCCAGCTCCCGGGGGGGAGGGGGGGCACTCAAATTATATTTTGATGGGGGTGTGCCTCACGAAACCCTGAAATGGGGGTCTAAGGAACTGACTACAAGGTTAAAATCCGCGTAAAATGTGGGGTCTTAGGAACTAAAAATATACTGGCATTGTGAAAAACAGGGTCTACAGAACTATCCTCGCTGCACATGCGACGCAGTGTGTTTACATCAGGGTTTTCTTGCAGCTCGCTCGGCCGGCGGGTCGGGCGGCCGGGTTGATGTTGAAGCGTACGCGTAGCAAGCTGCACGCAAGCCGCGGACCTGGGGAACGAAGGGTGGGGCACAGCGGGGAGGCTAAGGAGCAGGACTTTCGCCATGCGTAGGATATAGAGGATCTAAAGAACGGATTTCGAGGTCTCAAAAAGGGGGTCTTCAAAGCGGCATGTCCCTGTACCACCAATGTATGTGAGTGCCCCCCCCCCCCCCCCCCTCCCCCCGGGCTCCAGCTCAAAGGAATTGGCATAGAGAAAGGACAGAAAGGGAAGGAGCCACAGTTTTAAACCGTGGTACATTTTGTCCAATTCAGCATGAAACATGATGCTTTTTAGGCTTACACCCTGTAAGCAATGTAGTGTATATTCGTGTACATTTTCGAACTGCCAAGATGGCAGCCTTAACGGAACATAGTTGTTAGATAAGATATGTGAAGATCGAGGAAACATGCAATATTGCTCGAAATTTTCAATTTTTTTTATAGTGCAGTGCAAGTATACATTTGATACATTGAGTCATTCATATGTGATAAATGTATTTCAAATGAGTAATTCATTCATATGCATGGGTCGATTACACAGTAGTCGGACCTGCCACGTAGGGAATATTAAGGCAAACCCTCAAGATGCTTTGCGGGAGCAGTTTCGGGGCTAGGCTAAGGTCAGAGTTGGTTTTAGAATGAGGTTTAGGATTATGCTGGTTGAGGTTTAACATAAGGGTTATCATGGTAATGGTAAGGATTAGTTAAATGCTAGTTTTTTTTTTTTTATACCGAATGCTGTATTTGCCTGTATGAGCCTATGCACAGGATCGCTATGGAATGCGTCTCCTAACCACTTTATCCTAATACACTACTCAAAAAAAGTTAAGGACCACTTTTTAAAACGTATATAATTTGTTTATACAAGGTGTTTTATTTCTGGAAATACCTCAGTACAACTGTCCTGAATGTCCTTAAACACGCTGTAATCAATTCCACGCATGGGTGGTTTCAGTTGTTGCACACCGTCGCTCGCATCACTGCACATCCTGAAAAGTGGGTTCACAGGGGTATCAACTATCGACATGAAGAGGTAAAAACGAATGTCTGAGTGTCTTTCAGGCAGCTTAGTATCGCGTATGACCTCCTCCTGCAGCAATAAAGGCTTCACAGCGCTGTCTCATGGAGCTAATGAGGTGATTAATGTCTCTGATGACCAGTGCATCCCATGCAGCCTCCAGAGCCACACCCAGCTGCTGCAGTCCAAGTGGATGGGCTTCGAGGTGCTGGATACTTCTCCCCATCATGTCCCAGACGTGCTCTATCGGGTTCAAGTCCGGGGACCTTGCTGGCCACTCCATACGCTCAATTCCATGGCCCTCAAGGAACTCGGTCACCACCCTAGCTCGGTGGGGACGGGCATTGTCATCCATCAAAATGAAGTTTTCACCCACATTTTCAGCAAATGGCACCACAATAGGTTCGAGGACTTCATCCCTGTACCTCACTCCTGTCATTGCTCTCCCTGGGACCACGTAGAGACGAGTACGGTTGTCATAGGTGATGCCTCCCCACACCATGATGCTGCCTCCCCCATAACGGTCATGTTCTGCAATACAAGGGTCAGCAAATCTCTCTCCTGGTCGCCTCCAGACTCTCAAACGTCCATCATTGTGGTCAAGGGAAAATCTGCTCTCATCTGTGAACAGAACTCTACGCCATTGCTGTCTGGTCCATCTGACATGCTGCCGAGCCCAGTTGAGACGAATTCTTCTGTGAGCAGGGGTGAGTGGGACACACTGAGCTGGCCGTCTGGCATTTAAATTTGCTCTGTGAAGTCGGTTACGGATTGTTTGAGTGGAAACAATCACTCCAGTTGCTGCAGTGAAGTCATTATTGAGGCGGCGTGCACTGTGAAAGCGGTTGCGGAGACTGAGATTCGTCAAGTAGCGATCATCTCTAGGGGTTGTTGAAACTGGTCGGCCACTACGGGGTCTCTCAGAGTATAGCCCTGTCTCTCTGTGTCTTTCACTTGCTCTGCTAATGACACTGTGTGACACGCCCATCACTCTGGCTACTCTTCGCTGACTGAGGCCAGCTTCGAGCATCCCTAGGGCTCTGGCTACATCTGTTTCACTTAGGTGGTGTCTTGGCATTGCTGTTGTAGGCAAGTTGTTGATTGTAAAGACAGAAATTCCTTTGGAAGACACTGTGCAACAACTGAAACCACCCATGCGTGAAATTGATTACAGCGTGTTTAAGGACATTCAGGACAGTTGTATTGAGGTATTTCCAGAAATAAAACACCTTGTATAAAAAAAAAAATTATATACGTTTTAAAAGTGGTCCTTAACTTTTTTTGAGTAGTGTATGTCCGAATCGACTTTAACTTAAAATCTTGTTGCATTTTCTACTAGCCTGAGCTCATCACCTCAATACTAACTCAACCTGCCAAGACAAGAGAACATAACAATGGCTACCTCGGATAAGTTTCGGCCCTCAGCTAGCACCGCTGGAGCTGCAGTACCCCCCAAAGATGCATGGGTCCCCAAGAGAAAGGATGGTGCTCCCCATCTCAACCAGCCCAAGTATCAGCTCTGGCTGGAGCCCATGGAAGAGCTGTGGGACAGCCAGAAGAAGTCTGAGATCCTGCAGTTGTTTCGAGACGGTCTGCGGTCTACCGACCCTAGAGGGCAGCATTCTTTTGTGCTGGATCTGCTGGATCACAGCGCAGACCTGCGCAAGAGGAAGCCAGACACGCTGGGCTTTCTCCTACTGGGAGAGTTTGACAGGTGGCTGCGGATCAACACATTGGACGAGAAAGTGAGTGCCTTCCCTACCTAGAGTGACAGGTTGGCGTTGATTTTAAGATCTGGGGTCTGTATCACAAAGAGCTACGATTGATATCGATCACAGTATCTGTATTACAAAGAACCTGCTAACGATATAGATTGTAACTCGTAATTTATATTAAGATTGTAGCTATACGATTTGATTGCAAAATCATGCATACATGTGGGCTTGGACATACAATATGCAGCAGTGATGGTTTGTGATACAGTAAGTTGCAATTGTTTGCAACAGTGCGAGATAGCAACTCACTAGAGATAGCAACTCACTCTTTGTGATACAGGGCCCAAGAATCTAATCTTGTTGTTATTAGTCGAGTGGTATGCTCGATCCACGATGGCTCTCTGCACTCTACGGTCTTGCATCGCTGTTATGATGCTGTTACTGTCTAGTCCTGTTTCTTGTCTTAAAGGGCATATACTGTACTGGAAAGACAAAAATGCCTTCAAATGGTGATCGTGAGCAATCTTCTTACCAATGGCCTTAAAATCATGTATTGTCCATTTTAGAGCCTTGCTAAAAAGGGATTTGCCCTCATTTGATCCACATTTGGAATAATTAGTGATTGAATCACAAATTCTCAAATTGTTCAGCCCGAACATTTGGAGGATCTGTGGTTAAATCACTAATCTCTCCGCATGTGGATCATTTGAGGGCAAATAACATTCAGCAAGGCTCTAAGATGGACAATACATGATTTTAAGGCCATTGGCAAGAAGATTGCTCACGATCACCATTTGAAGGCATTTTTGTCTTCCCAGTACAGTATATGCCCTTTAATACGTCAGATATGTCAGGGCAAGTCTACCAGGTCTCCTTTTACCATGCATTGGAATCTGATCTAATCCCTTAATTAAGTATAACCTAAGTTAGGCATAGTGGATGTACAGAGTTAGGGCATATCGGTACTGTATGGGTCTTAAGGTCTGTTGAGAATATAAGAGTGTGAACAGCCCTATCGAAGAAGCTCCGTCATTACATGGAAGGTGTGAACAGGTGTTTTCAGTCTCAAGACTACGTCCAAGACTGCATCACCGTTACATGTGAAACCCATCCACATTGAATTCAGAATGTCAATGCATATAACCTGTTATTCATGGTTAGATTTTGTGGCTTCCTGAATCCTGGTTGATTCGGGGCGTCAAAATTTTCCTTGGAACTGCCGCAACAAAAATGATGTGGCTTATTTATGTCCTATAAAGAATTTGAAGTCTATTCATCCCCTGACATTGCCATCTATTGTCTGAGCAGCGTGACTCCTACGTATTATGCTGTAGAGCAGATAATGTGGGAGTCACGCTGCTCTGTATCTAAGTGGAGGAAAGCCAGCCTGCAAATACACAAGCTCAGTAAAGAACAGGTTAAATAGCTTGTAGATTTTGAATTACTCTTCTAACCATCCTCTGTCTTCTTCCATCTTCTTTCTAGGAGATTCTGAAGATCTTGACTAATGAGGTACGGATGAGAGCCTTCCATCTGGCTGCCAGCTCCAACTCCAATGTCTTTGACTTACTGACCCGCCTCTACCGACTGACCGGGCCGGACAACTCCTTTCTTGTGTCAAGGGTCAAGGTCATGCTGGCCAGGCAGCAGTTCAAAGAGGTCAGTTTCAAGACATTTTTTTTTTCATTTTATTTTTTTCTAACAACTTGAATCACAAACAATATGTGAACTATTGATAAAACAAAGTTTATGCAAGATGAAGATCGTACAAAGTAGTACAATGATTCAAGACACATTGCTGTACAATGAAATGAAAAATAAAGAAAGGAAATAAAACATGTCAAGCCACAGAAAACCTATTATTATAAGTTGGAAATTATTGATACATACCCTCATGCAGGGCCAACCCTGCGGAATTCTCTTCCACAGAGTTTGAAAACTCTGACGTCAGTGACCACCTTCAAGAGCAACCTAAAGACATACCTGTATGATGGTGCTTTTTGAAATACAAGTTCATACCTATATTGTATTTTTTTTTTCTCTCTTTAATTTGCTCTGAAGCGCCTTGAGCATCTACAGTAGTTAAGATGGAAAGTGCGCTATATAAATTCTATGTATTATTATTATCATTATTATTATATATGTCACAACGCACACCTAGCATGCAGACCCAAAGACTGGTCAGTCAGTCCGTGTGTCTGAGGTTAAGCTACATTTATTTTTAAAAACTAACTAGGCTAAAAATGTTTCAAGAATATGGCCCTTGGTAACTTCAGTATTCTCAGCTGATTGTTTTCTTTTGTGGGAGGAGATATGCTTTTTTTTACACATGGTCTTTGCCTTCTTTCCTTCTTTCTTTCTTCCTCCTCTTCCTTCTCTCTTTGTTTTCTTTTCTTTCTGATTATGATCATTATCCCTCCTCATCTAACTTAAACGGCAAGAACGATGAATTATCATTCTGTGTTCCATCTGTGTATTTATATGTCAGTCTGCCTTGCTGGTTCAGTAATTGTCTTTTCATATTAATGAGATTCTTTTGTATATCTTTGTGTGCAGGCAGCCACTGCTGTGACCAAAGTGAATCTTCATGACCACTTTTCACTTGAGGATGTAAGTATGAATGGACATCATGGGGAATTGGTTGTATCTGTGTCCATTTTTGTATACATGTATGTGTGTATGTGTGTGTGTGTTTGTGTGCATGTGTGTGTGTGTGTGTGTGTGTACGTGTGTGTGTGTATGTATGTATGTGTGTGTGTTTTTTTTGTGTGTATGTGTGTGTGTTTTTTTTGTGTGTATGTGTGTGTGTGTGTGTGTGTGTGTGGGTGTGTACGTGTGTGTGTGTGGAAGCTTATGGTGGTGTCACACCTTGGCGTTTTAGGCAGCGTGTGCCCGACGTATCAAAATTTCTCTAAAACGTCGGCATACGCTGAACTTTGATTTTTTTTTCAACTCTGGGCATATACTTAGCGTATTCATAATGAGTTGGACGTTTACATAACGTATTAGTAACTTATATCGAACGCTTCGTTAACTTATAAGTAACGTTCCAACGAACGCTTAGCGTATTGATGGCGTACACAACTTATGCCCTACGATAGCCTAACTTACGCATAGCGCGCGGCAGCGTATCGCTGACGAACACGTGTCGTAGCCTATAAAAAGGCTACCGCTCGACTATTCAAACCATAACCGCACGATACATCATTATATACCAATTCCTATAAACATTGTCAATACGCCATTATACGGTAGCTGTAAGTTATAAACACGTTCAGTAAGTTTTTGGTCGTCTGGAGCACGTCTTCATACGTCAATATACGTTGGAGTTAAGTTACACATACGTTCAAAGCACGTTACTCATAGGTTAGAAGTAAGTTTTAGGGTACGCTGGACATTATCTCGACGTGCATCGACTTATGAGTAACTTACGAGCAACGTGTGTCAACGTGTATCAACGATCGCGTAACTTGCCTGCGTATGCGGGACGTATGAGCCATACGCTGGCATATGTCGAAAAATTTTGTGCCTGCACAAAATTTTTCGACGACCTCGCCGTATGACGACGTATACCAGCGTGTTTTAGCGTACTCTTAACGTATGCAAAACTTACCCGTAACGTATTCGACGTACGCCAGCGTATTCGCCAAATTCATCATACGTCGGGCATACGCTGTCTAAAACGCCAAGGTGTGACAGCGCCTTTAGCTTGTGATCAGACTAGAGAGTGAAACAAGCATTACGAACTAAGACAGAATTGTTTCTTAGTTTACTATCTAGACCATCTTGGGACGTGTTGTACTTATCTGCACAATTTTTCTAATTAGAAACCAGTGGTATAATAATTGAAACTGCTGCTTTAGTAGATTACCGGTACATCATTTGTAGGTCACAATGTCACAAGATGAATGAATCAATACGCCGTTTTGGTAATGGATTTACAATCTTCTCCCTAAAAGTGTAGTTACGACATTTATCTGTATCTAGTGATTCGCTTTTAATGGGTGGAATGCAATCTGAATCTATTAGTCATTGCTTGTCGGACAAACCAAGGAAAACCTTTGTGGTTACCAATAGATATGTGTTGTTTGCATAAGTAACAACAATGGTATCTTGGTGTAGATCTGTCTGCCGCTCATCTTCCAAGACAAGGCCAACATGGTGGAGAAGTACATGCAAGGACGCCCTCCACTGCAGGAAGAGCTCATCAGGAAGCTGGATTCCTTCTGTGAGAAGGGCTTCGATATCAACAGCTACCTCAGGTAACCCTCTTCTCATCAGGACTCTGGCCTAGCCATGACAACATGGTATAAAAATCATCACATTTTCCCTAAAATCACCACTTTTTAGAGAAATCACCATTACTTTCTTTATTTAATTATTTATTACTAATTAAGAAAACTTTGAAGATTTGATTAAAAGCTCAACTTCCAGCACAAAGAAAACCTCTCAAAAATCATAAATGTAAATATCTCATATTACAATTTAATTCAATTCAATGTTATTCAAATTTATTTTCATCAAAGTAAAATCATCGAAAATGAGTAATACACTTGAGAAAAAGCATAGATGACGGAGACCTCCTCTGAAAGAGTAAGCAGGAGGTACCATTTACCAACTTTACGTAAATTACGATGGTAATTGAACTGTCTAAATTGCAACAATTGTGTCTGTTTTGATAATGCAAGTGGAAGTTTGCTGTGCAAGATTGCTGTGTATGTCTAAGCTATGGTGGCATGTTAACTCTTAACATGCCAGGTACACTGTATTTGATTACAGTTCATGCACACGGATCTTATAGACAATGGCTTTCCCTGGCATTCAAAGGTCCAAATCCACAAACGAGTTTGAGATTTAGACCTCGATTTAAAGATTGTCCGTCCCGTTTGCAAGCTTAAAATTTGAAATCGTCTATCACGATCGTAAATTGAAGAAAGTGTGATTCAAGACCATTTCTAAGAATATAGCATGTTGAAGCTTACTGTACATGTAAAAATTTCAGCCGTTAAATTTCAAACCGACTTTTTTCGTACTACGAAAAAAGTATTAGTCTTTGTTACAGTATCTATGTGGTTATTATGCATGTGTGAAATCCTAATTTTATGAGTAATTACCAAACTTTGGAGATGATTCCTTCTATAGAATAATTTTTTTCACAATGCGTTTTATAATTTAATAAACAGATTAATCAATAGAGCAGATATTTCAACACAAACTGCTAAGAGCCTGAGGTAAAGACTAGTAATCAGACGTTGTCTACGTGCATTATTTGAATTTTACACTACGTATCAGTTTCAAATTATGAATATACAGCTTGCTTACATTTCTCTATATGTTTTGCCAATGTTTCGATGGTTTTGTGGTGATCTGAAAAAGGGACGGGCTGTCTTTAAGCAAATTAATTTGAATAAACCGTGATCTAAACCATAGTATCTAGCAGGAATTTAACACCTAAAGCAGACCGTGTGCATTCATTACTGGACCTATTTTACGAGTATGCTCTACATCAAGCGCACTTATTTGCTTATACACCATGAAATTTGCTGAAACTGTGGTCTAAATCTAAAATTCTTTAGTGAATTTGGGCCAAAGGGAAAAGAGTTGATGAGACATTAGTATGTAATCTTGACCCCTGCTGCTGCAGTGACCTGCCGACCAGTATCCCCGGGGTGAGGATAGAGAGGCTACGCCGCCGTAACTTGACCAAGATGATCACGCGACTGGTCAAGATGTTCAAGCTGGACATGTCGCTGTGTCCAAACACGGCCAAGTCCAAAGATCTGGGGGCTGTCAAGTACCTCCTGCACAAGAGATACATCGAGGTGAGCGGACAAAATCTGGCTTAGTCTTAGGATATCGTGATATCCGAAAACTTTCCATCAGGCTTTGATATTCTGTTATGAATAGCTCTGAAATGAGCTGGTCAAAGAGCAGGTTTTTAGCTCGATGTCAGTCTACAAATGGTTCTTTTAACTGGGGGATTTAAAACATGTAGACCCATGTTGCTATGTATGCAAACTTTATGCTTCTCTTTCAAACTATACCATTACTAATGGTGACCCCAAAGCTTGTGTGAGGTTTGTCCAAGGAATAGGTTCAGAGTGCATTCCATCAATTGAAACTGAATGACTAGATACAGGTGAATGTCATAAAGTGGTATTACAGAGTTAGAGATTAAGTATGTTATGAGAACAGTTTATTGTGAAATTCCCGTTATGTTTAATTTCATATGCAAACTTATTGTCTGTGTATGAATGCAGGAGTCCATGGCACAAGATGTCTGGGATGAGCTGGTCGTGTCGACGATCGGTGACAACGCCTCTGTCCAGGTGGAGCTCATTGAACACCTGGTGTGCTACAACGACCTCCCCGCAGCGGTGCGCTGGGCAAGGCATTATGGGATAGATGCTGCTCAGCTGCCTCAGGCCGTTGTGGAAGAGCTGCAGAGGTCGGAGCAAACTGAGTGAGTGTTCTCACCTGCGGGTGTGTTCAGACTATGCCCTCCCTAAAACATGATTCTGAACGTGATTCATTTAGGAACACAGATATTATCATGCACACACATTTCATGCAAAGTGTGGAAGGAAACGGTGTTTATTATAATGTGAAATCTCAAAAGATTTGCCCAACCTAGAAACAACTAATGTATGTCAATCTTAAGGGGGTTTCACACTGGGTTTGTGCAGAGTTGCGAAGTGACTACACAATGCTACGGCGATGGGTACGTCAGGTGGAATAAAGTTTGCAACAAATTACACATGCTTACAGTTTTGCTCAGGATGGCTTTTTACAGTCATATATAGCGTGCAAAGTGTGTAAGATGAAGATGACATTTTTTACTAAGAAATATGACTTATCGATCTTGATTTGCAGTGGGCCATGCTATGTGGAGGAGAGGGTGCAGGAGAATTGGGAGGAGGAGCTGCAAGCTGTACCAAGCACAAGCTACTACAACCTGAACCTACCCGATGATAGGGTATTCCTGGTCTCAACTACAGCTGGCCTTCAGCGATGCCTGCAAGACATTACTCAAGAGGTACACAAGTCTGTTTACTGATTTTAACTCTTGTGTGCCGTGTGTGACTTTGCTCACAATTAATACACACCATAGAGCTGTACTTTATCTGGCAAACAAGGGTTAACGAAGACAGAGAAAGAGAGAGAGAAAAGGAGACATACTTGCAAGACAAGATGTACACACATTTGTTTTCTTATTTTAAGTAAGATATAGAGTGATGAAGGAGAGAGAGAGAGAGAGAGAGAGAGAGAGAGAGAGAGAGAGAGCGAGAATGATATATACAGGGGGATGGGTGAAGTGATGGGAAAGGAAAAGAGAACATTTCACCTGGTGCTGAATATACTTAATCGATCTAATTAGTACTGTAAGTTATAAACAATTGGTTGATGTATATATTCAGGTATATGAACGATGTATTCCAACAGCACAAAGTTGAACCCTGACTAGATAAAATGTGTCCATGGTCAAAAGGCCAGGTTTTATGTGGGTCAAGGTTGCCTACTTCAGACAGGAGGAAAACAACATTCATGCTGAAATGGATTCTCACTGTGACTGCTCAGTATTCAATTAGGTGAAACTTAGATCAGAGAAATTGTAGAGATACCTACATAGTACACATGTAGCGTCAGCTACGTGGTAACCCTATATCATATGGGATGCACTGTTCAAACACGCTTAACACGCTAAAATGACGACACGGCATAAACAGCTTTGAAGTCCTTTCTGTTTATTGATGTCAATTGTCTCTGACTATGATCTCAACTTGGGATCACAATCGCTAGCAATTAACGCCCGTCGAAATTCCACTGTGGGTATTACTGTTCGTCAACTTTGTGCGTATTACTGTGTGCCAACTCTGTGCGCACTACTGTGCGGTTCACTGTAGACAAATAATAACAATAACAATGTGTTAAATGCTGAACTTCCTAACTACACAAATGTACTGAAGTAACTAATAACATAAACCTAAGTAAGATGATTATCGCTAAATACATGTTAAATCTTACTCTTATGTTTCCAATCATCACATACCAATGGGACATATAAATGTATACTTCATTCCAATATCAACAGATACTATGTTATCGTAAGGCATAGCTATATTCTTTGGAATATGTGTCTGACTGCACATAAACTGCATATTTAATACAGCTCAAGCAACTGATATATACGAATTATACTACCGCATAAACATTTACAGAGAAATAATATTCATGGACAATATATCCTTCTTAACTACTGAAGGATATCAAATCACATCTCAATAATGTGTTATAAACCTTGGGCTAATTAGCGTAATCTATTAAAACGCCCTGAATACATATTCATCACAACCTCTGCTGTTTCAGTATTAAACTTCATCTATGTACTGCTGTATTGTGACGTATACCATTACCACTACCTTAGTGTTACAATTAATCATGAACTATGCTCTAGATTTGTACAAGTATAATAAACCACTAACTGATTTCTATACCAAATCTACTCAATCTTCATTATGCGTAAATATATAACGGACTTAACATATTCTATTAATACATACTAGCTTAGTCAAATAATGTGAATAACTGCTCAATATTCTACAACTTTATCCTAAATCATATGCGATAAAGTAATGCTTGGCTCTATAATAGCAATCTGCGGTTTGCAAGCACTTTAACTGATGAATTGATTCATATGAGTCCTTTAATCTGGTATTTATGTTTATCATAATGCAGATGTACATCAATGGTACAGTAAATCATGACTGCACACGGTCATGTGTTGATATAATAACAAGGCCGATTCTTACGGTATGAACAATAAATAATCTACTTTGCTTCATGGTAGACGGTATCTATTTGAGTTCAACAAGTTTATGAACATTCTCACTTCCAAACAGTGTTAATATAACAGTAACTTAGATACATGTATAACAAATAGAAATAAAACAACATAAATTCTTACTCACCAACTGTTTACAATCCTAGGGTTATGTTCAGTTCTCAAATCTGTGCAGAACTCAATTTTCCCTTCCTTCTTCTTGCTCGGTCAGGTTTCTTCTGACCATATACTCTCAGTTTGCTTATTGCCTGCCCCTCCCAAATTCATTTTTCTTTGTTCATTTGGACCCAACTTAGGGCAATGACTGCTAGCCACAATCGCTCCTTCACTAGCAATAGGGAATGCATAAGCATTAGTCACACACTCTGGGGTTATTCTGTACACTTTCACTTTGGGTAAACTACCGTGGTTACCCACAGAAGTAAACAAGGTCATTTACAAGGAATAGGCTATCTTGCCGCTACATGCCCGGCCCCAAATGAGAACTCTACAAGTTATTCATTTCATATTTAAATTTCACTTAGCGGCAATTAACTCAAACGAACTCTTTAAGACAAACATTCAAATTTCTTAACTTGATTCAGTTAACATTGATACATTATGTTAGTAATTAGAATAACTTATCAGATACTTAATCTTTAATTACCTATGATTCTTACAAATGTTGATGTACTTGCTTCAATTCACTGTTCAGGGAAGTATGGCTCATTTACTTTCCAGCTTCTAAGAAGCACAGTTTTGAGATTGGCCTTCTGAAGTACTTTGGCCCTATTCTCACTTCAACTTGCCTGACCCAGCCATGTTTGTCAGGGTAAGTTGTCGTGATTCTACCCAGTGGCCACTGCCCGCGAGGTGCGCTGTCGTCCGCCACTAGAACTAAGTCATCGACGTCAAAGTTCCTTCGTGGTTTCGTCCATCTCTGTCTTTGCTGAAGAATTGGAAGGTACTCTTTGGTCCATCTCTTCCAAAACTGGTCAGCGAGATATTGGACTTGACGCCATTTCCTGCGGCTGTAGCTGTCGTTGGGTTGGAAGAGTCCTGGAGGTAGGGCGGGACTCCCTCTCATCAGTAATAGATGATTGGGCGTCAATGGCTCCTCATCTCTCGGATCTAAACTGAGATGTGTGAGTGGTCTCGCATTAAGGATGGCCTCTACCTCCGTCAGCAACGTTGTCAGTGCCTCATCCGTCAAAACCTGTTGGGTGAGGAGGCCACCTAGGATCTTCCGCACAGAACGGATGATCCTTTCCCAAACTCCACCCATATGGCTAGCTCCTGGTGGGTTAAATTCCCACTGGATCTCCTTTTGAGCCAGGAATCGTCCGACTTTCGCAGAATTTAGCTCTTTGAGACTCTCCTTTAATTCCCTATGGCCACCTCGGAAGTTGGTTCCATTATCGCTGAAAATCTTGTCCGGGTTTCCTCTGCGATTGGTGAATCTTCGTAGGGCATTGATGAAGGAATCTGTCTCTAGAGAATGCGCGACCTCTAGATGAACTGCTCTAGATGCTAGGCAGGTGAACACGCATCCGTATCGCTTCACTTGGGCCCGTCCTCGCTTAACCATAAATGGGCCGAAGAAGTCTACTCCGGTGTTTGTGAACGCAGGCTTATCTGGGGTGACTCTTTCTGCCGGGAGGTCAGCCATGAATTGCTCTCCTCTGGGAGCGTTTCTCTTCTTGCACAGGAAGCAGTTTCCCAACACCCTCCGTACTGCGGCACCGCCTTTCATGATCCAGAATCTCTCTCTTAGCGCTGTCCACGTCATTCCTGCACCCGAGTGCCCAACCCTTTGGTGATAGTCTACTATCAGCAGTGTTGTTACATGGTGATTGGACGGGAGAATCACCGGATGTTTTGTATCATCCGAGAGTGGAGCCTCCGCTAATCTCCCTCCAACCCGCCATAATCCGTCTATCCTGATTGGGTTCAACTTGTCTAGAGGGCTGGCCCGTTGGCGCTGACCATGGGCTCCCATGGAGTCTTCACTTGGGAAGGAAACCTTCTGGACTTGCTTGAGTATTTCTCTTTCAGCTTCTTTGATCTCTTGAACTGTTAGGTCGTCTCTTGTAAGCGTTTTCCTGGATCGCGACAAGAGATACGTCTTGTACCGAAGCAGCCAAGCGACGCCCCTTGTCAGACCTTTCCAGGAAGAGTAGTGCGTCATCAAGGCCGTGAGGGGATCTGCTGATAGTGTCGTGAATACCTTGGACTTCTTCACCTCGGGATCAGTCTCCAGGTCTTGTTCAGGCACATCTCCCCGTCTAAGCATCCCCACAGGAGTGTCTGGCCATTCAGCTTCTTCTCTCAGTAGGAAGTCTGGTCCTTGGATCCATCTTGAGAGACCATCTGATGTTACTCCACGGGAGCCTTCATCTGCAGGATTGCTGTTTGTGTCCACGTGCCGCCACTGTGATATGTCACTCGCGGCCTGGATCTTTGCGACTCTGTTTGCCACAAACGTATGGAACCTCCTGCTCTCGTTACTGATGTACAGCAATACGGCCGTTGAATCCGTCCAGTACGTAGTTGAAGTGAATGACATCTTCAACTCGTCTCGTATCATCCTATCCATATTTACAGCAAGGACAGCTGCTGTCAGCTCCAAGCGTGGAATGGATGTGGACTTCAATGGGCATAGCCGACTCTTGCCCATGATGAATGCACAGTGCACCTTACCTTGCTCATCGACCAGGCGAAGGTAAGAAACGGCTGCATACCCTCTTTCTGAAGCGTCGCTGAAGTGGTGCAGTTCACGCGACACCACTTTGCCAAATTGTGCGGGCTTCAGACATCTCGGTATCGCCATATGTGACAGTCCTGGTAGGTCATCAAGCCACTTGGTCCAGGTTTGTAGATCTTCGTCATCTATGCGCTCGTCCCAGTCCAAACCTCTCCGGCAGATGGACTGAAGTAACATCTTTGCTGGAAGGACAAAGGGTGCTACAAAACCCAATGGGTCGTACAGGGAGCTCACCATCGACAGGATTCCTCTTCTAGTTGGGGGCTTCTCCTTGATGCAGACCTTGAACCCAAAGTTGTCAGTCGATACATCCCACAGCACTCCTAATGTGCGCTCTATCGGAAGGCCATCCAGATCCAAGTCGACGACTGAGGGAGCTCTTTCTGCCTGTGGTATACTATGCAGCACCTCGCTGTTGTTACTAATCCACTTGGTTAGTCGAAACCCTCCTTTCTTCAACAGGCTACATAGCTGCTCTACCAGTCTTGTGGCATCATCCTTTGTTGGTACTGACTTCAAGCAGTCGTCCACGTAGAAATTGTCGTAGACCGTCGAGATCACCGCTTCATCGAAGTCATCTTTGTTTTGCTCGGCGGTCTTCCTCAGGGCAAAGGCTGCACAACTCGGTGAAGACGTGGCGCCAAACAAGTGAACTGTCATCCGGTATTCAGTCGGTTCTGCAGAGAGGTCACCATCCTTCCACCACAGGAAGCGTAATGCCTGTCGATCCTTCTCTGGGACCTTCACCTGGTGGAACATTGCTTCGACGTCTCCTACCACAGCCACTTGCTCCTCTCTGAATCTTGTCAAGACGCCTACAATACTGTTGGTATAGTCTGGGCCTTGAAGCAGCTGTTCGTTCAGGGATGTTGTCCTGTATCGCGCTGCGCAGTCGAACACCACTCTCACCTTGTCTGGCTTGTGAGGGTGGAATACAGGGTGGTGTGGCAGGTACCATTCTTGGTTGACTGCTCCTGTTGTTCCTGCACTTTGCTCTTGGTCCTGGGCTACTTCTTCTGCATACCCTTTCTCGATGTAATCTGCCATAGTAGCGGTGTACTTCTGCAGAAGACCATCGTCCTTCATGAGTCTGCCCTTCAAGTAGCGTAGCCTTACCTCCGCCATTCGTCGGTTGTTAGGCAGGTAAGGTGGGTAGTGCCTCCACGGAAGTCCAACTTGGTAGTGACCATCGACAAGCTTCACTGACTCTTCCATGGTAGACCTTGCCCTTTTGTCTTCAACTGACTCACCCAACTTCTCATCTTCTCCTTTCCCGACCTGATGATCCAGCTGCCAGAAACGATCCAGCTGCTCATGTAGGTCTACCTTATCAAGGCGAGCGAAGTTGGAGTGGTAGTCGCTGGCCTCCTTTGATTTCAACCGGCGAACTGGACCCATCACCGTCCAACCAAGGGGTGACTTGATTGCATAGGGCTCCTTGCGGTTCCCCCTCCTCTCATCGATCACCCAAAAGGCTTCTGGTGAGTCTCCGCCGATCAGGAGTTTCACATCCGTTCCATCTATTGATGGGAGGTGGATGTCCTGCAGGTGTTTCCACCTCCTAAGATCTACTTCTTCCGGTATGGAAGCTTCGGAAATGGGTAGGCCTTTCACTGACCATACCTGGGGCAGGTCTATTTCTTCGTCCCCAGTCAGACCCTTTACTTTGAGGGCGACCTCCAAACTGTCTCTTCCTTCACTTCTACCAGTGACGGTTGTTAGATTAAGTTTCCGTTTCCTCCCGAGGATGCCAAGTTCTTCCACCAGCCTTTCATCACACAGAGTGACGTCACTGCCCTCGTCTAGCAATGCCCAGGTCTCTACCTCTCCGTACCTGCCTGATATCTTAACAGGTACTACACGTAGGCATACCTTCTGTCTTGATGCTTGGCTGTGGAAGCTACCTCCATCTGCCGGTCCAGCGGTTCCTTCTCTGGGTTCGCTGTGTGGTTGCCCGGCCCCAGTGCTGCTACGTGGCTCCTGCATCCTCGGTTGGGTGTGGATAAGCACATGATGCTTTCGCACACAACCATCCTTGCCGCACATTGGTTTAGCTGTACAGCCTCTTGCTGTGTGTGAAGGCAAGAGACAGTTGAAGCATAATCTCTTTTCTTTCAGAAATGTGAAACGATCTTTGATTACCTTTTCTTTGAAAGTGGTGCATGTGTCCAGGTGATGGGCTCTTCCACAGCAAGGGCACGCCTTCTTCTCTGCTGATGCGTGGAAGATGGAACCTTTGTTCCCCTTGGGTTTCATCGATGGAGGGCGCTTCTCGATCTTACCTTGACGTCCTACGTTTTTGCCAAATACATTGCTGGCCACCTTCGCCGAGTCCTCGATGAAGTCGGTCATGTGGGCGAAGTTGGGAATGACAGCTTGCTCCATCAGGTTATGGGCTCTTCCTGCCCATTGTGACTGCAGATGCACAGGAAGGAGCTGCTGGATTTTCAGGAGCGTCTCTGTGGTGCTCATGTCTGCGGAGTACCCCATCTGCGAAGTTGTCATCTGACACCGTCTCATGTCGCGCGCCAGGTCCCAGAGAGCTTGACTATCACTTGGCCGAAGTGATTCTCTTTGGATCACTCTTTCCACGTGAGCTCTGGCGACGATGTAGTTCCGGCCGAACTGGTCTTGCAACAGCACTCTCGCACGGGAGTAGCCTATAGCTGGGTCAAGCAAGATGCAATTTTCTATCGCTTCTCGAGCCTTCCCTGAACAGAACTGAATCAAGTAGCTTAATCTTAACCTATCATCCTGTACCCTCTGTGCAATATTTACTTCAAAACTGTTAACAAAACTCCAGTAATCAATCGGATTACCGGAGAATGTCGGCATGTCTGGCTTTGGCAAGCTCATTGCCATAGCCATCATGCTTGACATTGGTACATCTACAGGCACTTGTCTACTTGTTACATTCATGTCCTGCCCCCTACTGATCTGCCCAGCTCCTTGGTTATTAATCCCATCCCTGTCTACATGTACATCTACACCACGTACAGTATGTCTCACATTTGAACTATGGTTGTGGTCAATAACATGCATATCTACACTCCTAGCCTCATTCGGAGGACGGTTACCATTACCTTGACGTTGCACCGTTACCTGATCGGCGCACCATTGCTCAGTTCTATGAGCGCTGTCTACCTTGTCCGTTGGAAGGTTGTCGGCAGGTTTTTGTCCATGGTCGTCACTCAGCTCAAGTTCGATATGTTCTTGCCACAACGATGCCTCAATTTCAGCATTTTCTAGTTCGTTCTCCACCTTGAGGAAATCCAACCTCTCGCTTAGTTCAAATTGGGATTTTTTCAGTTTTTGTTCAGCGAGAAACTGCTCCCTTTTACGCTTTGCAAGTTCTTGTTTGATTCTTGCCTCTTGTAGCTTCACTGAGGATGAGCTGCTGGCCTTGGAACGCTTCGTTGTAGTCGACCTAACTTCAAGGTCGGCAGAGGCGGCAGCCTCCACCCCACGTCCAAGTCCAACTCTCGATTCTCCCCCAGCTCCAGGTCCAAGTCCAGCTCGTGGTTCAGCTCTGGCTCCTGATCCATCTCCTGGTCCGGCTCCTGGGCTAGCTCCTGCAGCTTCGTGCGTTCCACCGATCTCTGCATCCGCCATGATGTGGATAAGAGTTGTGAACTGATGTAGCGTCAGCTACGTGGTAACCCTATATCATATGGGATGCACTGTTCAAACACGCTTAACACGCTAAAATGACGACACGGCATAAACAGCTTTGAAGTCCTTTCTGTTTATTGATGTCAATTGTCTCTGACTATGATCTCAACTTGGGATCACAATCGCTAGCAATTAACGCCCGTCGAAATTCCACTGTGGGTATTACTGTTCGTCAACTTTGTGCGTATTACTGTGTGCCAACTCTGTGCGCACTACTGTGCGGTTCACTGTAGACAAATAATAACAATAACAATGTGTTAAATGCTGAACTTCCTAACTACACAAATGTACTGAAGTAACTAATAACATAAACCTAAGTAAGATGATTATCGCTAAATACATGTTAAATCTTACTCTTATGTTTCCAATCATCACATACCAATGGGACATATAAATGTATACTTCATTCCAATATCAACAGATACTATGTTATCGTAAGGCATAGCTATATTCTTTGGAATATGTGTCTGACTGCACATAAACTGCATATTTAATACAGCTCAAGCAACTGATATATACGAATTATACTACCGCATAAACATTTACAGAGAAATAATATTCATGGACAATATATCCTTCTTAACTACTGAAGGATATCAAATCACATCTCAATAATGTGTTATAAACCTTGGGCTAATTAGCGTAATCTATTAAAACGCCCTGAATACATATTCATCACAACCTCTGCTGTTTCAGTATTAAACTTCATCTATGTACTGCTGTATTGTGACGTATACCATTACCACTACCTTAGTGTTACAATTAATCATGAACTATGCTCTAGATTTGTACAAGTATAATAAACCACTAACTGATTTCTATACCAAATCTACTCAATCTTCATTATGCGTAAATATATAACGGACTTAACATATTCTATTAATACATACTAGCTTAGTCAAATAATGTGAATAACTGCTCAATATTCTACAACTTTATCCTAAATCATATGCGATAAAGTAATGCTTGGCTCTATAATAGCAATCTGCGGTTTGCAAGCACTTTAACTGATGAATTGATTCATATGAGTCCTTTAATCTGGTATTTATGTTTATCATAATGCAGATGTACATCAATGGTACAGTAAATCATGACTGCACACGGTCATGTGTTGATATAATAACAAGGCCGATTCTTACGGTATGAACAATAAATAATCTACTTTGCTTCATGGTAGACGGTATCTATTTGAGTTCAACAAGTTTATGAACATTCTCACTTCCAAACAGTGTTAATATAACAGTAACTTAGATACATGTATAACAAATAGAAATAAAACAACATAAATTCTTACTCACCAACTGTTTACAATCCTAGGGTTATGTTCAGTTCTCAAATCTGTGCAGAACTCAATTTTCCCTTCCTTCTTCTTGCTCGGTCAGGTTTCTTCTGACCATATACTCTCAGTTTGCTTATTGCCTGCCCCTCCCAAATTCATTTTTCTTTGTTCATTTGGACCCAACTTAGGGCAATGACTGCTAGCCACAATCGCTCCTTCACTAGCAATAGGGAATGCATAAGCATTAGTCACACACTCTGGGGTTATTCTGTACACTTTCACTTTGGGTAAACTACCGTGGTTACCCACAGAAGTAAACAAGGTCATTTACAAGGAATAGGCTATCTTGCCGCTACAACACAGGTAGAATCTTTTTTAGATATAGATTTTATAACTGAATTTTATTTAAAATGTTATGGATAATTGAGTGATTGTTTGATTGTCCCACTTACAGTTCGACCTTGATTATACGGCCATCGATTTTCCGGCCGTCTCTGTTAACCGGACGCCGACTCACTGATTTTTTTAATTTAAAAAAAAAAATGTTTTTATGAGTTTTCAATTTCACTTCAAACAAACACACATGCTACCACGATCATGCAAATACACTGTGGGACATTCTGTCAATCACTGCAATCAAGATTTTAGAGATTAGGTACCACCAGATTTATGACACCTTTCTCAGCAGCGTTATCATAGATATGGACAGCTGGGGGGGGGGGGGGGGCATTGCTTTGATCAGTCAACGACTCTCGCCTATCCGCCATGTTGGATTTCGCGATATCATGATATAGTTCTGTTACATCTTCGAATGTAGAGGGCAGCAACACACGGTCGTGTTAAAATCAAACGATGAATGCATGTGAATGTTTTTTATATGATCGCACCCCCAAGGGGTACGATGGAGTGTGATGGAGTCGAGTGCAGTCTGATTGTCATGATTGTAGCGAAGTAAGATCGTATTTTGTTGAGATTTTGGAGTAATTTATGTTGCTGTTCTGTGTATATTGAGGAAGATATCATAATGCTGGTTAATTGGTAATATGTAACACATGTATACCCCTACAATAACATACTAGAAAGTGCCTACGGTATTTTAACATATCTCTCTTATCCGGCCGTATCGATTTTCTGGACGGCCGCCAGTCCCGACGTGGCCGGATAATCGAGGTCCAACTGAATTCCAATTTCATTCATCATAAAAGCAACATACACATACATATTAAGCAACAAATATAGAAAAATCCTTTCATATCATGAGCATGCACATTTCTCAATTGATAACCTGTACTGCAAAATGAAAAGAGACTATAAAAAAGGAAAGAGCATTCCTGTACTAATGTATTTTCTCTGCTGAACAGATGAATTCATATATACGTTTCAAATTATCTGTCAACAATATGAATCTGAGTTCATTAGAATGTAATTGGTTCTGTTGTCTGTTTCCTGTGTTTGTCTTGTAGCCTAACACCATGGTAGGGATTGACATGGAATGGAGACCGTCCTTCACACCCACACAGAAATCTAAGTGAGTATCAGCAGTAAGCACTGAGCTTCCTGTCACCTAGCTCTAGCTTCCTGCTGGAATGTACATTCTATGTCCCTTGAAACTCAATATGGTTTAGCAGTATATCATAACCATACCTTACATGTATTAAATCTTAGTCATAGATGTTTATACATAGTATGTACCTTCAAACTGAACATGGATGAGTATTATATCCTATCATAAAAATTTATGGATAAAATCTCTCGGTCATAGCGTCATAAAATTAGTGTGTCCCTGGAAATAGCAGTATATCATAACCGTAACATACATGTATTAAATCTTAGTCATAGATTCATATACATGTCCCTGGAAATACACTGTGGATCAGCAGTTCATCGTAACAGTATCATAACATAACATAGGAAATCTCGTAGTCTTAGCTTCACAAACTTTTCACAAAATCAGTAGTATATCAAAATGATAATATGTATGTATGAAATCTCAGTCATAGCTTTTTAAAGATAATGTGTCCCTTCAAACAGCATGGATCAGCAGTGTATCCGGATGATAACATACATGTATGAAGTCTCACAGTGAAAGCTTCATAAACCTTCTCAGGGAAAACATCCTGTTTTGTGGTGACCTTAGTCTATGTATTCACCATAAATAAGTTTAAATCTGCCCTTAAAACACACTTGTTCCAAATGTCAAAGTGATTTAAGGAACTCAGTAACCTAATGTCTCTTTTTCTTTCTTTCTTAAAGCGCATAGAGACATTCTTATGTATATATGCGCTATATAAAAATGGTATGCGCTATATAAAAATGGTTTATTATTATTATCATTATTATATACTGTATTGCACCAGTCAGCAGCGCACTGCTAGCCCCAACACATCACTTCATTGTGCAAAGCTGTGATGTCCGCTGTTGAGTTTTAAATGACCTGTCCAAACATCCAATACTCAACTCAAAATCTAGTGATCAATATACATATAATGCCATTTTAAATCAATTTCCAGTTCTATAATTGTGAGGGAAATATCTTCCATTTTCCATGGTATTAACACAATTAAATTTTTTGACTTTCAAAAGGGCTACATTTCCTTTAAATAAACCATGGAGTTTTTATTTGAAAGGAAGCTTAAAAGTCAAACCATGGGGAATCTGACAGCTTTTCCTGAACATTAATGGTTGTGTAAGACTCTTGATGCACATCCAATTGAAAATGAGAGATCCAGAAAATGAGATCATCCCAAGATGAATCTATATGTATGTCATGCAATGATTGTTTTCCTTTGTGCCTATGTCTGTTCTGTAGGGTTGCCCTGTGCCAGATTGCTACCCACACCACTGCCTACCTACTGGACATGCCAGCCTTGTGCATCCCGGAGAACGCCGACGCAGTCAAGGCCTTCTTCACAGAACTTCTACAGTCAGAGGATATACTCAAACTAGGTAAGGCAGAGAACCTTATGGTAACCTGGTGAAAAACAGATGCTGTTAATTGAACAAGAATCGGCCAATTGGGTCTAAAATGTGACACTTGTGGCGCTATGATGAAGTTATTTGTGATTAGTGATTTATTTCAGGCTGAGGGTTTAAGGCGTTATCTCTTTGTTTCCACAAATTTTTGCTTTAAGCCCTTATTCATGTTTAGATTTTGGGGATTTGTGAACCCTGGAGATCAAAATTTGCCATTGCACTGCAGTAAATAAAGGGGTGTGGCTGGATTGCGTTCTATAAGGAAGTTTAAGTTTGTTCATAGCCTGTAATCTATTGTCTGCGCATCATATTAAAACCAGAATCGCTGCTCAGTATCTGAGTGGAAAAAAGCCAGTGCACAAATAAGCAGGTTCAGTAAAGAATGGGTAAAGTCAATATGTTGGGGTATTGGTAACAAGATGTTCTCATGCACTCTCTCTCTCTCTCTCTCGTTCTCTCTCTCTCTCGTACAAGGTGTGATATTATATGAGACCCGCCAGGCCAAAATGAGTGACAAGTCGCTCTTGCTCGAACCGAGAAAATTGACAATTAACTCATCAATCGAAAAAAAATCGACTTTTTGGATTTTTACCTTATAAGATTCTCCATAGTTTAACCTATCATGTGTCAAAATTTCAAACCAAAATAATAAATGTAAATATGAAATTTTATCGTTTTTCTGAAGTCATGTTTATGCAAGTTTTGCGTTCGCCTCCCGAGCGAGCGATGCGAAGACCTGCGTGGATAGTGGTCTAAGCTCCGCCCCCTTAGTTACCGCTCGTCGTTCATTGGCTTATTTTTCGCGGCATGTACGAGTGATTTACATGTGTGTGAGGCACCGATTTCTAAAGAGATCGGCGCGGTGGTGCGGCGTAGAATGTGCGTTGTATGCGTTGCTTTATTGTTTGGGTTGTGGTCGGTTAATCAATGAACGAGTGGCCCGGATCCATTTGAAACTGGAGCTCTTTCTACGTACATCAGAGCTCAACAGAGATTTATTTTTCGCTACTTAGTTAAAAACTTTGGCAGCAAAATATTGCTTATTCGAACACTTAATTGGTTACGTTTAATAACAATCGCGATCATTATTATTGCTATAGGGTGAGGCAAGTGATCAGTACCATGTTAAGCAAATCACCTCCCACGTCTCTCATTGGTTTTCAAATCCGCCCACAATTATGTTTTTATTATTATTATTATTATCATCATCTTCATTATCACCGTGACCATGTTCATGCATAACTATGATAATAATCATCATCACCGTGATCATCGTAATGATCGATCGTCGATGGTCGTAACTATAGTGATGAGCATCATAATCATCATCATCATCATCATGACCATCCGCTGAATGCCGCTGAATACCTGTGTGCAGCGCCCCCGCCCCACATTGCACATCACTCAAGCCGCCTTCAAATCCGCCAACTGTTATTTTTAATTGCCTGCTAATCGACGGTGCGCGATTTAGCGTTCGTTCTTTATTTAACAAATCCACTCCTGAATTGAGATGATCTGGCATCCTGCTCGTTTATCAGCTCTTTGAAAAGACTCGTAATTCTCAAAAGTGTGTGCCCCGATGAGAAAGTTTTTTTTTTTTTTTTAATTCAGATTATGATACTCCAAATAGTTGTTGCATTTTGTCAGTTGGCCGATAGAATAACCTTCGATCAATGATCATTGATCCAAGCCAACGCCGCTCGCGGTGCCTATTATAATTGATGATCATCACCGGTGACCATCGTAATGATCGTTATGAACATCACCGTAGTAATCATCACCGTGACCAACATAATCATCGCCATGATCATAACTATGATGACAATCATCATCTTGACCATTGTAACAATTAATCGCAATAAACAGAAACCTGACAACGTGCTAACGTGACGTCATCCTGTGTACAATTCCGGGTTGATATTATCATAACGTCCCGTTCTCTACAATATTCAACTGAAATTGGCGTTCCACTAAGAAAGATAAACATTAAATTGTAATAAACATCAGACAGAACCTAATTTGACGATATTTCCCGCTCAATGTAACGGTTATACCAACTACAGTATCACATCCATGTTGTGACATTAGTCACAATTAGAAGCAAACGCATGTTAATTTAGATATCCCCCATTTGCCTGATTGCAATTGTTTTTCTCTTTGCTTTCTACATTCTATGATGTAAAACGGTTTCTTTCACCACACGAAAGTTGTGAATCTTACTTTCAGCAACATCGGTTTGAGATTTTTTAATCACTACAGCGAATGAATATCGATTGACAAGACATAACTTCTATAAGTTGTCAGTTATTCGCTGTTAAAAGAGTATGCTTGAAAATAAACAAGAACTTTACATTAACATAATGATTTTGGAATGATTCAACACAATGTACTTGATGCTTATATCAATTCTACTGCAAGTAATACACCACGACATAACAACAACAACGTCTACTAAAATCAACCCGACTTGTCCATGATGGGCACTTCAATGGAAACGTTCTGAGTATGATAACAAATCATATATAAATATACAGAGAGAGAAAGGTGAAACATTTTCATTAAGTATTTAAAGTGTATGCTTAATTGTCGTTCAAATATTGCGTTACTTATGGTTTCACAATCGTATCAATATAAATGAACACGAGTGGTGTCGGGATAAATTACTACTGGTGCTTCGATGAGTATTCATGCTAGGCAGATCCCGTAATATTGTTCACAACTGTTATATTGTGTCATAGCTGTATGGGTAATTTTCAGTTTTTGGTGTTGATATCACTAGTATCAATTTATGAACTGAAAAGATTTGCTAAATATATGATGAAACCGAAAGGTCAAGGCATGAATAACATGTTTTTCTTATTTTTTTTTCATGAATGAAAATAAGACTTTCATGAATTCACGTCAGACTTCTTTATTATCTACTAGTTTTCCTCCATTCTTGCTAGTACTAATCGCGAACGTGGTGCTCTTGAAGGTTGCCGTTGTCGGTGCATTCCATGTTGTATTTTAAATCACTCCCTAAACTCAGTTGGCCCATTGCATAATTGCCGCATTTTATTCCCAATTTTGTTATTCATGGTGAGTATAATAAACGGCAAATCCGGCTCAAAGCGCTGCGCATTCATTGGCGATATCTCCAAAGAAATAAGTATCGCCCTATTTTCAACGTGCACAAAAGAGTTACCACATACTCCGGATTACTCCCCAGTTCGACATCGTGGCCATTGTCTATCGGTTAAGATGCAGGATGCCATAGCGTTAATGACCTCTCTTACATACAAAAGAGTCCCCTTCCTACCACGCCTACTGAAGAGAATGCGCATTGTAAGTGGTACTTATCTAAGAGCCCCGAAGGTGACGTCACGCAGATTGTTGAGCAGCTTTCTTTTTCTTTCATATTTCAGACACATGTAATGGGCCAACTCCAAGTAGCATTTCAGCTCACTATTTTTGCCATCCTTTTTTTTTTATTAAATTCAAGTGGGGAAGAGAAAAAAATGCATAATCTATATGTTTTGGTACTCTGCGCAATGAAAATGTGCAGTACATGCTGTTACTTTAGCTCGACGAGTTTTGTGTGAAGGGCAGAAATACAATGAATCGGCTTTGGAAATATAACTGGTACATGTAGTTGCTTTCAAGGGAGGATCGGATATTATAACTAGTTACGATGCATCGACAGTAAATTAAATATAAAGCGGATTTGGTAATAGTTTCGATAAATCGATAGTTTATTTAAAGACAGACCTGGCTTTTCAAGCTATGAATATTTCCGATTGCTTGCGGTTTCAAAACATGAACCTGCATGCTCTATCAATGATTGTGATACAGTGACACAGTTCTTTAAAGAGCGTGTTTGTTGTTATTTAAAGGTATGGCAGTATTTAAAGAGATGGGTCGACTGGCTTTATTAATGTTACGATAAACCCGGAGTTTTCTTTCAAGGGTGGGTCTGGATTAATTTACAGCCACGACCATGCATGCAATCAGAAGTAATTTGTTATCAAAAACGGCGCATACTTTCTGATAGCCTAGTTGTTAAGTATAGGCATAACCGTTTCTGAAAGGGTGGTTCGGGATTATTAATACACCACGATGTAGTCAGGATAGATCGGCAGTTTATTATACAAAAACTAGTGCGAATGGATCGGCTTTGCCAATAGTGACGATAAACTGGTAGTTGCTTTCAAGGGAGTGTCTGTGATCCACGTACAATATAATGGGCAGTTTATTAAGTGTATAAGGTGGGCTTCGATAATAGTTACGATAAACCGATAGTTTATTTAAATGACGGGCTTGGCTTTATAAGCTATGATTGGTTATCGATTTCAAAAGACGAACCTGGCCTTTTAGTTAGATAAACTGGTTGTTTCTTTCACAGACGAGTCAGGAATTATTAGTAGTTACGATAAATTGACAGTTTGTTAAACCCCGTCAGTATCAAGCACTGAAATTCCCATGTCAATTACAACACAGTTCATTGCCAATGGTACTAAAAGGGTAATAGGACGTATCGAGCCTTATTATAATGATTAAGATAAATCCATATTTTAGTAAAAACTAGCTGATCCGGGTTTTGCCAATACAATAGTTATGATAAATCAAATGTTTCAATGTCGGGCCTTGTTGGGTTTTATCATGTAGCTATACGATTGATTGCCGTTTTCAAAAGACGGGCCTCGCTTTATCGATAATTACGATGGACTGGTATATAGTTTATTTCAAGGCCGGTCTCGAATTAGTAATAGTTACGATAAAATAATCAGCAGTTTATTAACAATAACGCGGTTCTCTAGTTCGAAAAACCGGTAGATTATTCAAAAGGTGGGCCTGTGCAATATGAAGATCTACGATTGCTTACGGATTTAAAACACGAACCTGGCTTTATCAATAGTTATGATATCATGGTATAGTTTGTTTAAAGAGAGTGTCTGGGGTTATTTAAAGGTATGAGAGTTTCTTAAAGGGACGGATTGATTGGATTTAGTAATCATTACGATAAACCTGTAGTTTTATTTCAAGGGCGGTGTGTGGCTTTATTTTACAGTCGCGATCATGCAATCAGCAGTATGATTAATTATCAAAGACGGTAAGTGCTTTCTAATAGCCAAGTTCCGATGAAGTAGGCATGTGTATTAACAATAACGCGGTTCTCTAGTTCCGAAAAACCGGCAGATTATTCAAAAGGTGGGCCTGCGCAATATGAAGATCTTACGATTGCTTACGGCTTTAAAACACGAACCTGGCTTTATCAATAGTTATGATAACATGGTATAGTTTCTTTAAAGAGAGTGTCTGAGGTTATTTAAAGGTATGAGAGTTTCTTAAAGTATTGGATTGATTGGATTTATTAATCATTACGATAAACCGGTAGTTTTATTTCAAGGGCGGGTGTGGTTTTATTTTACAGTCGCGATCATGCAATCAGCAGTAATTAATTATCAAAGATGGTAAGTGCTTTCTAATAGCCAAGTTCCGATGAAGTAGGCATGACCGTCTTTTACATGGTGGCTCGGGATTATTGATACACAACAGTGTACATGTAGTTAGGATAGATCGTCAATTTATTATAAATAGCGCTTTAAGAATTACGGTAAACCAAAAGTTAATCGAAAGTTACTGTAAAATGAACTGTAGTTTCTTCAAAGGGTTTGGCCCTGCCTTACTATAGCTCAGGGGCTGGTTTAATTAGGCCTGTCAATACGATGAACTGGTTAGTTTCTTTAAAGGGCGGGCCTAAAAGTTAAAATAAAACAGGAATTTATTGAAAAGGTTTGGCCTTGCTTTTTTACGATTGTGTGCTATTTCCATAATCATTTCGATAAATTGGTATTTTCTTTAAAAGGTGGGCCTTACTTTATGAATACCTCCTATTGACTGCCGTTTTAACGACAGGCCGGGTTTTTATGATACATATTATGGGAAAACGGTTCATTTTATATCACGGACGGGTTAGGAAATAAGTAAAAAAAAAATTAATCACCAGTTCATTTAAAATGGCGTGGATTTTATCAATAAAAACGACAGTTTCTATGTGATATACCGCTACGTGTACATGTATTTACGACAAATTAGCAGTTGCTTAAAGATGTCGCGTTTTTTTCAAAAGTAACGAAAAACCGGAAACTTATTCAAAGGTTGGGTCTGCCTTTTATGAAAAGCTCCGATTGATAGCCGGTTTCGAAAGACGAGCCCGGCATTATCAATAATTACGATAGACTTGTAGTCCCCGTGGAGAGCGTGTCGGTGTTTATTAGTTATAGCAGTTTCTCAATCAAAAGGACGGGTATTTGACTGTTAACCATCACGATAAACCGCGAGTTCATATCAAGGGCGGGTCGGAAATAATTAATAGTCATGAAAAATCGGTAGTTTAGTAGCGATAGAGCGGGCTTACGGTAAACTGCCGGTTTCGAAGATACGACGAATGAATAGTTTCTTAAAATGATATGGGCGGTCACTATCAATAGTTACGATTAACCGGGAGTTCCTGTCAAGGACGGGCGGGTCGAAAATTATTAATAGTCATGATGAATCGGCAGGTTATTAATCGAGCTTAGCCAAGTTACGGAAAGTTGCCGGTTTCTTTACATGAAATTACGATGAGTTGATATTTTCTTAGATATGGGGAGGGCTCTATCAATACTTGTAATTAACCGGTAGTTTATTCAAAGGGCGACTCGAGATTTATCAATAGCTTCAATTAAATTGGCAGGTTCCTTAAATCGCTTTAAAGTTGAACTTTCAGTATAGCAATCTAACCACAGACCAAGCATGGACTT